>VZRM01001489.1:171532-302320 GCA_013397955.1 Grantiella picta
GAGAGGAGAGGAGAGGAGAGGAAGTTCGGCAGCATAGTCCCAGATTCCTTATTTCCCTTTATTTCAATTTTTTCCCTCCTAAAAAATACATATATTGCATTAACAATGGTCCTCATGCCCTTTGATATTTTAGTATATGCCTAAACTAAAATTTAGACTTAAATGCTTTAATACTTTTTCTTTTCCTGACGTAGACGCTGAGAAATCTTCTGCCCACTTTTTATTTCCCTGAAATGTAGTACAGCCAGCTTTTGCCAATTGATACTGCCGTGGTTCACATACATCACCAGCTTTCAGACACCTTCCTCTGTCCAGTGTTACTGGGCAACAACATGACTGGTGCTGCATTGCAATGGCAGACATTCTGATTACTATTTCTACAGAACTAAGTGGCTAACATTTTTCTACACTTTGTCTATATTAAAAGCCTTTGACTTAATTAACAAAAAGAAATTCACCATAGGTTTGTTTCAAATACAGTACTGCAACATGGATGCGGTCTGGTCCCAAAGTGAGGTAATGTTGAGATTTTTACATTTTGAAATTGTTTCCGGTTCTTTTTGCTTCATTTTAAAAAAAATATGTATTTTCTTATTGCCAATTAAAACATATAACGTTATTCTCTTCTAGAGGACTTTTTCTTTTTGTTCAGGTGTGCAAATGCATATTAATTCCAACAGCAACAGTGCAAATTTAAAAAGGAGATAATTTTTGCCTCAGCTTCCAGGTATGACTCAGTAGAAACAGAGAGCTTTAAGCCCCTTCTCTAGATAATCTTGGATGGGACACATGCTGGTTTAGACCCCTGCTGTAATTTACAATAGGCTGAGGATACCTCCAGCTGTGCCATGTGTTGAACAGCTCAGGGGAGCACTGCAGAAGCTGAATGCCATCATGGCACAGGAGAGTTTTTCCCTGCTCTCTGTTCTTGATCTCTGTCACCTTCTGGTCATGACTGGTGCTGGCTGCAGACAAGATGAGTGATGTAAGAACTAATACCACAGCGCTATCTCAAATAATCCTGCCAGGTTGGATGTTCTGCTATCTTAGGGTCATTTTATACTGATATGAAGAATGGGGAAGGGTATGGAAAAAAGAAGTCGTGCTGTGATAAAGCAGATGAACTTTGCTGCTTTAAGGCTCCAGTTCAATCAGTAATGTTGTGTGCATTACTTAAGGACCATTGCATAGTATGCAATATTTACATGGACTGTCACTCCAAAAGAAGCAAGACAACATGTCGTTTCCATTTATTTTTGATGCAGTAATAAATACAGAACAATAGAATGTGCTGTAAAACATGCTTAAAGGTACGTAGCACGGCTATAATTTCAATGGAAGCACTCTGAGAGACAAGTAAAGAGGACAGGGAAGACAGAAGTGTTTCTTAATGGAACTTTGGAACTTTGACATAGAATTACGTCAATGAATTACAGTAATATCTTTCTTTTTCATTGATACAATGCAATTTAGTTTAATAATATGTGGAAAATGAAGTATTGATGACAGCAAGTAATTTTTAGAGGCCCTTTTTGGAGGGGCTGCTTTGCAAAAACACATTAATAATTGGGGAAAAAAACCATGGAGTTTTGAAGCCACTCTTCCCTGTAATGTTTCGTGATGTTTTGAAATAAGTCTTTAAATTGCATTGTGAAAAGATTGAATATTACTTTTCGAAATAATCTGCAAACTGGAAAAAAAATTCTGGCACTTCAAACCTTGTCTTTCAAACAACACTTTATCCATTCAAAATATGTTTTAATTACTAATGGATGTGTAAATAAATTTTAAGTGTTATTTGGTATGAAATAGTGACAGAAGGCCATTAAGTTTCCCTGCCAAATACTTCAAGGCACTTTATGCAAATAAAACAAATATGTATTTCTTGATTCAAGGCTGAAGACTGAAATTTCAAGTACCGTAGACAATTACAAGAAATACAGTTCCACCAGTATGCAAGAATGTTATCTAACAGCCAGTTAAAACAGTATTTGAATTCTCCTTCGCTCAGTTTCTATACATGCACAAAATGTAGCTTATGGTAACCAAAAAAAAAAAAAAATTCAACTCCTACTCAATTTAGTTTACATATGTGAAGTTGTAAAACTGAGTGTTAAATCTGAGGTCAACGATGATACAATTAGTAACCCATCATCCAAGTATTCACATTTGATACATTTAACACTTGCTAAATGTCACAGCTGAGTGTCAAAACTGAAGTATAAATCATTAATAGCAGTTGCAAAAAGGTAGCGAGATTATTTTCTTTGTTGGCTTTTCTGCTGTATACCTCAATGTATGAGCCCTCTTTACCTATCTTGTCAAGTTTTTGTAGGACAATCACCAGCTTGTTTATTTCTTCTGTTTTAACCAGTAACAGAGACAAAAAGGCTACTGTAATCTGATGCTGTTCTCTCTCTCTCTCAGATGATAACTTTCATTTCTTATGCTTTCCATGGACAGCTAGCCATAAGGAAACCTCTCTTCCAATCCACTCAAACAAAACAGAGTAGAGCAATGGCATCAGGCATCTTCCTCAGATGTGTGGAACTACAGTACTCAGTGCTAAAAAGCAGCATTTGTTGATGTCTGCCATGCTGCATACCAGCATCTGGTTTTGTGAATTTCCTGCTCTGCTCTACCCACATCTTACTCCAGAAGAGAGGAGAAAATTCTTCACGAGTAATTATCTGCCCCCAGCCAAGGCAGGGTAAGAAAAAATAGAATAGAATAGAATAGAATAGAATAGAATAGAATAGAATAGAATAGAATATTTCAGTTGGAAGGAACCTAAAACCATCATGTAGTCCAACTTCCTGACCACTTCAGGGCTGACCAAAAGCTAAAGCTTTTAATATGTTTAAGGGCATTGTCCAAATATCTCTTAAATACTGACAGTAATGGGGCATCAACCATATCTCTAGGAAACCTGTTCTGGTATTTGACCACCCTCATGGTAAAGAAATGTTTCCTAATATCTAAGACCTCCGCTAATGCAGCTTTGAACTATTCACATGCACCCTGCATAACAGGGAGAAGAAATCAGCACATTCCTCTCTCCTACCCTTCCTCAGGGAAAAGCCACAAGCAGAATCCAGGGAATAGGTCATTCAGTCTGACCTTGGTGCTGGCAAAGATCATGGAGTGGATCATCTTGAGTGCAATCACACATCATATTCAGGACAACCAGGATATCAGGCCCAGCCAGCATGGGTTTATAAAAACAAGTTCTGCTTGATTAAAGAGGTCTCCTTCAATGACAAGGTGACCTGACCAGTGAAAGGTTGTGAATGCTGTCTCTTTGGATCCTAATAAAGTTTTTGACATTGTCTTCCACAACATTCTCCTGGAGAATCTAGCTGCTCACATCTTGGTTGGGTGTACTCTTCAATGGATGGTTGACTCCAAAGAGCAGTGAGGGACGATGCTACTTCCAATTGAAGTGGGCTTCCCCAGGACCCAGTACTGGGGCCAGTTCTCTTGAATATCTTTATCTATGATCTGGATGAGGGGATCAAGTACACCCTCAGCAATTTTAGAGATGACATCAAGTTGGGTGGGAATGTTGATCTGCTGGGGGACTATAAGACAGCAGAGAAATTTGGACAGGCTAGATTGATGGGCAAAGCCAACTGTGTGAGGTTGAATGAAATGCAAGATTCTGCACTTTGGCTCTAACAAACCCATGCAGCACTACTAGCTGGGAGAAGAGTGGCTGGAAAGCTGCTTGATGGAAAAGGACCTGGAGGTGCTAGTTGACATCCAACTGAACATGAGCCAGCATGTGCCCAGGTGGCCAGAAGGTCAATGACATCCTGGTAGGACCAGTCCTATGGAAAGATTCTATGGGCAATGGAATAAATCAATATTAGTAGACTAGGATATCTTCATTAGTGACCTTGCTTGAAAACCCACCCTTCTATGTCACAACACTGTCTGAAATAAGTTTAACTAAATTTCACTGAAATCAAAACCAATATATTTCTCACAGCCTTACCAATTAGATCAAAATCCTTAAACTTCTGAAGTGACAGAAAGGAAATCATAACTGTGTGTCAGTGAAATTCAGAATTTTGTCACCCTTTTCTACTACATTTTGTAGAAACCTGTTCAATATATTCAACAGATGTAATCCAAAATTAAAATTGGAGAACCCATTATATTATACAAATATGTCTATTTCAGTCCCCCACAAATATCCAACTACCTGTGCTGGCACATTCCTAAATGTTCACTTCATGGTAGAAACAGGATACTACAATATAAGAACCCGAATGAACAGATTAGTCCAATTTGAAATACTCAAGTTCAGAGAGCTTCAGTGATCACCTTAGTTTTACCCTTTCCTTTTCAGATCTGTTTTCATTCCCAAGCCTGTCACTTTCAGTTTTCCTACTGATAGCCATCCATAAATCCCTCCTGAATTTGCTTATGTTGTCTTAGTTCCTTTCTAGTTTAATCGGTACCTTCTCAAGACATGAGAATGCAACAAATATGTAGAGAGAAGCAGAAACCTTGTTGTAAAAGCAAAAACTGGGAAAAAATTCTCATTTGATCATTTATGTTGAACATACATTTTAAGAATGACAACTGAAAAGTATTCTTTCAATATAGTCAAAGCAGAATATTTTGATTTTATTGAAATTCCTTTGTGACCTTATTTTTAAATAAAATTGCATCTATACTGCAAAACTCTGACAATGTTTTGTGGATTAAAAATGGTACTTTACAGTGAAAGGAAATTGTCTTAGAAGTTTTACACTGACATGTAAAAATAAGTTGTAAGAAAGGAAAATATTTAAAATATTTCCTTGTATGTGTTTTAAATACCATTCTTTAATTTTATGAAATTTAATCTCATCATCATGTTAATTACACATTGTGAGTTAATGTAGTGCTTATGAATAAAAGACTATAAGGAAAACGAGAGTTTGACTGTTGATACTAATAGACTTTGTGTTGTTCTAGCACAATTAAATATTTAGGTGTTTCCACAGATCAGTGAAAAGAAGAATTAATCATTACAGAAAGAAGATTATTTTGGCATATGGATATTCTTGGGTTAATATCATACTAAGGTAGATTTTCCACTCCCATGACATTTTAACCTTGAATATGGGTATAAAGAACAATTTTATTGACTGTCTTAGCAAATTAAAAGCTTAAGATAAACAATATTCCTCTAGTCTTTGCCATTACGATAAGCAGCCCAAACTCCTGATTCATCCTTGTACTTGTTTTGGTTTGAATTCTAATTCTTTTAAAATGATTGGTCAAAATCAGGCATGTTGCATTTCAGAGGATGTTGCACTAAACCGATGTTCAGTTGTACTAGTATTTCACTCTACTGAGAAAAGATTATGCATAATATATTGGTACATCACATCATTCATCAATGAACTGCAGAAGTCTCTCTTCGCCTATTTCCACTGGTAAACTTCTTAGATTAACACTGGTTATATGTTAACACTAATGCATAACACAGCATCTTCTGCTATTAGCTCTAATTTTTTTTTTTATCACTAGTTTCCAGAAAGCAGAAATTCTTGAATGTTATTTTAACATTCTGCCTGTTAAGAATACCCACAATTTGCTATTTGTGTCACAACATCTCTGAAGATGCTATTTACCACTTAAATACAAAAATATCCCTTTATCTACCCAATGCTGAAGAGAACGTTGATTCTGTTCTCCTTTTAGTTGATAATTTTTTTACAATCTCTTTCCTAATTTCTTCTTATCTGTTTCTACTGATTCACCTTTTAGTACTGTACTTGGTGCTTTTGACCAGATAGGAGAGAGATATGTTTGTTTTGTCTACAAAAAACATTTTGCTGTTTAAAAATAAAAAACCAAACACCACCACCCCCCTGCCAAAGAAAGAACAACAAATTAGAAGTTAGTTTGAAATTATCTGTTTTTCCATTTAATCTGATGTCAACAATTTTTTCCCTTTAGATTAGTTCAGAACTAACACTCACTCTTGGCCAAGAATCAACTTTTTGTTCTCACTCTTGCCAGTGTAGATTTTCACCTAGCAACAAGTGGTGCTATTTGCAGCTGTTATATGAATCATACTTTTGCAATTTCAACATAAAACTCTCACCCATTGTACCAAAAAAAAAATCCTATAATTAGAGTTATCTGAAACTTTAAGGTTATACAAAGTTTAACTACAGCTTTAGACAGAAGAGATAAAGTGTTGCAAGAACATATATCCTTATTCAGGGATGGAAAGAAAGTCTAAATGACTGCTTTTAGCCTGGTATGACCTGCAGTAACTATAAAATTATTGCTTAGTCAAGCAGGGAGATAGCTGCCAGGAATGGAACCGCTGGGACATTTTTGGATAACAGAAGACATAATCTGTTGTGAGTGTGGTTCACTAAAATGTCAGGTTTAAGAATAATTCCACCAAAATGTCAGGTTTAAGAATAATTCTAAGAGGTGAGAATTTTTTACAAAATAAACTTTGACCATATTTAGTCTGTCTTGTTATATTTATCACCTTGTGCTGCATCATGCTAAACATAAAGAATGGCAAGACTGTTAATGTGCTTGGCACAGCCTTAAAGAAAAACAAACCAAAACCACAACAAGCCCCAAACCAAACAAAACCATAAACAGGCTAATTCCTATCCTTACTTCAAACAAATACCAGTATTTGAACAAACATTCCTTAGAAATACCTCTTTCATAACAAGCTGAAGCTAGAGCTTGTTTTCTAAGCTCGGTTTTTCAAAACTAAGACCATTTAAAAAGTAAAGCACATTGAAGACACAAAGTCCTAAAACTGACAAAAGAGATTCCAGACTGGTCATAATGCTAGGGTGGGACCAACAGTGGCATATCTAGTCTAAGACTTTCCCTCAGCAGTACCTGAGAGCAGGTAACTCATGGGAAGATGCAAGACATTATCACAATCTTGCCCCCAAGTATTGAAATCAGCCTGTCCTTCCTCTGACCTCTCTCAGTGGTCTTCTGTTGAGTGAGATGATTGCTCCATCCAAAACCTGTGGGATTTAGTCATTTTTAAAGCCATGTCTTTACTTAGATGTTTGTTTCTTTTTCACTCACTCCCCTCTCCAATGTTTCTAAAGCCCTGCAATATGTCAACTTGTCTGAAATTTTGTGCAATGAGTTTTCCAGGCTTATTTTGTGTTTCAGGAAAACCTGTTGTGTAGTTCAGGAAAATATCACTCTTATTTACTTTAAAGCAGACACTTTTAAAGTTGATGAAATGCAATTCTATTTTTTGTGAGAGAGTCAGAAAGCAGCTCTGTGTCATGTAGCTGCCTGTGAGAGTCAATTTATATGCAGGGAGTAATAACTGTGATCTCTCTTCTAAGCAGAATATTTTTTTTTAAAGGAAAGTTTTGGTATTTTTAGTTATCTTTATTAACTCTTACATAATGCCACATTTGCTTCTCTCATTAATCTCAAGATATGTTCTTAGGCACATTTAAATAAATGCCAGTAGCCATTCCACTGAGACCTGAGTTTTCTAGTGGTAGAAAATTTACTCTGGAACAAAAAGAGCACCGTTAACTGACATTTCTCTCAGTAGCAGTGATAGCTTTGAAAAAATTCTGTGTTCTTACTTACCTGGGAGCATTCTTGTATCTAGTTCAGGACTTTGGGCAGCACACCTGTGAAGGCATGAGGGAGGCACAGGAAGCAACAAGGGTCATAGATGACTCTACACTGTCAAGAGTCGTACTTTGCTTCCTGTCTGGCTATCCCAGAAATTCAATCTCTTAGCCTAGGTACAAATAATTGCTGAGGTTGCCAACAAATGAAATAAACTGCATTTGAGATGGAAAAAAGCTTGCTGTCTTTAAATTCATGACAAAGACAATTGTCATTCTCACTAGCAGGAAGACCGAGTCTTAAATTAGGGCATGGGCAAGAGAGCATTCTTAACCTTCTCTAGCCAAATATAACTAGTCCTTCAACCTCGATTGATGTAGTTGAACTGACATTTACTCAAGTGCAACACTCAAAAATGCGCATTAAATTTTTCGGTGTAATAAATTTTACCTGCTCCTCTAAAATGATGTTAACTTTCCATTTTCTGCTGAGGTTTCAATTTTGCTTATGCAACATTACTTCCACAGTTGCAAAAGATTCCTGAATATTTCCTCAGGTCTGTAGTGTGGTCCCAAGTAGCTATAATGTATCTCTATTACATTTACGATGAAATTTTACATAACTTTTTGCCTATAAACAAAAAGGTATTTACCCTAATGAATTGTCTGAGGTTAAACTGACAACTGCCATTTATTATATTAGTGTTTTGCTTGGTGCACAGAGAAATAAGAAACATACTACATGGTTGTAGGTTCAAATGTAAAGACTGAGCTACCTCATTGTGGGCGTTAAAATGAGCCTCCTCAACAGATTAAAATGCAGCAATTTTGCTTCTTATTTTGCATAAAAATGCACTTTAATTCTATTTGATATAATTTTTTTTCTCCGTTCAATAGATTTTGCTACCTGTTTGATTGAAGAAAACTTCAGTTTCAGAATGAACTCACAAGGGTTTTAACTCTCAGAGAATATTAATGCAAATAATCAACAGTTTTTCTCTTCACAAATAAAACCCTACCTTTGAAATTGCCTTGAAGTAAGCTAACCTAAATGTATGCTTTTGGAAAGTGTTAACCGTGTAGGACAAAATAGATATGTCAAAACATTATTACTGTGTCAGTGTAATTTCTCCTTCTCCTTCTCCTTCTCCTTCTCCTTCTCCTTCTCCTTCTCCTTCTCCTTCTCCTTCTCCTTCTCCTTCTCCTTCTCCTTCTCCTTCTCCTTCTCCTTCTCCTTCTCCTTATTCCCTGGTTCCTTAGGTGCTTAAAATCTGTTCAATATGCATAAGACAAGACAGGAAACTATCCTGCGCAGATACCTGGAAGGTATACAACATCTAAGATTATTAAGTGTTTTCTAAAGCAAATCCTAAAGTGAAGAAAGCTTCTCTAAATGTACGCTGGTGGCATTAAGAGTAGAATTTGACTTCATTGTTACAGGTGGTATCTGGATGTGTTGCCTTCACACATCTCATGTGTTCATGCTCAGTACCCAGCATATTGTCAGCTGAACAGCAGTCATCCATATTATTTATAGTTGTCACAGAGGTGAATAATTTGTGTATTCACCAACTTTCCTAACCTCACACTCCACATATCCCTCTCTCAAAACAATGATGCTACTATTCTATTATCTTTAAAAAAAGAAACTTTCTTATTAAAATACTGTCTCATTTAGTTTGATTTTTTTTCCAGTTAATTCACTGAGAAATTATGTAAAATCTTAGAATTGTTTAGGTTGGAAAAGAACTTTAAGATTATTAAGTCCAACTGCAAACCAGCGCTTCCAAGTCCATTACTAAACCATGTCATTAAAAGTCACATCCACACCTCTTTCAAATAACCTCCAGGGTGGTGACTCATCCATTTCCATGGCAGTGTTTCTTGTAAATCCTTAACTGCCATATTCTAACGTTGCTTATCATTGCAAATTAAAGCATAGGATGCTTGGGGTTTTGTTTTCAAATAGGCTCAAATTGCAGTACAACATGCAGAGTGATTTCAAATTATTGGAGGACTTCAAATTTTATGGGCACTTCAGTATGGAATTTAAAGCACTCCAATAATTTTAAATCACTCTGTCTTGCACAAAGCAATTTAAATTTATTGGAAGTGAAATTTGGCAGTGATCAGGGTTCTGGGCATCTCGGCATACATTGGTTTAAAATTAAAAGAGCACTTTAAATTTTTATATGCACTTCATTTAAAGATCGGGGCTCTGGCCCGGGATGGTGTAATTTAAAGATGATAAAGTGTTTCCCACTTAAACTAAAAAAAGAAAATAGGCCACTTTTCAGAATAATCTTATTTTGCTTAAGAGATCCAAAATACAATTTAGACAGAAAAGTCCAAAAAAAAAAAGCAAACTAGGTACAATCCTGTTAAAGCTATCTCATCCCATTCATTTCAGAGAAAGCTGTTGCTCAACTAGAAAAACCAAAACCCAAAGAAATCCAAGCAAAAGTATAGTCAAAATATACACAAAATGGTGCTACATAAATAAACCCCAGCTGTCCTTTTTCCTCCCCTTTTTTTATCTGCACCTAATCTAGAATAGTCTTGTAAACTTCACCGAACAGGAGCAGGTTTTTAGCTCTGCTGGAAGAGATTTAGCTCTGTACGGGTATTGACAGCTGTGCAACCCTCTTTGTTCGTGCAACCCTCCATGCGAGCACAATGTAAAATAAATGCTTTCAGGACAGCGTCCTGTTCAGGGCGACGTGTCCCGGTGTGACTGCAGCGCTGTGCTGTCCCGGGTGTGCCCCGCCCGGCCCCATGGCAGACAGAGCCAATTCCATTGTCCCCAGCGCAGGGCAGGCTGAGCCCCTCAGCCCCGGGGGGATTTTGGCCAAGGGAGGGCAAAACGCTGCCCGGCAGCCGGGGCTGAGCCAGGGGAACCGTGCGGGAAACAGCCCTGCGAGCCTGAGGGGAGAGCGGAGCAGGGACGGAGGGAGGGAGGAGAGGCCCGGCAGGGATGGATGGCCCTGCGGCCCGGGAGGGACACCGGCGGGACACGGATTGCCTGCGGAGCCTGGGAATGCTCCAGGCTGGAGAAAGGAAAAGTGTGAGGAGAAGGAAGGAGCTGCAAAGAGGAGCTGTCGTGCACTGACCACGGTTCTTCGCTCAGGAATGGAGTGAAGTTGAAGAAGGAAGAGGGCAGCAGCAAAAGCAGGGGGAGTGCGGAGAGGAAGGAGAAATTTTTTTGGATTTGCCTTTGCCTCTCATCATGTAACTTTCTTTTAATCGTAAATAAATGAATTTTCCAGAGGTCGAATCTGTTTTGCCTGTGATGATAATTGGTAAGGCATCTCCCTGTCTTTATCTCAACCCACAAGCTTCCTAAATCCTGCTCTTTCTTGTTTTCCACCCCAGCCCTTGGAGGCTAGATGTGGGGCGGGCAACTGAACAGATGGGTGAGAGCTTGGCTGTTGGCCAAAGCTAAATTACAAAAGCTGGCTGGTCTAAAACTACTTCAAAGACTCTTCGGTAAAACAAAGGCTTTTGCAAATGTGAACTCCATGGGTAATCCCAAATACCCTAGTACAGACAGTGCTAATTAGTTCAATTGCTTTATCTAAACTAGAGAACTATGTTTAAACAGCTACAATGGCTTATGCTATGGATAAACCCTCTCTCCATTTCTCAAGGCAAGTGTAGTTTTTTTCTTCCAAGACTCAACAATGTACATTACAGGTTTTAGACCATTTATTAAGACAGGACAGTGAGAATAAAAAGCTCTACCCAAGTTTTCTCTTTAGTTCTATTGCCGTAGATGAAGTGTGATGGGCAGAATGCTTAAAAACTATTCAGGAAGAATTCTATGGAGTGAACCTCTTGGCACAAATAAATTATTGCTTCATTATGTGTTTTCCATAGGATGCCACTTCAAAAGAGTGAGGTCTGTGGATTTGATAGAGATTTTTTAATTATTTTTTTCTCTTTCTCTTCCAATAGAAGTCAGCTTCAATGCATATTGTCAAGGTATATTGTCAGGAGTCATGAATAAACTACCTGGAAGGATGCCATGTGTATGTTTGATTAGAAGGAAATATGATGCTACTAGATATTACTGGGTTCCACAAGACTAACTTCTGGTAACTGAACATTCACAGTCTGGCAGACACCTTCACAAATGAATCCAGAATGGTTGTTCACGGTAATTTGCTTCCAGTGCTCTTCTTGGTAATTTAATTGTAAATGAAATAGTTTTACTGTAAACAGATGCAAGATTCCCCCACCGTGTTGCCCTGGGAGACTGAAAAGATAAAATTAATAATTTTTAACATATCCTTTAACAACAATGCTGTACCTACCTACAGATAAATTTTATATTTTCACATACTGATAGTTTTGATTGCTTAGAACCACATAGTAGTCCAGGTTGAAAGGGGTCTCTGAAGATTGTCTAGTGCAACTCCCTGACCAAGCAGTGTCAGCTACAGCAGCTTTACTGGGACTGTGTCCAGATGGGTTTTGAGTTAATTCAAAACATGCTCATTTCTGTACAAAAGTTGGCAAGGGATCTTCAGCTGACTTTAGGGGTGGGTTAATAAACCATTACCTTGATGTTAGATTCTTCATTCCTATGAATCCCACCATCATCTTTGCCACTACATTGCCATCTGTGTCTGAGTTGTCTGTGCTGATCACTGGTGGTCTCAATATGAATGAAAGCTGCCCAATTCTCCATGGCCTTGTAAGTACATATGGGCCTCAGCCCCTCAGGACTGGGCTGTCGTGTTAGAAATTCAGGATTATCCACAAGATGCCAATGCAGTGTCTTCCATTTCCATCCAGGACCTCCCATTGATGTGAACCTGTAGGTTTTGGTGGGGTCATGGGCTCAATACCAATAAAAGGTCGCTTCAGCCTGAAAGGTCAGCCTACATGTAGCCTTAGTGGAAAATGATCCTTTTAATTGCATATGGAATCATCAAGTTGTTTTCTCCAGGGCAGAATGCTCTGATTTTGGGGCTCCCATAACTTCCCCACCGGTTATTGATGGTAAGAATTGCTAGTGCTAGCTGTGTGTCCCAATTGGGTGAGGAGACATCAGCATACCTTTTAATCAGGCCGATAGTCTGCTCAATAATCCCATTGGCTTGGGGCTACTACAGGGAATGGAACATCCATTTAATGCCTATCCTTTGAGCCCAATCTCGAATCCCTGCGGTAGAAAAGGATCTGGGGGTGTTGGTCAACAACTAGCTGAACATGAGCCAGCAGTGCCCAGGTGGACAAGAAGGCTGGTGATATCTTGGACTGTATTAGCAATTGTGTGGCCAGGAGGACCAAGACAGTGATTGTTCCCCTGTACTCGGCATTAGCAAGGCCACAACTTGAGTATTGTGTTCAGTTCTGGACCTCTCATGACAAGAGGGACTTTGAGATGCTGGAGCATGTCCAGGGAAGGGCAATGGAGCTAATGAAGTCTTTGGAGCACAGGTCTTATGGGGAGAGGCTGAAGGAACTGTGGTTTGTCTAGCCTGGAAAAAAGGACTCTCAGGAGTGATGTTAGAATTCTCTACAGCCACCTGAAAAGAGATCATAGCCAGTTGGTAGTCAATCTCTTCTTCCAGGTAATAAGTGACAGAACAAAAGAAAATGGATTCAAGTGACACCAGGGAAACAACCTCGTGCGTCGCGGCTTCCCCGACAGAGCCACCGCCACTGCCCACTGCAGCCGCGCCCCAGCACTGACAGCCACAGCTCCTCCCTGAGTGGTCCCTGAGTGAGCCCACAGCCAAGGCAGCCTGCTCCTGTTCCTGTTCCTGTTCCTGTTCCTGTTCCTGTTCCTGTTCCTGTTCCTGTTCCTGTTCCTGTTCCTGTTCCTGTTCCTGTTCCTGTTCCTGTTCCTCACCCACAGAAGGGACGTGCAGCTGCTGCTGTCTGGAAATCACACCCAGCCTGCCCACGGAGCCACACAGACCCCTCGCAGCTCGCAGCGCATGTGCTTCATCTGCCGAGCTCTCGCTGAGGGGGCGCCCTGGGTACAGTGGTAACAATCTATCTGGTGTTCTCTTTCTCTCTCCACCTCTCTTTTCCCCTCTTTGCTCCCTTTTCTATCTCCCTTTGGTGGGAGCAGTTACCCTCCTTTATCAATACACAGTTCTCAGATATAATATTGCCGTGTTTGCGTTTCACTTTTTGTCTGAGAAATCTATCAAAAAGAATCTTCCCTGACTCTCCCTTTTACAGTGTGATGGGACAGTCTGTGTCAAACTCACCTTGTGTTTGGCTGTGCAATTGCTTGACTACACTAAATCACTGTGTAATGAAAGGGGTGACTTTTCGCGCTGATCCCTTTGCATGCTGTCTCCATGTAGATCCAATGACAATTCAACATCAACACTTCTCAGATTTTCCTATGAATTCTTTATCTATATAGCAAGCCGTAGAGTGAACCTTGCCACAGATCTCTGTTAAAGTCACCCTTTCACAAATTCATATTAAAGCCTGTTTTTTGCTGATACCTGTGATGGTGATTTCTTAAAAGGCTCAAACCACTCATTTGAAACAGGGATGAGAAATGGGGGTTGCAGTCAGCTCATAAGGCTTTGTCTCTGCTGCTCCTTTCTGCCCACACTCTTCCCGTGCTCCAGGGTGGCATCCTAGCCTTACAAGAAAGTTCTCCATGAACTTCTCCACTGTGGATCCTTCCCACAATTTTCAGTTTTCAAGAAGTGCTCCAGTGTGAGTCTTTTTTACAGGGTACTGTCCTTCAGGAATGGGCTGTCCCAGCATGGCTCCTGTCAGAAAACCTACTCCATTGAGACCTGTCCATGAGCTATTGCTTTTTTCAGGGCACATCTACCTACTCTGGCATGGGATCCTCCACCAGGCTGCAGGTGGATCTCTGCACCATCACAGTCCTCCATGGGCTACAGGGGCACAGCTGCTTCACCATGGTCTGCACCATGGGCTGCAGGGGAATCTCAGTTCTGGCACCTGGAGCACCTCCTGCCCCTCCTTCTGCACTGATCTTGGTGTCTGTAAGGCTCTTTCTCTCACATATTTTCACTCTTCCAGCTGCTGTTGAAAAACATTTTTACTCATTCTTGAATATGGCATCAGAAAGTGCTAGCAATGTCCCCACTTGGCTGAGCTATGGTTGGACACAAAGCTATTTTGAAGCCTGCTGGGAATGGATATTTCACGGAATCACAGAATATTCCAAGTTGGGAGAGATACACAAGGATCATTGAGTCCAGCTCTGAAGTGAATGGCAGATATGGGGAATCTGTCCAACATGAGGGCAGCTTCTGGTGTCTTTGTACAGAAGCCACCCCTGCATTCCCTCACCCCTAAAACTTTGCCAGATAAACCAAATACAGTAAGGACCAACAACAGCCAAAAAAGATCTTAAGTGAAATATGGACAAACCGATGGCAAACATCATTAAAGCTACAGAGACAGGCAATAGAAAACCTGGAAGAACAAATGACATGTTAAAATTATGCTGAACTTTTTTTTAAACGAATTTAAAGTGACAAGTCAAACATATGCTATGTCAGAAATATCCATACTCTTGCTCAAGGGGATTTTTTTTTGCCTATGGTACTACGCTCCTTCACAGTAATTTTGTTGTCACAATTGACTGAATTTCTTTCTAAAAATAAAACACAGCCACAAAACCACTTTTTATAATCCTGTACCTTTTCTCTGCCTTTCTCTCATATTCCCCAACCATTTACACCTATTCTGTCAGGGCCTTTTTCTGCTAATATTTTCATACTGAAAATATTTCTCGAACATATTCATACCACCTATTTTATCCTGTATTTTTGGTAGATTTCATACCACATGATGAAACAAATCACCATTAGTTCACCACTCTGTCAGCGCCTGAACTGATGGGATGTCTGCAATGTTCCAATCTGTATCAGCCTTCTGTACTGTACTGTTCTTTAGAGCCATTGTATATTAACTTGAGCAAGTGTTATATCTTTTGGAAATGGTATCGAATGTGGATATGGAACTGAAGGTGGAGATGCATCATTTACTAGTACTGGAAGTTTAATCCTGCTCCTGGATGGATACAAATGGACTGCCTACTTACTTTTCAAGACTCTCTACTTATTTTCCATCAATCTGTTGTGCAGCAAAACTACAGAATAACATCTTTCATAACATTTGCTGGTTTTGTTTCCACCGTGCATACACTCGGAATCTTCTTTTCCAGAACAAATGACTGAAGATACTGCTTAAGTATGAACTCCAAAGTTCAAAATTGGCCTTCTCTTGCAAGAGTTATCATTATATCAGTGGTTATTAAATGACTCCACAAATCCTTGAAGATATATTTGCAACAAAATTTATATGCCAGTTCTTCTGTATGACTACTTTATGAATTTTACACTTTGATTGTACATGCTCATAAACGCTGACTACATAGATTTTAGGTTATTTAATAGATGTAAGGTTTCTGAGGAACAGGAGAAGTTTTCTGTAATATATTCTCTCTCTGCCTCAGACAATCTAATTTTGGTTTTGCTTTTAAACCTTGCTCACCTCCCAGCTGATTATTCTGCACATTTATTAAGTTACATGAGGGAAAAAAAACCCAAAAAAACAAAACACAAAAAACTTACTTCATTCATTTTGAGTTCTTTAGATTTTGCTTTTAACTGATGCACTTTAAGAACTTAGGTGAATGTCCTGTTTGCTTGTTTCAGTTCCTTTGGGGCCATAATTACGTTGTGAAATATTTCCTATCTAGCTTGTATGCCATCTCTCAGCCTGACAAAATTTAGAACAGTTGAGATACTGCTTAATTAAACTCCATTTTCCAAAATATGGTTCATAATGAAAATACTGACAGGCACTTAAATATAGTTACACTGGCCAATAAAATGCTAAAGTATATTCATTTTAAAATATTCAGTGAAACGTGACCTACTGTCAGCTAATTCATGGTTACTGGAAAATCTATTTAGGTCAAATAATGTTTGTGTTAAATTTGAAGTTTTGCTTGCATACAGTGTATAACACATCCTGCACATACCCTACCCCATTTCCCTCAAACTGGATAGATTATTACAAAGTACTGGATAACTCAGTTACTTGGAATCAAAATTTTGTGGAAGACTGAAAAGAATATATAAACATTAAACACAGAATCCCGTGAGATGGATATGAATCAAACACTGAACAGCTACCCCCACACTCTCTCCCACTCACCCTAGCATTTTCAGATACTCTAATACCTTGGAAAATCTGGAAACAAAAGGGATTTAAGAACAGCTGTATCTATCTAAACATCACGTATTAGATTTAGATTCCCAAATCTCATTTCTTCAAATGCAATTTAAGAGTCCCAATTACTACAATCTTTATGCAGATCTTTCTTATTTACTGTCACAGAGCCACCTGAAAGGAAAAAAGGTAACAGAAAAGTAATTAAAAAATACACAATTCTTCCACTTGCAAGAAACTCTTCACTATTCTGCCCCCTTCATATATAAAGCAGTTTATTCAGGTACCCCATGCACATTCAGAGACAGAGGTAGAGGTGTGTGCTTACAGCCACTACCACCTTACTACTTTAGGCCTCTGGTATTCTATGGCTTGTAATGCATCCATTTTCCATTGTTTGACCATTTTTACTTGAGCATTTGGGTTGAATCCCACTTAATTCCTTCCTTGCAAACTGTAAGAGGTGTAAGGAAAGAGGGTTGAGAGCATCTTTTTCCACAACATTAAACCTAAAGCTATATTTTAATACAAAACCTTAGTTCTAGTAATAAATGTAGTAATCTGTAATATTATTTATGGGCAACATAAGACACTCCTCCCTTTCCCGCTGTCTGTCACTGGGATCCCCCTAAGCTTGGGACTGAAATGACAAATCGCCCAAAAGCTACTCCTGATAAGCCCTATTTTATTAATATTTCCTGGCATGAATCCCTTCTCAGAAAGATGATAAAATTGGAGCAAAGATAGCTAATACCTGCACTACTGAAAGGTATCTTTCATCAGGTGAGACCACTTGATCAAACATTATTTTATGACATAGTCAGAGAAAGAATGAAACTTTTGCTTTATAACTGTCTTCAAAATTCCAGAAGTTTTCCCCCCCATAGTGAACAGGTACTGAGAAATACCTAAACAAGACTAATACATGTAAGGACTTAGATTTAAATATCTGTGATATTTCCTATTCGTTTATCCACCAAATCAATTTTTTAATTACACTTTTAGCTAGTAAAATTATATCATTTGGGAATACAACAGAAGTATTTTTAAAATTCTGGTTTTACCTTTAACCTGAAATTAGGTTTTCATCATAAAATACACCACAGAAATCACACAGTGGCATGTTGGGGAATACAGAAAGTTTAATGGTTAGAACAGACATAAGTAGGACAAGGATTAGATGGTCCTGCCTAATGAACAAGGTCAGGAACTCGGAGTGAGAAGAAACTCAAGTGTCAAAAATTAACACACTGGTGGCAAGCTAGAGTCAGAAAATGAGATTACAAATCTGAAACATTTATCAGACAGAAAATGACAGTTCGAAAGAAGATTTTTTTTCTCAAATACAATTATGGTCACACCTGCAAACTGTGTGGCTAAGATTCCCTGTGTGAGGCTAAGGATATAATGCTGCTGACAACACCTATATTCCCAGAATGGCTGCAAGAAGAAGAAGAACAGCTCTGCCAACTTTGAGTCACAATTTAATAATCTCTCACATTGTTTAAATTATATTTTTGTTATTAAAAGCTCTACACTATGTGTAAGATGTAAAATTCACACAGAAATTACATCAGTGTGCTCATAGGTTTTCCTGTTCTTCCCAGTGGATAGCTGTATTAGATAACGACTTCAAGTACATATGCTTTCTTCCCCTTCCAAATGATGATAGTATCTTAGAAGACAATGTATTAGTAAAATTTTCCCTGTTAAGTTGCATTTGATTTTGACACAGAACAGTACCATGTTAAATTTAAAAATGTGGAAAAAACCTGTTATTTTTGATGAAGCCTCATGATAGATGAGAATGCTAACAAAACTCCATCTAAATTAATGGTAAGCAATGGTAATGGCTAATAAATAAATATTAATATTAATAATAGTACAATTATTGTATCTGATATCTTTTCTCTATTAAAAACAGGAAAGAATTCCTATTGATGTAAGAGGAATCCTATTCAGATGCAGTTATTTATTATTCTCCAGTGCTAAAAAGCTTAATTTACCCTTTGGAATATACAATAATTATTCCAATATATTGTTTCACTTTCACATCACAGTGCTCTTTGCAAGTAGGATTCAACCCTTTGTGACTTTAAAGTTTACTTGATTGATCACATATATTCCATCATAGCACTAACAAATATATTCACTTTACAAAAGTGGAACACAAAATATTTCTGTTTCAGCTAATGTGTTCTTTCTTGAAGTTCAGCTTCTATATGAAATGCGACTTAGGTGACTGTGCCCTGTCTTCATCTGTCACAGATGACAGCTACTTTTGAACTCATTGCTCAATTTCAACAGGATTTGACAGAAAAATGTGAAGACAGAGAAATGTGAAGCCCTTATCCTGCTTATGGAAACTGACAGCTGAGTGAAATGGAGAGGCCTAAATTAACTTTGCAGGATGGAGAAGGCAAGTAGAATTCAGTGCCTAAACCTGGTCACTTTAGAAAGCCATATTGTGAATTAGCTGTTTGCTGCCCAGTCAGCACAGGTGTGCAACAAAACAAGCCACAGCAAATGACTATTTTTACCCAGAAAAATATGTAGAGTATATAAGAAAAGACATCAAAATATCAGGTAAAGGATGGCTTGGCAAAAATTCCTTATGGGGAGAAAAAATCAGTCATTTTAGCTTGACTATTTCTGGAAATATATTTTTTCTCTCTTCCTCCCCCTACCATCCTTTTCTTCCTTCATTCAGCCACCAAAATTCTGAGAACAGAATTAGCTCATTTTGTGTTAATTTACGTGCATCATCTTTATATGCGGTACATACCGTAGATACTGGGAAGAAAAGAAATGTTTCATTCTTGATCTTGTCCTCAAATGCATCTCTAACTTTTCACAGTGCAGACCTGTTGACCAAAGAGGCATTAGTTCTGTAATCATGGAACACAGTAGAATTGGTATGAATAAGACAGGAGACTTAACCTTTGCCAGCGATGATGCCATAGGAAAGGAATTAGTATGATTTTGTTATAGAGTACTCTTTCAGTGGAATATTTGATTTGAGTTTCTTAATGAACCTTTAATAGGTTTCTGTTTTTAGACTAATATCTCTGCACTTACAGCCACTCAGAAAAAATATTTATACCTTTTATATTGAGAGAATATCTAGAGGAGATATGGATTTATGCCTATGATGCCTATGATAGAAAGATGGACCCCTTAGGAGCAGAGATCATAATATAAGACTAAATGAAGTATGTCGTTCAGCCAGAAAACATCAATGGAGGTGTTGGGCTTGGCACTTTGCACGATGTGGTCTAACAGACTGGCTACAATTTTTAAATAGTTTTACCTTTAAGAATCTCAGACATGCAGCAGAAACAGCCCTGGTACTGTGAAGAAATACCTTCCATGAACAGCAAAAATTAATGGAGAAGTTCAGAGGCAACCAGGCTTAGTTATGATGAACACCTCTATGGATGTTCTGATGCCTGGTAAGAACCAGAGTCCTACACAATTTCTGCTGCTGGGATGTTACAAAGTCTCTCTTTTTTCTATCTGCCTATTTGCACAAAGTATTTATTGAGACTTGTAGGTGTTACTTAAATTTGCTTGGAAGTGGTTAGCGGGTCCATGTAGTTAGTCTGGAATAGAAAAGGGGGATGAGAAATGAGGGACAGCGTGATTACGTATGCCTCATACCTTTAAGAAACCACATTGAAGAACTGAATATTGACATTTTAAGGTAATAAATTAAGATATATATATCTTTACTAAACTGAGATAGAATATACTTTACTATGTCCTTTAAGTAACACCAAGAGATGATTTCCCAAGGAACATCTGTCCTTTACAGAATAACCCCTTCAATTCAGTTTTGTGGCAACAGTTATAAAATATCTTTTGAATACTATCCAATAAATGTTCAGCTGAGACTCAAAATAAGCAGGAGGAAGGTAATCACAATTTCCCTTGACCTTAAAAATCAGTTATGGTGACACATCCCACATCCCTTCTCTGAATCAGAGAATTTCTTCTTCTTTAGTGAAACTGTCTCTGTAGTGGAAGAACTCTTAGAAAATAAAAGCTTATCATCATCTGCTGCTAAAGGTCTCAGCTGAGTAACACACTGGTTAACTTTAAGCACAGTCTTAAAGGATTTGCTGAATAAGAGTGGACCTACATGGACAATTATATTTAGGACATGATCATATGCTTGGGTGGCTTCAGCTTTGAATGCAATGCTGTAAGGGTATGAAAAGACATTGTCTGCCCACAGAGTTGAAAGATTAGCCCATCTCAATACTGACATTGTTAACTTTGAAAAGCTATTTTACATAACTACTGAGCTGATAATGTTTTATATGCGTATTTGCTATATATATGTCTGCATATGTATCTATCTAAACATACAATATCATTATACAGTCAGAAATGAAAGAGATACCAGAGGCTTTGAAATGCAAGAATAGAAAAGGTAGCTTGATTCAAGTTCTACAGATACACCAAAATAGATATGCGGGATATCATTATGAAACAAAGTGATCAAGCTAGCATCTGAAAATGTCACCCACAACAAAAATAAATCTGCTCTGTAACTGACTATATTTAGATGAATTATGTAAAATCATAAGCGAAATGCTAAGTAGTCCTTTATAGTATCTTGAGCTGAGATTATTTATAACTCATTAAGAGTTTTATGGTAAATGGGTATGTGTTGGTTTTTTTTCTTCCTTAATCATCCTGGTAAAGCAAAGTACTGTGAAGGTCTTATAGGACCCTCAAGGCCAGAAAAGTCAAGCATATACATTCATCATAGCATATCTGTATATAGTCTCACACTTTCAGTCTAAAACATTTCACTGCCAAAGGTTTGCAAGTGTAAGTGGAATTTCACAATCTATCTCTCCTGTGCTTACTCAGCTGCCCTTAGTATAAAGTAGTTGGTCAGGAAAAATCAATGGGTTCCAGAAGTATCAGGATAGACATAATTAATGTTATAAATAACTGTTAAAACTATACCTGAAATAGTGGCAAAAAGTGTCTGTTGATGGGATTTACTGAGATTTTCAAAGACTTTCAGCTGTGCTTAGCATTCATTCTTGCAATGGATTTAATTAGTCTTATGATGTACTGATTGCAGCAAGAATACAAGAATGAGCTCATTGTCTGATTATCACTATTTTCCTCAACTAACCTCTGCTCATAAAAAAAAAAGCAATACCACAGAACAGCCTGATGTCTCTCTGATCTTTAAACTAAACAAGTCATTCTTTTGTGAAGCTTGTTGACTTTAAAGTCACTAAAGCCAAATATCCTGACATCTACATGTCCAGTCATTAAATTGATGCTGGATAGGAAACACATTTTGATCACTGCTGGTCTTCAGTGAACAATGTACAGAGGCATAGGTTGAAGGGTCATGTGTGCCTTTGCCAGTTCTTACTGCTATTCGGTGACACTCAGAGGCCAACATTTAACCATATCAATAACAGAAGACTTTCTTCTTCATCTACAAGATAAATAATAATGCAAGTCCAGCAGTTGTGGTCTTTGTGGATGGAATATAAGCTGTGCAACATTAAATATTATTTTGGCTGCATTTAATAGGACTTGTTTAATTTTCTATTTCTCCTCTATTCATTCTACATTTATAACTTATTGTGAAGGCATTGAATACATAGGATATCAATGCATCTATTTTACATATACTTAACCATTGTAACAGAAAATTAAAAACACCAGCCTGCTTAAAGCAGAAGTAGGACTTTTAACATTTGGAACTATGCCTCATAAATCAACATTATGGGCATAAAAACTGGTGGAAATAATTTGGAATAGAAAAAAGTCTGTGCCCAGATTCACAACCGGAAAACCAGGAATACGGACATGATTCTTGCCTGTTTGCTATCTGACAGTTTTAATATGACTCAGTTTAGGGTGAAAACCCAGGGAATATTTTTGTAAATTTTTTAAAGTCAAATAAATCACTGCAGACATTTGAAAAGATGGAATATTTATGCTGAAGACAAAGCACAAAGAGGTAAAGATGGAAATTTTGTTCTATTTTCCATCAATTCCCTTTGGCTTTTTCAGTGCCTGCTATCAGCAAAATGCTCTGGATTCCAGTGGAGTGCTCAGACCTCCTCTGCAGGAATAATACGGGAAGAGAAATTCCAGGAAAGGAAAGAATTCAGACAGAAAAGTACTGACTCCAAAAGCTTGCTAGTAATCTTTCAGCCTAGAAGGTCTTTGAAGTATTTTCAGATTCCATTAGCTGTCCCCCTTGACAGACTCCAGGGAGACACAGTGATGTGGCTTATTCTCTAACAGGGTGCTGCTTTCCCTAAGTTTACAAGGTTAATGTAACTATTTTTATCTCGTTTTTTTGAGTTGGCACTTGATCTTTGGTCACTAAGTTAATCCTTCTAATCCTTTTACACGAAAATTATTGTTCACAGCAGCTTTGCAAATAAGGAAAGAAAGATTTTCTAGTATCATGACTGCTTCTAAGATCATACTAGCCAGCTACATAATTTCCAGCTATTAAGCAAATAGCTAACTCAGAACTTTATGGAGGAAGGACTTGTGTACTTACTGAAAAAGTTGTTAAAATACACTGTGATGGGACAAGTAATATTTTCCTTTCCTTTCTTGCCTCCCAGCATGATTATTGCATTGTAACCACTCAGAGGGTTGGTAGTGAGTATTCTAACTCACAATTTCTTTTCAGAAATATTAAACTGGATGTCTATGAGAAAATATACATTTATTCTGGCTCAACATTTTATTTGAAGAAGTTGGGTAAGGAGAAGGGAGAAAACAAATCAACTTGTGAATTTTCGTAAGTGCATAAAAACAAAGAAAAATGTTTCAGAGTATGCATTTCTGAGCTAAAAATAGAAAATGAAATAAAGTCAGTTTGCTGAGAAAGTTGAACAACTTTTATCTGGACTTCAGAAAATCCTATTTTAAGCTTTTGCAGCGAATGAGACAGACCAGGCACATGTGGCACCCCACTCTTAAGCAGAAAGCAGCACCCAAGATTTGTCGATGCCTGTGGTTAAAAAGGAATGGCAAAAGTCAGAGGGTATAAAAAACTTAAAAAATTTTATTAGGAAATTATACACTTGGCATGGAAATTGGTATAAGTTGGTCCCTTATCTTGTAGTACAAACTATATGACAGCAGATTTGTAATAAAGGGTAGGTTGAAACAGATACAGATTGAAGAGAGGGAGAAAGGAAGAAAAGATCACCACTCCTGGCTCCAGTATCGATCCAGATGGTGGGGTGTGCAGGGTCCTGGGGAGACTGCCAGGTTTCATGAGGGTGCCTTTTTGTAGACAAGCTTTCCCTGCCCTGAAGCTAAGTTTCTCATTTTCTACACAAATTACCATGTGCAATTCATTCTCCTAAACCTTTCTAGAAACAAGTTGAGGACTTCAGGAGTTTTCAGTGGTCATGATCCCCCTCTGTTGGGTCAGAATTTGGTTGACATTCCATGGCTGCTCCTTGACCTCATTCCTGCACTTGTGCTGTACTGTGTTGTGTTTATCTCCAGGGGCCAGAACAAGGATATTTGTCCTAGAAAAGTGCTGCCCTATTTCTGTAGCCCCCATCTTCAGCCACATTCTGTTCTTTCTCACAGTGTACTCCCACCACCAAACCTCAGCTGGTTCCATGGCTATCCACCCATCAGTGTTTGAGAGGTACACATCAGCCCCTTATCTGCTGGGCCTCTACAGCATGCCAGTCCAAATGTCCCATACCCAGGTTATTTTCATATGAAATGTCTTTCCAGTCCTTCAGAGTTATGGAGTGACACTGAATGTTTTCCGTTGCTTTTGTGGTACTTTGTATACTGTATTGCAGTACTAAGGATAAAACACAAGCAGGATGTGAGAACTTTTAGTCTAAATCCCTACTCCACCAAAAGCTTGAAAGAAGTGCGGATACAACAGTAAACACCTTTATAAATGTAACAGCTGTCTCAGCTTGGAGCAGGAAAGTGCCATCAGACTCCAAATCCAGCAATGATTTGCACATGCTGCAGCCTCCAGCAAGTCATTGAAGCAATTAACTTCATTCTGAAATAAAATAAACCATTTATTTAACTCTCACTGTAGAGGCAGATTAAAACAAAAATTGAATCCTTTAGATTTAAAAAAAAATTAAAATTCTTTCCAAAATTAAAATTTAAAATTTAAAAAAACTAAAATTTAAAAAGTTCTAAAATTGACTTTATTTAAGTAAAACTTCAATAAATTATTGTCAGTTAAAACATTTCACTGTGTGGAATTCATGCAAATATAATCCACCAGGCATTTACACCTGGAACGCTATTATTGTTAATTATTCTTTTGTAAAGCAAGGTCTGTTGTAACATACCAGTGGAGATGCCAACCCTTAAACTCACTGAATTAAGATAATCCTCCTACTCATTTGCGCTTTGACTTTTTGATACCAGCTATTCATTTATTAGAGAAATCACTCGGTAATGCAGCTATTGTTTCCGAGCATCTCTAACTTTTACAGCTTTCTTTAACAACTCAGATTTTAGTCATAAATGAACTTCCATATGGTATTAGTAAAATGTCAATAGTCAAGAAATAAAGATTTCTAATGTAGAAACATCAGGAAGTATTTGAATTGAGCATTTCTAAATCGTCACCCTCTGTAGGCTGTGGTTTGTTTAAGAGCACCACTCCTCTGAAACTGGGCTGAGTCCACACAGGATGATGACGAGTGGCTGAGCTCTGGCTGCTTCTAGCAAGCTCAGAACGGAACAGATAATAGACAGAGAATATTTCATGGGATCAGGAGGAAAGAAGGAGGGAAAGAAGAAATTGTTATTGATGATTCTGCAGATTGCATCTGTTCTGTTTGCAGAAATGAAGTATCATACAGTCCTAGCAGGTGTGTATGCTTGTCTGCATGTAAGAAGGATTCAAAATAAGGTAGAAGGATGTTTACATTATTACACATTCATCTAGATTGTTTCCAATCTCTTTTCAAGTGTGCTGCTCCCATGGGGTATTTCCCAGATTGGTGGTGTCCCAGGGGTCTCGGCCAGGAATCCACCCAAAACAAATGAAGAAAAGTTATAAAAATGTTGTCAAATTTGAATGTGTTGAATTGCTGTTCAGACTTGAACCCCTGAAAATGGAGTTAATTACTACTCCAACTGCCTCTTTCTTCCCAAGAATCAACACTGAATTCCTTGATCTTACTTCCCTCCTATTCTAGTATTGTGGCAATATTTTCAGAGTGCACGTAGCACCAGATTATAGACTATAATAAGATTTTAACATTCTGGCACATAAGAACAGGTAAAGTGTGGGTGACGTAGGTTTTCAGCGCTATAACAATATTCTCAAGTTAAAAAGGTCATTAAGTGTGAGCCACTGAAGGCGCACTCACTGGAGTCTTCACCAGACAGAATAATCATTCATACTTTTAATGTGAGACTTGCTAAACACCAGGGATATCTTCTGATGCACCACTGGGATGCCCTCAACTCTTCGGTTTGACAAGGTATGCTCTTCATCTTGAAGAGTGCCAGGCACCTGAAATTCACAGTGATTTCACTGGCAGAGAGAAGAAAAAGGGTGCTTGTCTACTTCTCACATTAGGTCAGGTTCTGAAAGCTTGTGTTAGCCATTAGAACACTCTGAAAAACAAATTTACAAAGATTTGCTGTAATTTTAAAGAAGGTCTTTTTTTGGCCTGTATATCTTCCTACTGAGCAAACTTGTACAGTAATCAGCAAAAAATTTAGCATTAAAAAAACCCAAAGTACAAATAAGCAGACAACCTGTCTTGTCTGAATAATTTTAAAATATTTCACTTTCCCTTATCCTTTTGGTAGGGGTTTGAGACTGATGAAAAGCCAGACCATCAGCATAACTCCTTTCAAAATGAGATTGGGCACAATAATCACCTTAGAAGCCTGCTTAGCCCAATGCAAATCAAGATATAGTATTTAAAATTGACTTAAACATGCAATTAGAATATACTGTGGAGAGCAATATTGTTAATCCTTCAAACAATGTTTCAACTCTTAGGCAGTGGCATAACTCCTAAAAAGTCTGAGGGTTTTGGTAGACTGTTTTCCTAAGACACTATTTGCTGCAAGGTTTGCCAAATAAAGTTGGAATCCAGTGAAACACTGACAAGCAGGCTGTTCAGGTGGCATTATTTTTGAGTAATAATTTTAAATACTAGTGGAGCTTGGATTTTCAATTGGTATATCTAAGGCAGATCTCTTTCCTCCATCATTCTTCCAGGTATAACAAGCATGATCGGGAATTCATATTTCTTCCATGACCAGAGAGCACTGGGAAGCAGAAGCTAGGTAGAGCCAAGAAGACTGAAAAGGAAAAAAATAATGTTACTTGTTTACCCCTTCTAGAGTCAGCAGATCCTGATTATATTTGTTCTGAGGTCCTAGCCTTTTCCTTCTGCCAGATAATGGACTTTCTGAAAATTAGGCTCCTCGTGGAGTTTGAATCTGTTCATTCTACTCAGTGTAGGGTTTGCTTCAGTCAAAGGTAACAATGCATTTTACAGACTTCTAGAGTAAACTGTAATTTAAAATACATATCTAACACTGGAATTTCAGCTATAAGTCTGAAATTTCAGATGCATGCTCCTGTTAGATGCTCTAGGTTGGCCTTGTGGCACTGTGATTTCAGGTTCAGGTTTAGCCTTTTAGTTGCCAAAAAGGGCTGTCCCCCTCCTCTGGAGGTCATCTGGACTATCCTACTTGTTCAGGGAGGGCCACGAAGAGCAGGCTGCCCAGAGGCACATCCAAATAGCTTTTGAACACCTCCAAGTATGGAGCCTTGACAACCTCTTTGGGCAGCCTGGGCCAGTGCTCGGTTATTGTCACAGGGAAAAATAGTTTCCTGCTGTTCAGAGGGAACCTCCTGTATTTCAGTTTGTGCCTCTGGTCCTGCCACTGGGCACCTCTGAGAAGAAGCAGCTCCCTTTTCTTCACACCCTACCTTCAGGTATTTGTAGACACTGATGGTATTCCCCTGAATTTCCTCTTTTCCAAGCTAAATAGTCTCAGTCTCCCTCTTCCTGCTTCATGAATTTACACTTCCATTTAAGTGGTTAGGTGTAGGAACTGAGCCAGTTTCAGACAAAGCTCTATCTAAATGAAACCTCAATGCAGAAAGCAAGACATCTTTTATAAATGAAATAAAATTAATGCAAGTTTTTGTAGGTCCCTAATGTTTCATAATGAACTTGGTGACACTTTAGTTTTTTCTGAAGGACAGGTGCTGAGACTGCATTTGAGCAGTAAAGAAAAATAATAATTCTTACAAATAGAGAGCTGCAGAATTGAAAGCTGTAGGCATTTGGAAAAATTATCTCATATACTTCAGAATACATTAGAGGCCTAAATTTTGCTTGGTTTTGATATTTAGAATGAAAAACAAAAGTGTTGCAACTAATAATGAACAGACTTAAAATCACATTTGGATTAAATTTGCCAAGATGCAGAAATGTATATTTTCTAAATTTCATTATTTTTCTTTTCCTCTCAGTCGTCAAAGGGAAAGATATTGTTTTAAGCGGAAACCAAGACTTGCAGAATATGTTGTTATCCAGAGAAAAGGAGTCTTCTGAAGGTTACAAGAAAACCCCATTTCATAGAATCTCTGGATTTATTTTTGTCTCAGAAAAACATGAATGCAAAGAATATTTGGAAGTTTGAGCAGACCTCTCTAACATAGTTTTCAAGTCAGTTGATTTGAAAATGTTTTGATCATAATATGGATTCAAAGATGAGAATCAGAAAACCCCACACTTCCTGCTAATTAAAAGATGATATTTTCTTTTTTACTCTGTGGCATGTACACACACAAAACCCCCAGACTTTCGGTATTTGTTGCTCTGAGACTTTTTCAAAATATAAATGGGATTACAAATTTAACACAGACTTCAGATAGGTGGATTGAATGTACAGGGAAAAATCCTGGGGCAACTCCACTGAAATATTCCAGGACAAAGGAACATTAATAACTCAGCATGTATTTTCTACGAGGTAAATGTTTGTAGGTGGACTGTTTCATTTCCACAGTAAACAAAAAATGAGCTCATTTTCAGTATGGCAATTAATTTCGAGAAGCAATAAATAACCAGTACTGCATTTTGTCATATATTCTGAGAGACAGTCCAGAATAGAAAAGAGTTCTCAAAGCAGACAAATAACAGCTAATAACTTTCTATTCACTGAGAATTGAATTTCTTTTTTCTTAACTGAACAACATATGGGCTTTTGTAAGTAGTAATACATCAGAGGTATTTGTCTAGGTAACCATTCTTAACTAGTTGGAATCACATGGGTGCTACGGACATGTGTGACCCAGTTGCTGTATGGCCCAAGATCAACGAGCAGCAAACTTTATGCATGCAAAGAAGTGCAATCCTTGTGTAGGAAAGTTCAGTCATCTTTTACAATCCTGACACTTCGAAAGGTCACGGGACATGCCGTCTAAAAGCAGAGTTCAAAACCACCTCCACCCCATCCTATAGTGCAACAAAAGAGCAAAGACTTGTTCTGCCTTCTATTAATTAAAATGGCCATTCACAGAAAGGTATTGTGGAGACATGTATTTATGATAAAGGCTATCCTCAGTTTGAGTTAAGCTACAGGATTGTTATAAAAGGACATGAAAGGGGGGAAAAAGGCACTTTTCCATGACCTCTGTATTTGAAATGCATTTCATAAGACTTCCTGTAAATTTGTTTTATTACAAGATGGGTTTAATATAGAAACTTTAAGCAAATTTAAATAATGATGCATCTTTCACAAAAACAACAGATGTGTCTCCAGTAGAGTACCTGAGATTTGAGATCTTTATCACAGAATGATGCTCTGCAATTCACCTGCTCCCAGCCTACTCAAATATCAGTCTGGTGGATGTTACCTCAGGGTTTTCAAGCACCTTAGCTATTGATAAAAGGCATCCCAAAAACTGTGATACTTGAAACATTAATTTAGAAAATCTAATTTAAATGCATAGTTTGTTTGATATTTATTTCATATAATTTCTGTAAGAAGAGATCTGTTTGGTATGTTTCTCAGAAGCATTACGTTAATTAGAGTTAAGGCCAAGTGATAATTAACAGGGCTTGAACAAAAAAACCTCATTCATACACCATATTTATCTGCCTTTTTAGACATAAAAATATAAGATATAGATTCAAAATTGTTTTGACTTTTTAGGAATACTAGATTCTGAATACTGTTCTTGTTGTTTTTAAATAGTCTTACCAGAAATTCACAATGTATTTTTAGGTAGATTTTTTTCAAACTTCACCCACTCATATTCCTGAATAGAGTGGCATATCGTAAAGGCTACCAAGAGTGTATCTGGTACAAATAGATTATTCTAACTGCACAGGTTCGTCTTTTGATGTCCTTCTTTTCATATCTAATAGATCATTGCTCAGGAATAATTTTTCTGTTTTCTTAAATGTTGACCTGTGATTTTATCCCATCAGTTTTCTCCATACTTACTTAGTCCCAGGATAGCCATTGTGTTCAAGAATCAAAATTAAATAATCAAGTTTGCTGATGACACCAAGCTGTGAAGAAAGGATGCCATCCAGAGAGACCTTTACAAGCCTGAGAGATGGACCTGTGCAAACCTCAAGAAGTTCAACAAGACCAGGTGCAAGGTCCTGGTCAAGGCAATTTCAGGCACAAATTCAGTCTGCATGAAGAAGGGATTGAATGCAACCCTGAGAAGAAGGACTTGAGGGTGATGGTAGTTGAGAAGCTTGACATTACCTATCAGTGCACACTTGCATCCCAGAGAGCCAGCAGTATCTTGCACTGCATCAAAAGAAGGATGACCAGTGGGTCTAGGGAGGTGATTGTCCCCCTGTACTACACTTTTGTGAGATGCTCCTTGGGGTACTGAATCGAGCCCTGGGGCCCCCAACACAAGAAGATTGTGCACCTGTTGGAGTGGGTCCAGAGGAGGGTCATTAAGATGATCAGAAGGATGGAGCATCTCTCCTATGAAGACAGGCTGATAGAGTCGGGGTTGTTCAGCCTGAAAAAAAAGAGAAGGCTCTGGAGAGACCTTACAACACTTTCCAGTACCTAAAGGAGGCTACAAGAAAGACGGAGAAGGACTTTTCACTAAGGCATATCCTGTCACTACAGGACAAAGGGGAACGGTTTTAAACCGAAAGAGAGTAGTTTTAGATTCAATATAAGAAAGAAATTCTTAATTATGAGAGTGGTGATGCATTGGAACAGGTTGCCCAGAGAAGTTGTGGATGCCCCATCCCTGGCAGTGTTCAAGTCCAGGTTGGATGGGACTCTCAGCAACCTGATCAGGTGGAAAGTGTCCCTGCCTATGGCAGAGGGATTGGATCTAGATAATCTTTAAGGTCCCTTCCAACCCAGACCTTTCTGTGATTCTGTGATTATAGAAATGTCTACCTCATTATATAGATAACATACATTATACAGTCAGCCACCTGTTCTTTATTTTCAGCTCTTCCTGTTAAAAACTATTTCACAATACTCTCTGACTCCTAATTTGTATGTCTTAAAGCACGTTTCATGGAAAACATTGATCACATTATCAGCAAAAGAGATATTTCAACTATGTAATCTTTTGTTGTAACAAGCCAGTGGTTGTGCTGTGATTCTTGTTTTATCGAAGAAATAACTGTTTGCATATTTTACCTGGGAAATGTTTTATATTAATATTGATCACAGTGGTCCCTATGAACATAAGAAACCTGAAAATTTTGGCATCATGACTATTTTCTATTGGCATTGTTTGACAATTCTATTCCTCCTAGAACATTCCTTACATCACTTGGATGTTGGTGAATATACACATTGTATAATGAATTGTATGAAAGTATTAAATCTTAATTGATTTTAAATAATGTTATTTCTAGCATAGCAAATAAGAAAGCTTGATTGTAGAAACAATAAAATGGATAATAAAGAGAATTTAGTCTGCAACTGGATGCTTGGGCACAGTGATGACAGTTTTGAATCTATTAGATTATGAGACTCAGTGTTTTACATCTGTGATTACATTCAGAGGTTTAAAAAAAAAAAAAAAAACAGACTGAGAGTAAAACACTGGAAAAAAGAAAGGATTGAAGAACCTGACATCTGCAGAGGGTGAGGAAGGATCTACAGAGACTTGTGTTTCTGTCAGAAAAGAATTATTGCATGACAGCAGACCATAAACTGCAAGGTAAGAACCTTTACATTTTTCGGTAACTAAAACCACAGTTGTGTCTGTTTCTGATACTTGGAGCCAGACTTTCCTGTCACCAAGTATTTTCTCTGAACATATGTCAAGAGCTGTCGAAGGTATCAGCATAGCAGACTGAAAAGATCTGCTTTGAAACAAAAGCATGAAGTGTCTTATTCTTTGTAAACAATATCACAACAAGCCTCCTACTTTTAACTCACAAAAAGGTATGGCAACTTTTGTAAGACAGGATAGGATATGCATCATTTATGAAAGATACAGAATTAAAAGGAGGTTGTATTTTGAACCTCTTTTTGTGTTTTTGCAGTAATTACATGATCATGTTTATTCTGAATCTTGTGCACTCAATTATTTCTAATTTCCGGAAAATCAAAATTTTGAACTTGGCTGAAGTGTTAGTTTATGTATTAGTTCACTATTTATAGTTATGCAAAGATATTATAAAAATCACAAATGACAACTATTTTCACTATTTTTTCTTTACTTTTAATGATGAACTACAATGTAATAATAATAACAATAATAATGGCGATAATAAAGGCAATAATAATAATAATAATGATAAACCCAAGAATGCGATGTCCTGTGTGTGAACTGTTGCAGCCTTCTGTGTTGTAACATGCTCCAATCATTATCAGTTCGGGTAATCTGTGAAGACTTTATGTAATAAACTCTAGTTCACATAATAAAAAGACTTTTAGGATATTGGGCACAAGGGACTCTAGACAAACTATTTTGGATCTATATGGTCAACCTTGCACCCAGTGCCATATTTCCCATTTAGCCTTAGGCAAAATAACTCATACACCTAAATTAACAGGGTAGTCTCCAAACCTCTGCAGGCACTCAGTGAAGAGAAACATAGAGCCTGCCAAGAGGCAATTCACAGCAAGAGGCTAAATTAGATGCTCTAAATAATTTCTTGAGAAGCTATTCTTTCCCTGATGATGCCTATAAAAAGAGACTCAGGACGGTTTCTTGGGATAGGAGCCCTGAACTTGTCCAGGTTTCATGATGGGATATAACATAGCATGCATCTCTTCCTTTCCTAGTTATAACAATGCATATGCTGAAGTATTTTATATTTTAGTAGAATAAATATGTCACTCAGGATATCCAGCAAAATAAAGGGCTAAAAAGTTCAACTTACTAATTCTATAAATAGGAATATATTACAAATACATGAACCAAGACCTAGTGAAGTTCAAAACAGCATTTTTACATCCCTTTTCCACAAAATGTGAATGATCCTTGAGAAGAAAATCAAGACTAGAAAAGGACACCAGGGAAACACAGCAATGACATTCATTTGTTTAATATGCTTTGTTTTGTTACCATGAATACCGTTGAATACTTCAGTAAATAGATGTGCATTCTTAGCTGATTCAGTCTAATTCTACACATCTAAAATTAATACTAAGCTGCTCTTATAAAAATGATGGACTAATTTAGCTTCTGAATAACCTTTCCATAGAAGTTAAAAAAGCTTTTTTTTTTTTAAGTTCTCCATTTTATATTTAACTCACTTTTTAATCTCATTTTCTTCTTGTTACTTACGTCTGGTTATCTGAAAACAAACTCCAAAGTAAGTTGCAAATTATGATAATTTTGGAAAATCTAATAGTCTGATTTTATATGACTCCTTTGTCTCCAATAAAAACCAAGAGACCCTGCAAAAAAGCCCCACAAGCTCACTTGTCCTGGGTGACAAATTTAGCATTTATTTCAAAATCACTAGGTAGAACATGACCATCTCCATCAAATGTCTGGAATTCAAGAATGCACTTGATAAAGATTCAGACAGGTCCTTGTAGTTACATTCTAGTCTGAGCTATGTCCCAGGGAGGGACATCACTGCTCTTTCAATGAGATTGCTGCATTTGTATTTTATTGCTTTGAGCCTTGGAGGACAAGATGACAGATATCTAAAAAATAACAAAAATGGACAAATGGATTAGTTGGTCTGAACTCAAGCTAGAAATGCTCAAAAAAAAATTCACTGAAATTGTCTTTATAGACATTTTCTCCATAATTTCACTGAAATTTTTTCAACCCGGGTATTGATCAAAGAGTTTTAATTTTGATTGTTGCAATATGAAGAAACTCACACCTTTTTGATGATCTCAAAAATTTTAAATGGTTTAACAGAATATTATGTATGTAATAACATGAACTCTTTAAAACGTTTAATCTCAAATGTAAATAATTCTCTCAGGTTTAAGGGCTTTGATACATTTTTCACATGTTATGTGTAACACATAACATGCCAACAGAGTGATAAGACTTGAGTAAATTTTTAGGGGAGAAGACATCTGATAATGCTGAAATATCATCCCTATAAAAAAGTCTTCAGCTATAGCTTGCAAGTACCTCTCTAACACATCAGGTAGAAATAAAGACGATCTGTCATCATAACAGTCGTGAGCAAAAAAAGTTGTTTCAATTTCTCACCTTCTGGAATGCTCAAAATCCAGTGCTAAACAGATTTTGTACACCTATAGAGACCTACCAGTTTAACCATTATTTGCTAATTCTACTGTAAAAATCTGATGAATTGTATACATAGTATCAAAGCCCAGGAAATATACCTGATTTGGTATATTTCAGGTTTACAGGAATTACTAAGCTTTGGGTTCAAGCCTATAACCAAGGCACAAACTGAAAGCTAAGGCCTGACCTCCCCAGTCAAGTTATGCAGTTCCAAAACTATCCATGGTGATAATGTGCTTGCTAACAGGAAAGTTTGTGCTTTCCACAACATCCTTGGTTATTGAGAATTACCTGCTTGTGAACAGAAGGTGTCTGTCAGTAAATCTGTGACATAAACATTGGAATTGAAGTCAGTATAAGCAAAATAAAGTGTTTGTGTCAGCAAAACATCTTATTTGTTTAAGGAATAACTTATGTATTCCAGACTTAGAATGAAGTGTTTGACACATTTCATTCTTTTCTCTCACAATAATAAATAAAGTACATTTAGTAAAAAGGTGGACTTGGCTCAACAAATAACAAAAATAACGATGATGTCTGCAGAAAAATCCATAAAACCTAATTATTCTGGCTTTTATCCAGCATATATAAAAATCTGGAAACATATTTCTTTGCTGAAGCAAGATGTTTCTGAGAAAAAATATCAATAACTATATTGAAATATCTAGATAAGATTTACCTCACATGTGAAATGGTAATTCCTTGGAAATTTATTTAGCAATGCATTTTGTTGTCTTTATAGAACTACTTTTAAACCCCAGTCTTCTTAATGGGAATATTTTACATCAGAGGACAATAATAAAAACAGAAGATGGGGTACAGTAGGAGCCAAGAAATAGCACCACAGAGACAATATAGTATATACAAATACTGTATGGCAAACCTTGATTTTATTAGACATAACACAATTGTAGATTAGTAGAAGTTTTAAAAGAGGGAGGAAGGAAAGGGAAAAAACCACTTGGTTTTTGAAAGAGTCCAACCAATCAAATAAAGGTATAATTTTAAGAATTTATAAACTAGAAGTTGACAGTAATTTTCTCAAGCATCAGACACATCGCCTCTTTATATTACTATGCTTTATGAATTATGAATTTTGGCTGATGAGGAAGCCTAAGGGTGACGATGGAGCTTCAGAGTCAGTAATGCATTGTCATTTCACGCTGTGTGAGTTCCTACTATACCTAGATGGATTTTTCAAGCTTAAATAATGTTACTGACTGCCAAAGATTTTATTAAGAGGTCTGATGATATTATATGCTCTGCTGGTAAGATACTAATCCCTATTAACTAGAAAAGGGTCAAATACTTTGAGAGATTGCCAGGGCTTTTTTCATCTGCTGGGGTGTTGAGATGTAGTTGTACTCCCCCACCGTAATTCACCTATTTTGACTCAGATAGTGAAATAGAAAACCATTTTTCCAGCATCAAGAAGAATGAAATTTGAGTAGGAAAGACAGCTGTTCTGTGAGATTTTACATGGCTCCTGTTGCCAAGGAAACAATTTCTTTTGGCTTTGAAAGGTTTGGTAATGGTTGCCCTAGCTACAACTCGGGCAGTATAGACCATGAAGGGCTATTTGTCTCATGCAATTATATATATATATACACACACATAAACACACCCTCACATTAGGGAAGGACAGATTTAGAAAAACGGAATTACAAAAACATTGAAGTTAGGAAAATATTCTGAATACATTCAAGGAATATGTTGATAAAAGAGCCCCTGGCACTGGCTGAAGTCAATCCCATCCCATATTTTCATATCATATTGAAAATATGATGTTCAAAAATTAAAAAGAAAAAAGAAAAAAAAAGTAATGTGAATATTAGAGAGCTCATTTCCTTCCTGTTCTACCCAAGTACTTAAGCAGGTACTTAATATTTAAAGTGTAGACTGAAAAAATGATGAAGAATACAGAATACTTCTGATTTGGAAATTGTGGAAACAACATTTTTTACCTTAGAACCTCTTACTAAGTATGAATTGGAAAAATCAGATCCATTATTTTAAATATAACTTTAGTATTTTACTGATATATCAGAGTATAACATCCTCTGAGTTAAACTGGGAAGGACAGTTCCTAAGGATGGATTTTAAGACATAGGAGGTGAGCAAAGCACTGATGAAAGACATCAAGTAAAAATTCATCAACTGATTGAAAAATTGATTGATTGATTGTACTGGATCCCAAAAGTAGAAAGGTTTGCATATGTCGATAGGGATGAAAAGTGCTCCAGGAATATCAAAGTAGAATATTTTTTCTATGTAAAAACAAAAATCCATTTTAAGGAGGTGTTCAAATTGCATGCAAATTTACTGCTAGGCAGGGATAATATTTGGAATGCAAAAGTTTCAATAAATATTAGGTTCAAAAGCTGTAGTGATAAATCAAGAATAGTAAGAAATGAAGACAAGAAAAAGGAGGAGACTGGGTGGGTACAAATATAAAAGGAAGAAATGCCCATCTTATAAATTGTAGTTTCTCTAGCTAAATTCTGGATGAATAGCACAGATTCTACCTTCTTTAGAACAAAAACATGCTATATGAACACCAGATTTGTGGAGTAAAAGGAGTCTGTTTTATTTGTTTCCTTCTTATGAAGACCATGATGGTCACTCCAGAAAATAAAACAAGGAGAGAATTTTAAAACTTCATCTGTGTAATGTGGATTAGTGTATTTTCTGATTTTCAGTTATCCCACTGAGATTTAAAATTACCAAGATGAAACAAGTATTTTCTGTAGAAATACTTGTATATGGGGAACTTTATTTCCATTGAAAAAAAAAAATCCAAAATTTTCTCCTATACTCAGAGACTTAAAGTCAGCACTAATCTATTTAAACTACTATTTCAAAGGAGTCTTTCTAAGAAGAAATGCTGTATAGTACAGGCTTAAGGAAGACTGTTCTCTTGTGAGGCTTCACTATATCTGCAAAACAATATTGATTTTAAAATGAGATTTTTTTTTCAATTCTGATTTTTATTTGATTGCAAAATAACCAAAGTGTCTTAAAAATTAGGAAAAAAAGGCAGGATATACAGTAATTTCAGCTCAAAAATATGTTAGTTCCAGTAAGCCAGAGAAAGCTACTCTATATTGCAACAAATTTTAATTCTATATAACATATTGTCAGTATTATGAAGAGCAGCAATGTGTAATCTTGAAAGGAATTTTGTTTTGCCACAAGTAGAACTTTTTACAAGGGAATTCAATGATAGGACAAGGAGTAATGACTGTGAACAGGAAGAGGGTAGTTTTAAATTAGGTATTTGGAAGAAATTATTTACTGTGAGGGCAGTGAGGCGCTGGCACAGGTTGCCCAGGGAAGTGGCAGGTGCTCTGTTCCTGGAAGTGTTCAAGGCCAGGTTGGATGGGGCTTCCAGCACCGGGATCCAGTAGAAGGTGTCCTCCCCCATGGCAGAGCAGTTGGAACTAAAGGATCTTTACAGTTCTCTCCAATACAAATCACTGTATGATTCTATATTCAAAAAAATTGGATTTTCTTTCTCTATAGCCAAAAGGAATCTCTGCTTTTTTAACTTCTGCTATTGAGTTTGCTTTCTACCAGCTCCTCACTGGAATAACATAGGCAAAAATCTGTGTTTCCTCTGATGAGCAAATAAAGAACAATGCATTTATACTACTTTCATGATGTACTATCAAAAAGAAGAAAATGGTAACTAAAATAGTGTTGTTCAATACCAGTACAATTCATCATGGAAAAGAAAGATAAATTATGAAGGTATGAACTTTTATTTTTCTGAAATACAAACTCATCTCTCTGTGCAGCTCCAGCCAATCAGAGTTGAGACGTATTTTCTTAACAACAAAAAATTGTTATTTAATATTAAAAATTAAAAAATATTAATATTTTACATTAATATTAATATTTTAATATTAATATTTAAAAAAAATAAACAAACCCAAATACTAATTTGGATACTAAAAATTTGGAAGCACCCTGACATAGAGTTGAAATAAAAAGCTAAAAGTGTTCAAGGAAAAACAGTTTAGTCTGTGAGGGTAAGTCAGAAGACCGTCTCAGTGTTCTGAGCCTTAATGAAATATTCAAAAGTGCTCATATAGAATGAACACACTGTATCTCTATTATTATCATAAAATAATTCATGCTGAGCTTCTTTTAAACTCAGACTCAAACAGAAAACAGGGAATATTTACACTACCCTAAAAAATCTAATGAAATATTAAATAATCTACATAGGATTTTAAGAGGTAGTTAAAGAAAACAAACTTCAAAAGTTACAATTATTGTAATCATTATCTTGCTACTCTCTGTAGTACAAGACAATATTAGCAAAACACTTCAAATATTATATAGTTTTCAACGATGTTGTGGTTCTTAGCTAATAAATATGTTTTATTACACTCTTTTCCATCTGTCCAGTAATTATTTTGGCCATTAAATCAACAGTAAGACTAACATAATAAACCAATTAGACTTCCAGAACGCAGTCTGCCTCCACAATAAAAGCTGCTTGACCCTACTGCTTATCTTAGTTAGCTGGCATGCAAATATTTAAAACACTTTTTTGCTTTGGTTTTCTTTTCACTTTATTACCTATGGCAAACATTCACTATAATTGAGGAACCTTACATGCTTTTAGCTTTTAGAATAAGGTACACACTGGGAAAAAAAGTCTAAACTTCAACAGGCTCAAGCGAATATTTTTTTAAGGAACATATATCAAGCAAACACATTTCCCCATTCATTGAGTCAAATGATAATCTTCTCACCTTAAGTGGAACAAAGCAATCTCTGTTATATGGGAATGATGTTACTTCTTTGTGTTCACACATTATTGATTACTGCATGGAGAAATATTACACCTACTCTTTTGAAGAGCTGCTCTCAACTGAATAGGACTCTTCTGCTATACTAAACATAGACTGAAAAAAACCCCAAATCTGAAGCACATAAATACATTTTCCAATTCTGGATTAAAAAAATACATCTGAATGTATTTATGCTTCTTGTAGGGATAATTGATAACGATATACTGTAATTTAATACATGAATCAATTCAGTGTTGAGACTCAAAGAGGTGCCTATTCATTTAAAATGAAATAAGGAAGAAAAAAAATACAGAGGATTGAAACCACTACTTCTAAGAAGTGGACAGGATTTGAAGTAATACATAACTGCTTATCTACAAATAACATTTGATTTAAAGCCACTAGGTGTCAGCATATAAGTATTCCTCAAGACATTTATCTGCCAGAAAAAGTAGTTGGCAATAAACAAATATGCAAGATTGTCGATGGTCGATGATTCCTTACAAAGCCATGGAAGAAAGCTGTAAACTTAGCAGGCTCACTGAAAAATATTAGAATGATTGAGGAATATTTTTCCTTATGGTAAATGAATCTTGAATGGAACCTTCTAGTTTTTAATACAATACTCTGGATATTCCAACTTATACAGACCTTTAGTGGTTTGGCTTCAAAATAAATGTTTTCCCAACTAAAACCATAGAATAAGAGCAAGTAGTCTTTTTGTCATGAAGCAGTGTCTAACGGATTCTTCATACTGGCATGTTTGCTGAGCTGCTTTGTCTTTGTACTGGAATTCCTCAGTAGAAATCAAGTTATTGTATAGTATTTTTCTGTTGTCACTAAGACCGAAATGGAGCCCCCCAGCCATGATTACTCAAGCACAGAAATGAGGGACAAATTTAAGTCATTTATCTAACTAATGATCTGTTATTAAGCTAGAGCTAATAATTCAAAAGAGCAGGATGCTTAAGGCAGGTAATACTGCTTTAACAAGAACACTGAAATGACAGTGTACTTCAGTCACTTTGGAGTGGGTACTTTTGTACTTCTCGTTCTTTATGTGCAAGGGGGAGTCCATAAAGAACATGTACTCCCTGTTCATTATGTGCAAGGGGGAGACAGAGCACAAAATATGTGACCAAAACTGATTAGTACTCCTGACTCATCCATAGCTTTTCAGCTATTGACAGACTCCTGACATATCACTTCATGTAATTCACTTAAAGTTCTTTGTTATGTTAGTGTTTTAGTAAGTAGTGACATTTCCTTGAATTTACATAATACTGTTTATTGGATATACTGTAAATATCTAATGAAAACCATAGGTGCACCTCAGAGAATTCAGAAAGAATCTGAAGGGTTTTAACAGCCATTTAAGTATGATTAATGAAATATCTAAGCGATACACTAATTTGAGGGTGATCTAGATTTAATAGCCACACTTGTATAGAGCCATAAGGATTGTACACTGATGTGAAAAGTGTAGGGTGTGTATTTTACTCCTACCATTTGCTACATAACTGTCCAGACTGTGTGACTAATCATGGTGAAGACATTCTAAATATAAACAGGGTGGCTCACGCTGAAACCTAGCATAAATGTCTCCATTTTTGTTAAAGTATAGGGTATGCTTCTAGGTAAGGAGCAGCATGGTGATTGATGAGAAAACAGATAAAATAGATCCAGCATGAAGTGTACATCATTTATTTAATCTTCTAACACATATGGTAAGGATGTAAGCTACACTGTCTCACAAAACTAAAGTGGTAAAAAGAAACACATAAAGACACGTATAGAAAGAGGGCATGAGAGTACATGCAGCTCTGACAGATGAAGAACAAAGTCAGAAAATAGCTAGCATCTTTGGCAGCTTGCAACAAAAATCAGACAGAAAGTCACAGCAGCAGTTTTTTCCCCCCTTCATGTTGACCAGAACTATCCATCAGTGTTGAGCCCCTTAAGTGATTTACTGTATATGTGTAGAGTAAATTCAGCAGTATAAGAGAGAACTATTTGGCCCTATGTCCATAGGAGATCAGGTTGTCCTATTGTCCCTTGCCCCAAGAAATAATTCAGAACAGTTGCCTTACAGAATGAAGCCATGTAGCACTGATTGATGTTACAGATCTGCAGAGAAAGTGTTTAATTCTGGTTTTCAGGCAAAAAATTGGCTTTTTCTTTTCCAAAATTGTCTTTAAAATTCCCCACTTTTAAACACAAGGATACAGGCAACGGGGTTCTTTTTGTCCCACTGAAGAAATGCTAAGAAATAAAATAATTCTAATAGAAAAGGATTTTGCACTTATTTCTCCTTCTAAAATATAATGCTATGCAGTTGTCCTTATGTAAATTTATTTACAGTAGTCCAAGTACCTGTTCTAAAAAAGTTTGAGTATCAAAAAATGAGCCTACAAAAACATAATGGTTGTGAAGAAATTTGTTGAGAGATCTCCTGATCCAGGGACTTCTGACTCCTGAAGGCAGCTGTTGGCACAGTATATCATATATTTAAATGAAGTATTAGAGAGGTGTAGTTTTTCTGTCTTGCATCTTTCAGCATAGAACCAAAATGGATGAGAGGATTCACAAGATTCTCCAATTCTTTCAAGATAACAGTAGAGACCTCATTTAACATCCATCTTCAGAATGACAGCACCTGAAGTGCTATGAGGCTTGTAATACTCTGCAGGTGAGAGTTGAGATGAGCCTCCTGCCATCCTCGGGAAGACCTGACCACACTTTCGCCACCAGCCCCACTGCCCCGACCTGCCTGAGCCCCCTGGCATCCACTGTGTCACTTCACCTGGAAACAGCCAGTCTGCAGCCTCTCTTGGCCATGCTCTGCTTGTTGGGGCACAGGGGGACTGTGACAGCAGGGAAAGGGAGTAGGGGGAAAGAGAAATGAAGGAAAGGGGTAGGTGTGGAGCAGGGAGGGGAGGAGTGTGGATGTACAAGGTAGCTGCCGGTCTGAGCTGACCTCTGACAAGAAGGAAGCAATAAGATCTAAAAGGCAAAGAATGATCAGAACAGCTGAAGTTAGTCATATTTTGCAGGCTACATGCAAGACAAAATGGTGTCATGGCTGATGTGTCATTCATTGCATGCCTTGGTTCTGTCACAGAAACACAGGTTTCAGTGTCTGCCTTTTCTTAACAGTTTTCCTGTATTCATGGAAGAGAAACTCATTTAAATAAATCTGGTTTAAAGAGGACATTTCAAATGTAGGGCAACATGCACCCTCCAGAAGCTTAGTAGGTCTGGAGGTAATTGCCTTGGAACTTCTGGATGGAGATGTCTCTCTTCCATCCCCACGCTGCTTTTCTGTCCAATCTCATCACTGCTCAGGCCCTGAACAGGGAAGCAGCAGCGCAAGGGGTGACTAAAGAAGGTAATTTTTTTCTACCAAGGGGAGAGGGCTGCTGCTGTCCACTTCATCCCATCTGAAAATGTCAGGCAAGAGGAGGAGATAGATGACAGCAGCTTGAAGGAAATACAGTCTGAGAATGGCAGTGATGTTCTGAGTGTATTATTCAAATGATCAGGTGGGCTTGGCAGGGATATTTTTAACACTCCTTAACTCTTCACTTCAAAGCTCTGAAGTGATTCAGTTCCTTAAAGCCCAAGTGGCTTGATAGTGATAGACATATATATCTTAGTTCTTTATAAAAATTTTTCTAAACCTGTATCAGCAGCTGCAATACAGCTATCATCCATTTTGCATTGGTAATTATATTTCCTTAGCTTGGTGCACAGTCCTTTACCAAAGGCTACTCTTCAACATTATTTAAGCATTACCATTGATTCACAGAGCTATTGCCTCTTTACACAGGAATAATAGATGTTTGAAGTGTTTTGGTCTAACTGTTCAAAAAGTAGCCTTTTGCTTCTGAGTAGTGAGAACTCTGTTCTTTCTGGACTGGTTTGGGCTGAGAAATTCCCAGACTGCCAGTCTCTCCAATTGTGCCATGACAGCAATGACAAAAGATGCATGTCATGAAAACCCCAAGCATCTAAGGTGTTGTGGGCAGTAGCCAGGTGTCCTGTGTGAGGAATTTACCTGAATTCTCCCACCAATAATCAGATGTAATGCTGATCTTTAGGTGCAGTGCAAGCCATAGCCCTTTCCTTATTTATTGCTCCAGAGGGAGTGCGAAGAGGTCTGTTTACTGTAGGCAATTGTTCTTTTCTTTCTGACAGATGTAAATGTCAAAGGATATCTGGGTTACTTTGGGTACCATTTAATGTCACCATTATTTTGGTGCCTAGCAAAAGATACTGGGGCATCCGTAAACATTCTACAGCCCTCTAGAGGCCAAGAGGAATGGGGAACCAGTTGTATGAATTGGTTCATGTTGACAATTGTAGTCAGGGGGGTCCTCCTAAAAAAAACCCAACAAAACAACCAAAAAACAACAACAACAAAAAAAAAATCCCAAAACAAAAAAACCCCAAAAAATCTGATGCTGTTGGCAAAGGAGCACTGGCCCTATCTTCTGACAAGTTCAGAAGCTACCTGGAGGGAACGCTAAAATTGGCTGCCTTTTATCTGCTGATGCCCTGACCCAGGAGAACACTGGATCCGACCCAAGCTGTGAGAACTGGCTTTTTCATTCAGAAGGTCTCTTCACAAGACGTGTATGAGGTTAATAAATCTGGCTCTTGCTGAGATGCCATGTGGTGGCTTTAGCTCTTCCTCTAGCACACTTTATAAAATCCATGCCCTTTCATATTGTGAAGCCTCCCAACAACAGCAAAAGCCCTTTGGATCAAATGCATTATAATCGTAATTTTCTCCTAGCAGGGTTGCAAGCAAACTGTCACAGGCAGCTGTTCTAGAATGCATAATTACACCTGTCTGTCTTAGCCAACATTGTGTGTGTAAGACATGATGGATGATTTTAAACTTGCATATTATTATTATTTTTATTGTTATTGTTATTATTATTCCTAATGCTATTATTACTACTAATGCTATTATTATTACTATTATTTTACAAAGCTGAATTGCGAAATGTATTTGAAGTGTCTTTCTTGAGCCTTGTCATGAGGTAGCTGAGACAGCCTACACTCACCACTTCAAACTTTTTTTACTCAAATCATTTCTGCTGTCATTTAAGAAGCCTATTTAGATTTCTATCTTGAAAACATATCTCCAAGTATAACACTGTTAAAGTAATATCAATCTCTTTCATGTCACTTGCTAATTCTTGGTTTGGACCTGTGTTCTTCCTTATCTCTTCTGTTTCACATGAATTTTAATATTCTCAATACAGTCTTTACACTTTACGTTTACTGCTCTTACATTATAAAAAATGCAAGCTCATAAATATAATGATTAATTATATATACAGCTGCTTGAAGAGGAAGAAGATAATTTTCTAAAGGAAACTCAAAACAATAGGAATTCAAGCAAGGAAATAAATGAAAAAGTCTTCAACTGTAATTTAATCTCAGGAAAATATTGTTACCACTGAGTTTTTAAGCTCTTTTTCAAACCTTCTATGAATAGGTGAGTAAGCAGTGCATAATCAATAAAATACAGTGAGACAAGGTGATCCTTTCCCTCTTAGTGCTCACCAGAAAGGAGAAATATTTTAATTTCAAAGCTGGGAATGTGTTTAATATTTTTTTAGCACTGCAAGTTTATACACTATAACAAAGTAACCTGGTAAAAACTGCTTCTCCAACCTCAAGGTTCAAAACATATTATGACCAGGAAAAAAAAAACAGTTTTTCTTTTTCAAGAAACAATGACTCAGGCAACTTTTTGAATGTGTAATCACAGTTGCTTTCTTCTAAAAACATTTCCCAGAAAATAAAGAAAAAACACTTAATTGTCCGAAGAAGTCACTATTAACACAGAGTGACCATCAAGAAGAACTTGTAATAATGCAGCACAGAAGAGAAATACTGTAAAACTGACTTCATAATTGGACATGATTGAAAAGATCAATGCATTTTCCCCAAGACAATAATTTTAAATTTGAAGGCAAATTCCCTGTCACATTTGTAACATTTTTGTGTTTGTTTTCCATGAAATACAAGCTTGTATATTATTCTAAATTCTGTCTTCTGTTCCAGTAGTTTGTTTCTCAGGTATTTAAATCTCCCTTTTCATAGAATGCAGTTCAATATCATCCTCAAACCCACATGGATTTTTTTTTATTTAATGTGGTATAAATGTTTATTTGTAATCAAGGAAGCCCTTTTAAAGAAATCACAGAACAAATGATATTTAATTTCTGACTATCTGCCTTGACGTATTCACAGGGCAATCTAAAAGGGGAAATATTTCCTAATTAAAATTAAGAAAAGTGGTTTTTGCTTTCACTCCAGGCAATTAAATGTAACATTTGCATGCATATAATTCCATGGCAAACAAAATCCAAGAAGTGGCTGTTTGAGGGTCCATTAATGAAAAAATCCAGCACTTCATTGGTTGTACTAGCTGGCCTTTTATACATTCCCTGTAGGTTAATAATAAAATTAAATTCTGCATGAAACAATACCAATGAAAGGCTTCTTGAAAAGAGACAATCTCTGTTAATAGTAAGCATATAATTATTTTTGTTTCCATTCACAAAGATGGACGATTCACAGGAGTATATGATTGTAAAATAAAACAAATAATTGTTCAGATCAATCAAGTGCTTGTCATGTTCACAGTGACAGAAGAATTTGGTAGCCTACTCTTGGTGGTGTGCTTTTCTTTTTTGGGGATTGCTAGCCTAAAAAAATGAACCAAAGCCAGAAATCATTATCAATATAGAGAAAGCATTTACTTTGGAAAAATTCTCTTCTAACAGAAAGTGGAAAATTGTTGAGGAAAATACTGTCATTTGCTACTCAACCTGCAGTTATCTTTAGATAGAAAGCAAGTTCAACTGAACCTTGTGAAACTACAAACTACAGAGCCATTAGTGTAGCTAGATCAATATAAAGTAAAGAAACATGGTCTTCATTTCGCTTCAGGACTTTTGAAGATGACCTGCTGAAGATTTATCTGTTTTATATAGAAGGATTTGCCATCCTCCTCCTCTTTGTTTCCTGAAAAACTGTACAAAGTGAAATAAAATAAAAAGTCTAGGGAAGGAAAGCACAGTTTGAAGACATGAGGACATTCTTTCTTCTGGTTTCTGTCAATAAAAGAAAACTAATGGAAAGCAAATTTACAAGGCCAAGTGTTTATCTTCACACTATGACAAACCTTTATGCATTTTGTAATTCTTCCCTGCTCTTCCACTGTGCTACAAATTTTAAACAGGACGTCTTCTGGAAGTTTACTTACTGCTTAAACTTAATAGGTGGCATTTTATGTTCATTTTATACTGGTGCTATAGCACCATACCTCATCTGCCCCCCCCAGAAATGGTCCTGTTAATTGTGGGAAATGACAGAATTAATGTGTAATGTACAAATGGGAAGTGTGGAGAGAAAAATGGCAGGCAGAAAAGAGAGATAAGATGAGAACATTGTAATGAGACGATGTGGATGCAGTTAAACCAGCTGGAGGCAAGACAAATGTATAGTCTAGAAACATCCAGGAGAAAAAAGAAAGCTAAAACCAAGAAGGTGTTTGGTTGATTCAGATTTGGAGCTGGTCAGTATGCTTTTAATCTACTGAAATTTTAATAATTCAATAAACTCTACACCTCTCCTAGGGAATTCAAACCTATCTCGTATTTTCTTTCGGCATATGTTTATCACTAGACATATTATCCAAATAAGTAGGAGAATGACATTTAGGATGAACTCCAGAGCTGTTTTCTGTGAACGTCGTCTTTGTACTCTGACTTATACTTGGGGATGAAAAGTCGAGACAAATAGGTAACCATAGGCAAAGAGTGCAAAGCAGTTCTAGCACTCAGACGTTTGATATTGTTTCTATGTCTGATTAAATCCTGGGTCAGATTTGACAGAGACAGAGTCTTCATCTCCCTTTCTCCTTTTTTTTTTTTAAAATACACTAAAACATGATTGAAGCTTGATTGTCAGTATTATTTTACTGGCATTCAAATGTTTACCCTGCCTTCTCATGTAAATGAAAAAACAGCTTTCTTAGAGCAATGTACCACTTAAATTATACCCATACCATCAAAAGACTGAAGAATTACCCTTTTTAAATAACTTTTTTGTCCAGCTAATATGTAGAAAATACTGATTATGAGAGGGAACTATTTATTTCATAGCTACTATTATCTTTTATGCTTTGAGTACTTTTCTGACAATTCCTTGAGTTATTGGATTCTACTTTTTTTTTTCTCTCCCCTATAAACAAGACTTGGCAATAGTCTTCAGTTTTTTTTAGCTTTTAATTTTTTTTTTTTTTTTGCTTATTTTTTTGTGTTTGTTTTCAGGTCATTCCCCTGTTTCACAATTCTAAGTGGCATCTGCCCAACTGAAAATTTTTGAAAGGAATATTAAGAATTGTTAAAAAAAGAAGGTTATTTATGACATCAAATGGGGAGCATGTTAATTTAATTCAATCACCCTGGCAAGGATATAAAAACACTATTATTTTTATACTGCCATAAATGGAGCAAAGATTTAAGTCAGTTTAGATAGAGAGCTCAGCAGTTTTACTAATCAGCATCTACAGGGACAGCAAACCATCTGCAAAAGAGAAACTTGCCTTTTCATGGTTGGGGGAAAACTATTTCAACATATTTCTAGGTATTAAACAGCATGTGACGTATTGCTAGGCCTGCAGCAAAATAAGCAACAACAATATGTTTGAAATAGTTCTCTCTGATTTCTGGGTTCAGCAGCTCTTAGACATCAAAGAGCTGCACAAAATTAAAGATGATAATGTGAAAGAAAGTGCACGTTACTGTTTAATTACATTAAATTGATTAGGAAGAAGCAAGCTCTTGATTTGGAGCACATTAACTTCTCTCTGTGCAGCATACACGCTAGTTTGTGAGTGAATCTACCTTTTAAAAACATGAGAAAGATAATGACATGAAAACTAACCCAAAAGTATGTGAGCCAAGGACTACACAGCTATTTAATTCACTTGTTCAATTTGGCAAAGAAAGGAAATTCTCAGGTCTTTGAGAGGTAAAAAAACCAAAAAAAAAGCATCCAGTCACAGTAAGGAGAAATAAAGTATTCTTTGCTATCATGGACATGAGCTGGAGCTATTATCCATTCTTTCCATCTGCTCATGAAAACTGCTTCTGAAAAAAATCTTCTTTTGACTAAAATAGATACCTAAGTTGTGATTTCAACATACGCACAAATCATTTCATGAAACACACAATTTCATATGCAAAATATACATTACATATGCAAACCAATTTTTTACATAGCTGTAGCATTTCACAGATTCAGTCAGAAAGGTAGCACTGGTGAGTATTTAAAATAGAGCACTTCAGCTACAAGCACATACGGATCTGGTCTTAGAGATGTGGTACACTTAACGAACATGGGCAAAAAAAACCTATTCTTTGTTAGCCACAGTTTTTCAAATTATGTAATAGCAGAGTAAATACATATATGCCCTGGGAGAATATTGTGATGTTGCATTTTCTTTAATGACTGCACAGGGTACCTTGCTAGAAAGAAGAACATGACCGGTAAGGTACATGATTGATTATTACAATATTTTTTTCTGAACGTACATTGTATTATTACATGTATCATTACAATATTTTTTCTCTGGTCATTGCATTACTTTAGATTAATTATTCTAGTTGTGGTTTCAGTGAACAACTGACATTTTTTAGATCTATTATTACTCAAAAATAGTCTGCCCAATATTCAAGACAAAATATGGTATGTATAACACTTTCTGAAATGGATTTTTCATCTCAAAGCAGCCTCAATTTGACTGGTGAAGAGAAAATGTCACCATGTTCCATTAAATCTGTGAGACTAGCAAATGCAGATATTTATGTTCTGGCATCTCTCTAAACAGTCCACTAAAGAAACTTTAGGTCAAATCCTCAAAGCCTTAAAGTGGAAACAACTCATTTTATTATTTTTATATTATGATTTGTTATATAATGACAAGAATAATCTTTATCATTTAGTTCCTTACTTGGCATAAAATTACTTTTTGGACTGATCAAACACCTCAGGCTTTGCCTTAGTGTTTAATCAGTTTCAGCAGCTGTTCATAGCTTCAAATACTACAAAGCAATAAAATTTAATTGCTTAATTAAACTCAAACCACAGTTGTCTTTTTAACAGGCAGGGGCCTGTCTAGTTTTTGAATACTTAAAGACAATCAGAGAGCAAAAAGTACATTGCTCTTTTCTCAAGGATGGTTGATCTAGGAGTGTTATGTAGATGCAAGGAAAAGCCAGAGGCCTCTTTTGGGAAACAATTAAGAGTCTTGTTTCTCATTTTTTTTAACCTATTTTGTATCAACACAGCTGCTTAGCTGACAAGTGCACATACATTAGTTTAGCAGTAGGCATAAATTAATAGGAAAACTGACCAGTACATATAAGTTAATTGAAAAACTTGGGGAGAGATCTTTGAACAGAGGACACTGAATTGTTGAGCTTAATTTGTCCTAGTCAAACTTCTGACTTGATGGGGCTTTTTTTTCTTTAAATTTTTATTTTCTGCCTGTGGTATTCAGTGCCAGCAGTTTTAATAACCAGGCACAAACATGCAATGAATGGGGTTACCACTTTAGCTATCAAATTGGAAGAAAAAAGAAAATTTTTTTCTCATTTTGTACTAATGTAAATGAGCCATGTTGAGACCTGCTACCTTTGTTTTGAGAACTTCTCCATTACTTCTGGCTCTAACTTAAGAACTCTCTTAAAAAACAAAATAGTGTATTTGCAGGAATCCTGCCTTCTACTTGACATCTAAATCTAGCAATACTATTAGGATGATATGTCAGATTTGGCTTGCAATTTTAATATTTGAAATTATTTTGGCCTCTACATATTACAATTAAACCATTATAGTTTATGATACAACTGATTAGATCACATGAAAAGTATCAGAAAGGAAAGAAATTACACTTACGAAGCATGACCTTAACCTAGATAATATTGTATAGAAAATTTATGTAGTGAATTTGTTAGCCAACTTCCCAATTACCATAAATCACTATGATATTGTTATTTCAGTGGAGCATTGCCAAGTTCAGTAATACTTTACAATCAGGTGGGGTTCTATGTGCCTGAGGAAAACACAGCAGAATTTATCTGTTATCATAGCACCTCAAATGTGTCATATATTTTTCTATTGAATAAGTAACAAACTTTTATTATTTTTTCATCAAGGCATTTACGATTCTGAAAGTTCAGGCAGTCACTTAATAACATAGTCTAAAGTATGTGAATACCTTAATTTCTTTAAAAGTATTGTCTTAAATTATTGAGTATGCCTACATGAGTTGCCTGACATAGAGAGAAAACTGGAAATACCTACAGAATTATTAAGGTATAAAAAGTCAGCACTAGATTTTGAATATGTTTTAGTTTTGTTTTAATGCATTAAAACAAAATCCATAGGGTTTGTGGAAAATATTTACTTTTTTTTTTTTTATTGACTGTTAAATGTCTGTGCATATAAATAGCACTTAAACACACATGCACAGGTAAATAATTCCAAATCATTCTTCACAGATGAACAGATTTTGATATTTGATCTTTCTATCTTATAAATATATTTCATGCTTTTTAAAAGAGACCTGAAAATAACAAAACATTAATTTTTGATAGTGAAGCTGCTATCTATTGACAACTCCTCTTCACACAGTATTCTTCATCCTGCTGGTAGTTCAATTTGGTAACAAATGTAATCAGAATACCCTTTGCATTGAAGAGGCCAGTAATTTGATACTGAAACATGAAAACCCCTCCCTGAAAATACAAAAACCTTGACAAGGGACAATGTTCTATGGCCACCAGTTATCCATGTCAGCGTCTTGTGGGGCTCCCCAGTGACTTATATATCCATGACTTTATAACACAAACTTTCAGATAGAATTTTCAGAAATACATTTATCTGTTATTAATGTTATCACTGTCATTTCCATATGCTATACTTCAACCTCATTTTGTACAAAATGTTCAATTCCTTTGAGATGATATCTAATATTTCAATTTAAGGATGCTATCTGAATTCTTTCTAGCCTTAAAGGTATTAACAATTTAAAATTATTGTTTTTAAATTTTATTACTTCTGAAGAGTAGCAATAGATTTGACAAATATTTCACTAATATGAAATTTTAAGTGTCTACAGCTTCATTTTGACTGTTTTATGTTTCACAGAGTACCTGTAATCATAGGCATCCGTGAGTAGCAAACTATATATATATACACATAGAATTACTGTGTCAGTATTAAAATGTTACTACATGGGTCTAAAATGCAAAGAAAACCTAGCTAATACAACTTTTTTTAACAGAAGAGAATTGCAACACCTCCCAGCCCCCCAAATATAACAATCCAGAGCCGTCTCTTTTATAGAGTCAGAAAATGACAGAATAATGTTGGATACTATAAGAATTCCTCCATTCAGGCACAAAGTGCCACAAATGTATGTTCACAGACTTTCATAGTCTCCTGTACTGTACTTCAGTGGTACTCAGGAGCCCTGTACAGTGGTAAGAAAAAAACAGTAATTCAAACTAGATACTATGCAGTACAGGGAGGGTATCATGTAACTGTGGTTATTTCTCCTTTTAAGAACGGCAGTCTCTGAAAAGACTGTGGCAGGGAAACACAGAGGCTTTTGGAGTGCCAAAATCTCACAGCATAGGACCTAAGAGTAAGAAAGAAACCACATTTATTTAACAGGGCTGGTAAGAACACGACTTCCATTCTGCAATGTGGGCATTCTGCTATTTATTTTCAGTATGAATTGAAATGAGCATGAAATTCATAAGTGAAATATGAGAAGAATCTACTCAGAAACACTAAAATGTCTATAAATATGCTACAGGAATACAGATTACAGTAAGGTATGCATACCTTTTAAATTAATAGTATCTAAAAGTTACAGCAACATAGAATGCATGATATATCATCTCCTGTTTCATTGTGAGGAATACACAAAACAGCCACAATCAAACTTGAAAGCATATTTATTTCTTCAGAATGGAGTTTTGCTATCAGCTTTTGACCAGGCTTATTGATTATTCTTTGGCTTTGGGAGGCTAAGATTGAGGATCTTATATCCCCTCTCCCTGTATTATGTTCTTGGCAGACCTATTAGAGCTATGATGACAGGAAAAACAGATGGACTAGTGACAGCTGGCACTACAGTGATTTGTAGGACTTACATAAATACTTCTGTTCAATACTCAAAGCCATTTTTTCCTTTCCTTTGACATAATGGAAAATTCCTCCTTCTAAGTGTTCCAAGACCAGGCATTATCAGAAGTTACAGAAAATTTCGTATAAAGACTACCCCTTGTCCTGATTGTGTACCAGTGATAACCTGGATCTACTCAAAGAGTGAGTCTTGATCTTATTCAATCATTCTGTCTAGTGAAGAGAAAATGTAGTCAGGAAATTGGTCTTGATAGACCAACAGTAGCTTATTATGCAACACTCACATGGAAGTGGTATGAAGATCAGCTGCATTTCCTATTGAAAATATTGACATTTTGGGGGCCTTAACCCTCTTCAAAAATATGATGAGTTTTATAGATGTCTGAACTACAGATCTCTGTGGCTAACTTTAAACAGACCATTTAGGAAATTTTTACAGAACCAGTCCCTTATTCCTTTAAATAAACTTCAAGCATTTGAAGTTGTTCAAAAATAGAAGTATGATATTAGTCAGGAGACCTTGTGAAGAACATGTTCAAAGCACTGAACTCCTACTGAATTTTGACTGACTTTACACAGTTAAAACCTTGCATGATGGTTGACTCCCAGAGCAATATGGCAAATTTCTTTCCAGAAATTCACATGTACTCTTTCTAGCAGAATTATTTAAACTGGCTTCCTATCACACCTTTTGTTACACTAGTTATACCAAAAAATACAACATCAAAAGGATTAATAAAACTGATAAAAATGTTTGATAAGGAAATATATTTGAAGAAGTGGACAGCATCAGTAATTGTCAAACCTTCCTTTAAAGGGAAGACTTTTCTCTTTAATTTCATGGATGAATGAAATTTTCAGGCTAAAAATATATCCAATGCTCCATGAAATTTACTTGTCTATAAAATGTCTACTCCTGTTAACATGAACAAATAGATCTTCACTATACTTGGATACATAAAACTAAACAAGAAGTAATTCTGGTCTGTTCAGAATCTCGTCCTTTGACCTCTAAAGAAGAAAACATGTAATGCTGGTTTTTAGCAAGGAAAAGTACAATTTTTTATGCAGTGGCCATTCTTTGTCACCTTAGTAAATTTTCTTTTTCCTTTCTCATGATGTGCTTTAGCAATGACCCAGAAAGTAGAAGCCCTGTAGACATCTAATAAAATATTGAGCCAGAAGTTGGATTCTAATCTGTACTAACATGACTGTACAAATTTAACCAAAAATAGTTAATGAGGGCAACAAATCCAATAATCTTTTTATGACAGAGAATGAAATATTCTTTCTAGAAATCTCCTAATAAAGTGTCAAAATAACTTTGAAACTTCTTTTTCTAAATAAGTGAGACTAGTCCTGTCTTTTTGTGAGGCTATCACAACTGCACAGGTAAGTACAGTTTTCATAAAAAAAGCCAACCAGTGAGCTAGGGTCTCCCACACATGCATTTCACATATGGTTTGGAGATAAGAAAAGTGACAATTAAATCAGAGGAAGAATTCGGTTTCTCTAAGAGGGAAATCTATGCAATCTGCCAGTCTATCAATACCATTCCCTTGATTTTTGAACTCAGTTGCGCTGTTTATTTTATTGAACTCTGCAGGAGTAAAAGGGTTAGGATTACAAGAATAAAAGAAAGATTTTTTTTCCCATTAGTTATCTTGTCTGCTGCCCTTCTTCAGGTGAACTTGCAGGTTCCATGAACAAGAAAAAATTGCCTTGGACCACATTTTAGGGTTATTATCAGCCCCTATTAGCATTTCTGGATTAAATGCCCACGGGGGTACTGTTGTCACATAATGACAAAAAAAATTATTGTAATACCTCTTTTGCACTGAGATTCTAAAAATGGACCTGCTACAAAATTGCATCTTGAGTTCAAAACAGTGACCAAATAAGGCTACTGTTGGATGAAGAATAGAGAGAACACAGGCCCTTCTTGGTAAAAAAGCTTAAAATATATGCCCAGTTTTAGGTAGGACTTGCCCTATGTAAAATCAATACTGTTATGCAGAGATTTAAACACGTATAGGACAAAAGCCTAAGACTGCGATGTTCCTGGGTCTCCGGGTGACTCTTTTTAGTGCATATGTGCAAAACACCTGGCAAAGTTCAGCTGCCATTTTTTAGGCAAAAATCACATCGCAGAGCATTGTCCAAGAATCATGAGGGATGATATGAAGAAGGTAATGGTGATTAAACCAGAGACTGTAAAGTAGTTTGGGATGGGAGCCACATGGACAGATTTTCACATGGACCAGTGAAAAATTTTGGAGTAAACTTTGCCAAGCTGTAGCCCAGAAAATGCGTTCATGACTTAAAAAGGATGAGCTTGTCTTTTTTTCTAATTTTTTTTCAAATAAAGATTGATGTTGCTTGCAATATTTTTTCTTACTTTGCAGATTTTAATTAAAAACAAACTTTCAGCAAAAGAAATTTTTGCTGGTTACTCAGACAAGGACGTCTTTGTCCTTGTTAAATCACATTCTCCATTTTCAAAGAACCTCGTCTGTGCTTTGTTTTGCCTGTAGTTTTCATCCCAGCTAGTGCAGTGGTGTCACTCTGTATTCCTTATGGTATACATTCTTTCATGTACTTCAGTAGAAGCATGGTGAGAGTAAAAGACTAAGCAACAACCATATAGAACAAGAAATTATAATTAGTCTCACAAAACACAATAGGAAATATAATGGTTTATATCTTAGCAGATATATGTAGAGAACAAAATTCTAATGCCTCTTGCCAAGAGAGTTTTAAATCTATGTAAAATATTTTAAAAGCCCATCTTTCCCTGCTGTGAAAATTCCTAATTACTGATCTGATTAAAGTACCTGCCGTACTATAAAAATTTCAGCACAGCTGTTTTACTTCAGGAGTTAGTAACAATAAGTTAATTGATATAAAAATCATTGTGCATGTACTTTGCTCATAAAATCCTCTTTTATTTCCTTTTCTGGCACTTTATATATTGGCAGTGTTGTCTGACTTGACAGAAACAGGGCAGAGAGCTCCAGACACAAAGCTGTACAGCAAATATTCACTGACACATGCACATTAGAGTACGTTCACTACTATATGCTCTTTGCAAAACAAATAACGTGAATCGTTCCATGTTTTTTTCCCCTCTCCCTTTTTTTATATGTAATGAAGACATTTGGCCACAAAAATTACTGAATACACCATTATTGACATTACAATCAACTTTCTGTTCACTGGCCCATGTTTTAATCTTGCTCTGCTCTACTGCTCTTTTTCATTTACTCGATACTCTTGAATGAAAAATTTCAGAAGAGTAGCCCTTTTATAGACATGAACTCTTAACCAGTCATTTTCCAGCCCTAGGGAAAAATTCTTGGTATTAGCATGCATTTTTCTTAAAACTACGATTTGAATTAGATGGTGTTTCTGCATCCAGCCCCTCTCTTGGATCTTATTTTACAGCTGGGGTAGAAAGGTTGAATCCAGGATAATAGCAAGCTAACAACTTTAGATATATGGGGGGGGGGGGGGGGAGGGGGGGGGGGGAGGGGACCTGAAACAAAACTACACCAATGAACCAAACAAAAGAACCCACTCTTGAACCTACTTTGAAGGTCATGATTCTCAAAAATTTAATTGGAATTTAAATATCTGTAAATATCATTAGAACTTGACCTTAGGTAAAACTCAATCCCTCGTTTGCAAAATAGAAACAACATCACATTCCTTCTTTAGCTTCAGCCAGATGACAGTACTGCCATGGGAACCAGAAGCTCCCTGGGATCAGGCACCAGGAGGGTAAGGGGCTCCTTGTATTGGGCCAGGCCTGGTAGCCCATTTGTCCATTTTATCTTTAGAACATTAAATTCTGGGGGAAGAGCTCAGAAATAAGCTACTTCTTTTCCCCTATCTCAAAAGTGCAGAGCTATTAAATAACAGCAACAATTATGAACTTTAATATCAAGTCTTTGTATTTCATTTCAGGGAAGTCCCTATGGTCTTCACAGGGACATAACAGAGGTAAAGGTAATAGTCTGCAGTCTATTTATAAATTACACTGAGATAAAGAATGGATAGAAGAGTATGTGTAAGAAATACAGAGGCGGTGGAAGAACTGTAAACATGAAAATAAATCAGGAAAAAATGGAGCTTAGTGAAACTGTTGGCAGCAAGAGCAAAAGACATAGAAAATAAAGTAAAAAGTAGAGTTTCTCCATAAAAATAAGCTATCTTAATTTTGCATTTATTCTTGTTTTCTCTTCTGCAAGTAACTTTATACTAAATATGAATGATATTAAATTCAGCTATCGCAAATGTTAAAAACTATATATAGAAAACACATTGCAGATAACTAAACAAAGTTTGGCAGAGTAGCTAAATATGAGCTTAGGCACATACACTCTCTTACCTTACAGTGTTATCTAGAAGCATCATTACAGTTCATAAGCTCATGTAGCTTCATAATGCTGGTGGAACTGTGCTATTTTTTACCAATGGGCATATTCTGGGGAATAAAGAACTGGGCAAAAGTACAATCAGTACTATTAGTACCACTTTTAGTACAATTCTACAGCCCAGTGCTAGCAATGAAAAACACCTCAACACATGCATGGCCCGGCTGAATGCTGCTGCAATGTCTCTGCTTGGTATCTATGGAAACGTTTTCAAGTTTCCCAACACCTCCTACACAGGAATCCTGGTAAATTCAGATTGAAGTAGATTTTATGTGAAACAGGACCTAAGGATAGTCTCAAAAAAAGAAAACAATCTTATCATGCAACATGCTAAGGTTTTACATTTCATTGGTGAAACACATGATAAATTGCTGTCAATGCTACTCTTAAGCAACAAAAACCTGTCTAATTCAAGACCAAGATTTCAGCTGCTGCTTTTGTTAAATGTCCAACTGCAGAAAAACCAGAAATTCTGCTGACTCTTTGGACCTCTATTAGATTTGTGGAGGCAGAAAATCATCTGTCTTAGAAAGACAAGGATGTTTTGACTGATTGCCTGTTTAATAATAGCTCCTTCCATAATTGATGGAAACTTCCAAATTGTAGCTATAATGGCAAGTCAGACCTAACATAGCATATTAAAGATAAAATTATCCACCAATTCATGAAGATACAACATTTCTCATAATAACATCAACATTAAAATAGCCAACATTCTCTAAATCTTTATTCATCTAGTAATCACAAATAGATCTAATAGAATCCTACTTGAAGAAAATTGCTATGATGTTGGTAGAGACTACTGTTGCAAAACAAAAATAATATCAGTCACTGAGTGATATGGTGACTGATCTGATGACTAACAGAAGATGTTCATGTTTGGTCATGTTCATGTCCAAAGGTGACAAGGAGTATCTTGTGAATTATGGGACAGTTTGTTTCTCCACAGACCTTAGAATTGCAAAAGTCACTTTTATATTAACCATTTGGAGACATTTTTCTTTCTCTTTCTCAGTGAAAGTGGGAATGTTAATTACTTTTGTCAATTTATAAACTTACAGCTTAAAGGCTAAAATTAAACAAAATTATCTATATAATGTAAGTTTCCTACAAAGTCCAGGTTAAATTTCCAGTAAACCTATGTGAGAAAATTCCTGTGTTCTAAGACTAATGAAATGCAGAAAATATACATCTATAGATGTTTGAGCTAAGAAGTGTTTCCTATAATTTGATTAAAATTAAAAAACAGGTTCAAAAGATTGTTTTTATCAAATCCATCATTGCTACTAACCTCACTGCCCCCGTGGTTCTATCAGTTCAACTGAAAAACGAGCTTCTAGGGTGGGGGGGCAAGATAAAAGATTCTTCTTTTCAGTTTAACTCTGGCAAATTCATTCTTTCTCCAGGGTTCATGAAAGCAATAATCATTGATAGCCTCAATTCAGAGAGCAACATTAGGAAACTTGGCTGGCAAAAGCAGCAAAAATGAAGGAAATACTATAATCAAGGTCTTAAATTCCTTTTCAAGCTCTTGTTGCTGCTTCCTGTTTACTAGCTTTAGGGCAGGTTCTATTTCATGGCACTATTTAGGTCCTCTGGAATGTTCTTTTAATGCCCCTAGTCATGAATGGATCTCACCTGTGAACAAGTACATTAATTTTGTAGGTATTTAGGCTGAATCTGGTCTGAACAACTTGGAGAAAAGTGAAGTAATAGGAGGGAATGAATACTGAGAAATAAGATAGTACTTCACAAAAACAATAAATATTTGCTGATGCTCATTAAATAAAGACATTTATCCAAAATACTTTTATCTAAAAGATGTCTTATTTTGCTGACTACTCGTGTTCTGATTTAAGAAGTTCTGGAGAAGTTAAGGGATAGACAAGGCCAGTTACGGATTTTGATAGATGCCTCAGCATGAATTTGCACTGTTCTGTTAGACAGAGTCTAAAACCCCATCCTCACCTCCATCAGAGAACATAGGTCTTGAAGGAGAATATGTGGATGGAAATTTGATATGTGAACCCTTACAGATGGCTGGCAAAGACATGTGCAAGATCTACATGATTGTCCTAATCTCTTATGAACCAAAGTTTTGTCTATAGGAGTAATCCCCAAATATTCCAAGACACAAAATTTGATTTTTGCATAACCTTGCAAGAACTGAGAAACTTGGTTTCTGTGTGATTGTGAGGTTTAAATAGAAATTAATATACTATGCACAGAATAGTTTTATGTCTATAGAACACTGTATATAGTTACAGATTCTCTAAGCTCTACATCATATATACATGTTCCTGTGAGTACAAATTAAATAGTGTACAGTTATTACTTTATTATTTTATTGAGTGAAGTTTGAGGTTACTTTTTCTTCCCTGAAATCAATCCTAAAATGGGTCTAAATAAACAGTGACCTCCTGGGGCTTACAATTTAAATTCACTTGAAACAAAACACCATTCCTACCGAATGTGCTAGAATAAAAAGAGGATATGCTATTTAAAACATTCTCTTGTGATTTGGATTTAAATAAGGACAATATGCAGAGACAATTCTACAAATTGCTGTTCCATTGGAAGTCAAAACTGAGAACTGAAAACTGAAGTGTGTATAGACAGTGATGAGACTAAACTTTAAGGTGAATAGTTTAGTTACTGATCTTGAAAAGAGAGGTTACCCAGTAGAGGCTTCATTAAAGACCAACTCTCCTCAGGTGTTTTGGAGCATTGAGCATTAATTCAGATAGATCACTAATAAATTGACAGTAGAGATTAATCCTCATTGAGAGGAAAGTCTACTTTGCCTTTTTGTTCTGTAATTTCTCTTGATCTAGACCCACAGCACAGGTGCTTCACAGCTCTTCCACTACAAAATGTGGATGATTTAGAAGTGAGTTTATATCACTTGTTCCCCAAAAGGCTGCATGTAGCCAGATTGTTTTTCATGTGCACCTGAGAGGACGAGTTACAGGTGGGAAAAAAGGGCAGAGGAAAGAGAGAACTTGTCCATATAATTTCAATTAATTCCACTACAGTTTTGTACTCTTGAGACCTGGAAACTCTTGCTGCTTTCTTGCACGAAGAGATCAACAATCTTTTCCACATATTTCCTTGCAAGAGATTTTTTGACATATGCATGCCTTCTGTCCAAAGCACCCCAATGAACAGGTGGGAAACATAACATAGAACTCCTAAAGCAACATTTTGAGACAGACCAAAATACCTTAATAATAATAGCAGGAAGAAAAATGAACATTGGGTAAGAAACTAAATTTTGCCTGGAGATTATGAGAAGTTTAAATGAAATGTGAAATATTTTCATTTAGTTGCATGCTTTTTTGAGGCTTTTTGTGAGACAAAATTACTTATTTTCCAGACATTCAATAGAGAGCTGTAACTGCAGTGCATATCCTATTTCCTGCTGCAAAATCAGAAGGAAATAAAAGATTACATTGTTTCTTTTCCAGTCTCTGTCCATTCCACTTGTTTACCCTGGGGCTGAATTTGGCCTGTATCTCATCAAATGATCCATATCAAACATAATGGTCTTTTCAACAGTATCAAATTGTCATTTCAATTTTGTGCATGTTCTATTCTGATTACTTTTCTCTTCCTCATGCAGCTTTATATATTGATAGTGCAAGTTCATCTTGTCGTAATTTTCAGTTTCTAGTACATCTGATTGAGTAATAATAATTGAAAACCAATTCAACTGACATCTTCAAATATTCTTTTCATCTTTTCTCTCTTAGACAAGGGATTTTTTTTTTAATAAGTCACAGTCTACGAACCTCTGGAAAACATATGGCTAATATAATAGCCAAAATTATTCATGAATATTTTGTTCCATTAGCAGGTCATGGGAAAGAATGGGCTGGAACATAAGAAGGGGAAATTATAGGCAGAAGTGCCTGAAGAGCACATCTCAGAAACAGGAAGTTTCTGACTGTACTTCCTAGTATCCCATCCTGTCCTGCACAAAGTAAAGAGTTGTCAGCTAGCTTGTGTGCTTTTGAGCACCATGAGAGACTGCAATGTTAATCATTGGCGATTCAATCACTCATTTGCAAAAACAGCAGGCACTTTGCTGATGATGTGCAAGGGAACAGCCCAGGTGCAGATGTGGTGAGCACCCGTCACAGGAGGCTACAAACTGGGTTTTGAGCTAGATAAGCGAGGAGGCTGATAAGAAGCAGATTCTATGAGGTGGGATAATGCTTTTTGTCAAGTCAATGTCCTCCTTTACACAATTGGTTTAGTCTTCACCCCCTTGGGAAGTCCCAAAACATGCACATGTGAGCATGAAGGTATTAATCCCTTCTGAGGTGAGAATTGGGTCAACTAAGCTGAGATGAGAGGCAGCTGTCATGCATTCATAAACCATCAAAGACCCCTGAAGTGTCCCCAGATTAATTTCTGGGGCCTTCTACCAGAGAGCTGCACGTGATCCACCGTGTTACAACAGGCAGTTTAAAACTCCTCCTCCAGGGGAGCTGCCTGGGCATTCTCACCTGAACCTGAACATATACTAACCCATTGAACTCCTCATTTCATGGGTTTACCCCATACCAGACAGATCAAGACTGCAATCACTTCAATCAATGGACAACTGATTTGCAAAAATCAACTCTTGTCGCTTGATCCATGGGTGGTGATAACTTTTCTCCCCATTATATACTCTTTTCTTTTCCTTATATATTTTCTTAAGTGATATTTTCTTTATATTGCTGCATTTCTACAGATCATAACCAAAATTATGGCTACATACCGCCTTTCCATCATATCCAAATTGTTTTAAAATAAACCCCACATATATATCTGTCTATCTATTATCTATCTATCATCTATCTATCTATCTATCTATCTATCTATCTATCTATCTATCTATCTATCTATCCATCAATCCATCTATCTCTGTATGAACACCGGTCATTCAGTGTTGTTTCCCTCTTACACGCCCCAAGGTATCTATTACCAAGAACCTGAGTTATTTTCCTCTTCAGGGCAGTTTCTAACAAGCACCATCTGCATTACTGTGTGTTAGAAATGTACGGTAGAATTTATCAATGAATTTAGCCTGTCATGTGATACCATTACTGTCTCTACATCCAATCTCTTTGTTACTTGGTCAGTGGCTTTCAGCCATTAAAGAGGGAGAGATTTTGTGTAGGAATGACTATTTCATAAACTCAAACTTGGAGTAAATGGATTAATTCCAAAAATTGATATTATGGATTTCTATAATCATATGTGTATTGATATTGCACAGCACGCTTCTATGACAGCAGTGACTCAGATTCTCTCAGAACACCAGTTTTCTGTGTTTATACAGATTTCAGAATCAACTTTCCCCCTGCACAGAAAAACATCTGCTTCATCACTCTTACACTATAGTGGCAGAGTAGGACTTCAAATTAATTAGAAACATCATTCTTCAAAACTTTGAAAGGAATCTATTACTACTTGTCAGTATTCAGTGTTTCACATTCAACATTTGTTTTTAGGTCTGATAAGGGACCTGAATTTTACTCATTTATAAAACTTACTTGTCTGATTTTAATACAAACACCAGTTTTGAGCTAGGGTCACCACATACAAATTAAATTGTTTCTTTCAGGATCAGTGTATTCTGCAATAAAAAGGTTTAGGTGCATGCTTAGTAATGACCCTAGAAAAGAAAGTTGTATCCTTGAATAAGAAAGTGGGAAAAGAGGGAAAGTAAATGGAAAATATAGGAAAAATTTGTTGCTGAAGATGTCCACCCAAAGAGAGTTACTTGTCTAAGTCTTTGTTGTAAAGGACACCAGGAAATAAAGAGGTAGGAGCTGAAAGAAACCTGAGAAATAAATCACAGTTACAAAAACAAATGCAAACCCTTTTTAGAATTTTTCTCTAATTTGTCTTGCTAAAGCTTAGCCTCTTCCTAATGTACATAGTTTTCGTGATTTTAGTCTTTCTTAAATCTATCTACTTCCCAGGTGGCGTGCACCAGGGTGGAAGGTGGGTGGTGCAGGCTTCTGTCTAGATCTCAATAAAGAATGGCATGACAGAAAACACCATAATAAAATAGCTATTTCAGTAATAAGATAGAAATAGGAAGGATAGTAAATCCTGCATTCCTTCAGTTATAAATGCTATGCAGAACATAAATATTTTCAGCACAGTTACATGATGCGGCAGGGCCCGGGAGGGCTGCACGAACTGGCTTCCCCCCGGACCAGGGTCCCTGGTCCGCGTAATTCCACCGGATCGGGGGCGGGCGGCCCCCGGGGTCCCGTGGCGTGACGTGAGTCTCTTAGCCACATCAATTCAGCAAGAAATAATAGTGGGACGAAGGAACGAACCTGGACCTCCATCTCTGTTCTGCCAGGGAGGTTTATTTGGGGTAGGGGGAGAGGGTTACAGGGGAGGAGAAGGGGAGGAAGGCAGGGGACGTTTAGGGGCTGCCAGCGCAGAGATGGAAGATCACTCTGTGACACAGACACTGGCTTATAAGGGGAAAGAAAGGGGAGGGACTGTCTCCCCCAGAGCCAGTCCCAGGAGGAGGAAGGGAAAATTGGCAGGGGGAACACACCAATAGGTTTTGAATACAGCAGGGTGCATATTTCAAAACAAACCAATACCACACAGAGCAGGGAAACAAAGGAAGCACATGGAATCCTAAGGAACCACATTGCTACAGTTACAGAAGGGAATGACATGCAGGAATGTGAGGGATATCTGCAGCAGTGATGACTATTTCACCACCCCCTTTGATGAATCCTGGGCTATTTGGAAATCATGGTCTTGGAAGGAGCTCTGGGGATATTCAATGATCAGACTTAGTGAGCATGGAAAAGTAGTATCATAGTCTTTCTATGATATAGAGGCATAGGAAAAAGAGTTTGTTACAAGTATAAACATAGTTCCTGTTTCTATGAGAGTCAGATTGTCTTACCTGGTAGTAACTAACATCCCTTTTGTCAAGCACATTGCAATAAATGGTCGAACTGTATCATTCTACTGCACTGACAGTTCAGGGTGTTTAAAGAGTAAGGCTGAGCTTCAAGGGGAAAGCATTATAGGAGCATTGGATGAAGTCCCGTGGGTTTGATTTAGAAGGTTGTAGGGAAGAGGGAATTTGCAGAGAGTTACTGGAGAAGAATGGAGCATCCTCTGCTGCAGTACATCCCTGGAAAAGCTTGTGGAAATCAAATGGGACAGGGATTCTGGAGAAAGGGCTATAAGCTCATCCATCAGACAGCAGATCGCTTGCTGAACTTAGAGATGGTGGAAAGATTTTCTTAGCAACCTAGAATGGGCCACAGACTTAATAGTAACTCAAGAAGCCAAAGAAAGTTTCTGCAATAAATAGCAAAACTGAAGAAAAGGGAAAATGTCTGGAGAAATCGTTCTCATACATTCATGGTCTAAGAGCACTGCATTTTTGATCAGTTTATCAATTCTTTCTTTTGGCTGGTCCTTTGCAAACATAACATGACCAATTTTCCCACATATCTGTTAGGAGTCTTCTGCTTTTAGGACTGTGGTATATAAATCACGGGTACTTGTCTTTTCATTGTCATGGCACCATGAGGGCAGGTGACTCCCCTGGGGTGTGTGATTGCAGGGTTGGAGGAGCTGCAGGTACAGAGCAGGGACAGTGAGAGCTGCTGATGCCTTCAGAGCCCTGGACATACATACATTTGTTTTATTTATTTATTATTGATGAAGTTTAACATTTCTCAGTTTAAAGAATTATCTTGCTTGAGATAATTCTTTTGGTGTTCTACTAAAACATATCTAATAATGACCCCCAAGCTATTAAGTTCTGTGGCCCCCTGAACTGAATGAAAGCTAAAGCTTTTCTTGTTTCAAAGCTCTGTTAAATCTCAGTGCTATTGATAATAATTTTGAATAACGTTGTGAAACAGATTTATAGTCAAAAGGAGAATATATTTTTTCAAAAATTTTGCGTAGTTGAGGGCACTTTCACACTTTATTTGGGAGAATAACACCCACTATGGCTTCTGGATGAATCGAGTAATCATTTGATGTGAAAAATTCTTCAGAGGAAGCAAAGACAGCAAATTTGTTCCTGTGGAAGCTGAGAATCTAGAAAGATATAATAACAGCATCAGAGCTCAAGTGGATCTCCGAGATCTTGAGATTCTTTCTGAGGAGCTGTCTATAAGTCCTTGTTACCTTTATGGTAAAAAAGGGTAAGATTTAGAAGCTATAGAAACTGAACCATAATGCCGAATGACACACATCCACACACTGACACTTCAGATCTCTGTAAAAGAGTTTCAGAGAGAACGTCTTCACTTCTCCATTGCAAGATAAACAGGACAGAGCTTGCTGCCTCTCCCTCCCTTTCCTCTTATGCTTTCTCTTTGAAAGCTTTTGCACAGTTGTTTTATCTTCTAGACATTCTAACATTCAGATCCAGTTTAGTTACTGTATCACCATTCACACATTACCCCAGCTCAACAAGTTTGTATTTCTGGAAAACTGGGATTTCAGGTTCCCATCCCTTCAAAAATTCCCAATTGCTCAGATGAATTATTCATTCATGTATTGTTGAGGCATTGTGTCAGCCTTAATTTGGAATAATATTTTTGTGCCTAATATACCAACGGACAATTACATACATATACGTACTAGGGAAAAGGTTACTATAGTAAAGAAAACAGCAGGAGATATTTGAAGAGACAGCCAAGTGTCTTTGAAGTCTGTCTTTGTGGAAGCGGGGGGTAAGTGTTTGGGGGTCCTTAGAAATCTAAACAAAACCAACCAAACAAAAATACAAAAGAAACAAATTCAGATCATTTATGTGGTGGATGAGTTTCACATTGAGTAGGAAAGGTACATCTGGGAAATCAGAATCAAACCACATAAAATTAGTTATAATAATTTTATTATACTATAAAAAATAGATTAAGAGTTGCAGTAAGAAATTACTTATATTTAATAGGTACAATCCACATCATAAGATTACTCATCATCCTGGCCTGTATCTCAGCTTTTACNTTGAAGTAGCATGAATTATCTTTTTTTGTAGAACTTCAAGATATTTTATTTGATTCTATGGAAAACCTAAAAGAATACATGCAACAAAAAATAAAATATAACAGAAATAAAAGATTATCCAAAACGTTTAAGATCACAAAGCTTGTTTTGAACAATAGTTTACAGTGAGGGATTCATCTCTTTCAAGTCCAATGAATACTGAAGAGAATATTTTCCAGACTCTATTCACAAAAGTATCAGGCAAACACTCAATGGGTTTTCCCTAATATAGCTAAAATGGATATTGCAGAAAAATCAGCAATAAAATATGCACACTAAATGAAAATTGATTAGAAATCCAAGTACTGACGGCTTTACATTCATTGTGGGCCAAAGGCCATTAGTTTTACCAGTCCTCACAGAATTGCCAATAAAGCATTTAAAAAAAATTACTCCAGTTGATTACCTGGTTTATTTATTTATTTTTTTCCTTGGTGAAAGTTAAGAAAAGAAGCAAGACTTTCCTTGGGAGTAGAAATTCATAGTGTGGTAGTTTCTTTGGAATCAATGCTGTATTAGATGTTCATAAACTGATATACTTTTCACTAATTTGCTTATACACTCTTAAGTTGTGTTTTTTAAATGTTTAATTATGTCTTACTTAAAATGGAGTCTAGGGCTTTAGCACACTATTTAAAATATTGCACAAGAAATGAAGGATTACTGAAGCTTTTCAGAATGTCAGGAAACAAACTGAATTTGCCTCAGTTTAAACTTTGATTGGAGATTAGTTTGGCATATTTGGATTTGGAAATTTCCGCCTTTCTCGGCTCACCAGATGCTAACTGACTTCATCTGACAGACTGTATGTACCTTGGGTAGCAAATGACATCATGATGTGACAAATCCAAGGTGAATGTCACCACTCGCTAGCAATAATTTGTGCTAATGTAATACCTCATGCAAAACACCAGACTCTCCTTCAGCTATAAATAGTGATGCCAGACTATGGTAGGCAATTTGACTGACAAGCAAGGTTTTAGACAACAGTAAGACACATCAGCTCAACAAGGGCACTGAAGAAAAGTTCATCAGAGTACTACTGTTGTTACAAATCTACTGAATTACACTAGCAAGAAACTCTTCCAAACTTTGCAAGCAAGGGTAAGGGTTGCATTCAACAATTTCTTTTTATATTCTTGCAAATAATAATATATAAATTCTCATGTGAAATTCAAGAAACTGAAAAAAGGCTGAAGACCTATCTTTCAGTGCTTCGTCCCTCAAGATCCATTTGTCTGTTCCTCTTATTAGCTTACACAGAAAGTTAGATGTCAAAGAGTTTACAGAAGCCAAGGGAAGAGTGAGGTTCTTCATGATGTCATGGTACTGAGAGTGAAACCGTTTAAATAGCAGTTGATATGAAATGCAGTGTCTCAAATTCTGCTCTTCTCAGAAGTTTAGTGAACTTACTGTGGTACAAAGAGAACCTCTATTTTCTAAGTTTTCAGCAATGTGAATGTTGTTGATTAAATCTTTTCTTTCCCCCTAAGAAATAAGAGAGAAATCATGCATTTTTTTTTGCAAAATATATTTACTCTTCTATGTTCCTCTGTAAATCTAAACCTTCTATTCTTTTTCCATGCATGAAATTATAATAGCTATTGATTGTGGCTTCAAAGTGTGGCAAAAAAAATCAGTGAAGTGCTCGGAAACATAGTGAATTTCATGTACTAATCAATTTGAAGTGCCATTCTTATTCCAGTATTCCCTCTCAAAATAAACAAACACTTTCGTAGACACATTTTCTTTGTTCACTCCTGAAATGTTAGAAATAAAAAGCCTGCTTAACACAGAAGTTGAAGATTTCATGATATCACAAAAAATTCCAATATGCAACGTGCTTCAATTCTGTAAGCTTGATTCAAAACCTGAAAATTCAGTACCTCAAGTTGTTATAGTTCATTATAAAAATCAGCCTTTTTGTATCTTTCCCAGATTTTCAACATTTCCTCTACCGCTTTAAAGATTAAACCACTCATTTACCATCAAACAAACTAGACCTGAAAGACTCATGATACTAAATGTCCGTGGCTTTAACTCAAGACAATAATGAAAAATTTGCTAGACCAATATCAGAAAAACCTACATAAATAGTCTAAACCTTATCAGGCTAACCCATCTGCTCTGTGCATTTGACAAAAATAAAGGAGTCACAAGAATATCCTTTTGAATTTAACCTAAGAGTCTTACCACTGCATTGATGCAGGCTTTCCTTTTTACTAAGGTAAGAATAATAAAACTGGTAATGTGTGAAATGTGGAAGCAATACTAGTTTTTGCAACAGGTCCCTGAGTCAGCCAGAGCTTTAAGGTGCATATGGCTTCATCTTTTCCTTAAAATGAGCTCCACAAGGGATATACTTAGGGAAAAATAAAAAAAACAGGAGTAGACTACAGAGAAATAAAGAAGGCCCAGGTCTGTGACCCATTATCATCTTACCTGTGCAGGTGGGACTGTGAAATCAGTTTTGTGGGCTTTCAGCAGCTTCTTGAACTGCAAGAAATTTTGCACAAGCTTCAGCCAATTTTCTCCCCCCAGTGAAACCTGGTTTTCTGCTCTCTGTCCCTCCATGCAGCTGCTCTCTGCTCACCTGCAGGCTCTTAGCCCCTTGATCTCTCTTGCTGACTCTTGTTTGTTCTTTCTTTCCCACTGCTTTTCTGCTTGAAGTAGCTGAACACTCTTCTCTCCAAGGAAGACTTGGTGACTACCCAGGGAAGAAGTGCTCCACAGAGGCTTTCACTATTCTTGCACTTCTAAAATGGACATCCATACACATACTAGAAATGAAACATGCATACCAGCAGTCACCCTGTAATGGTGAGATAGTTAAAAATCTAGTGAGTAGTTCAAAATCACCAGTTGGTTTTTTTAAAACCAGTGTGAAGTCTGTAACTGAAGGGATGAAAACTCTTTTCCCATGTGAGTAATACTGTCTTATCAGAGGGAGCTTTCTGTTCACTTTGGCAAAGAGACATCTGAGACTTCATTGTATCTTCAAAATAAAAAAATAATAAAAATTAAAAATTCTATTTAAATGAAACCTTGTATTTAACACTACATTGTAAAATATATAATTTGACTCCAATACATTATTTTAAATGGACAGTACACGACCTCATATTTAAAACTGCTCTAAGTTGCAGTGCTGACTGTCCCTCATGTATCCATAGGTGTCAAAAAGCCTCTCTGTCAAAATATTTTTTGGTTATTCCAAGAAACTTATGTCACTGCTGTCTGATTCTTATGTCCCTCTGGGTAGCAGAATCTTAAGAAAAGAAACTCAAAACAGATTCCCTCTCTCCCCACTCAGTTCCGCTGAAATAAGCTCTTTAATGAAAGCTCTGGTTGATTTAACAATTCTGACCTTTTATGGCAAACACTGCCAGTCACGCTGCATTATATAACAGATGTAATGCTAAATTACATGTCAAATCTAATGCAAGGTTGTGCTACATTTCAGGGATGAATATTGCAGATGACTGCAATGATGGGGATTTTTACTTTTTTTAGTAAGGAAACCTACAAACATGGTAAGTTTGAGATTACTGATTTATCAAGACTTTTCCCAAGAAATCTTTTTTGGGAAATAAATGTGTCCTAGAATTAACAAAAAAACTCTTTTTCAAGTTTTGCATTACTGTGCAATGATATTTTTTTTTCTTTTCTAATTACATGTATAGTCTGATATAAAGAACACCTGTAGAAGAAAAGAACAATTTTGACTCCAACAAAGTTTATCCAATCATGGAACAAACTAGTGCAAATTCTGTGATTTGAGAAAGCCTGTATCCCTCTAATGCAGTTTGGCAGCCAAAAGGATAGGAATAAAATAAATTATTGTCTTCATATATTGTGAGCATAGCCCTGCATAAATAAATTGAGTGACTACTGTGATTGACTTACACTAGAATTGATTCCTTGCCAGTGTACCTGATGATGGAGAAGACTTCCTACTTATGTAAATTATTGGAAGATTCAATCAGGAAGTTTGTTGTAACTGCGAGCAAATAAAAAACATACAGAAAAAAAAGTTAGGAAACTTTAAAATTTATGCATAAAATTCAATAAATATATTCCACAAATATTTGGAACATTTAAATATATTTTTAATTAAGATTCGAAACAAACAGTTGGCTCCTGTTGGCTGATCTAATAGAAAAATTTAGTTTCTATATTACCCTTGTTGATCTAGTTTATATTTATTACTGGCCTCAAGCTCCCATAGGTATTCTGCCTTGTGGCTGTCTACCAAGAACCCTGCAGACCTGTCAAATTTCAGAGCTATGCAATTTACTCCACATTCATCTCCCTGTCTCTTCTTCACTCCCTCTTCCAATCCATATCTAAGCTGAAATATAACCCATTTACAGTCTCATGCCATAGTTTCTCTCCTGCTCCAGGACTCCAGTTACCAAACATGTTTATAGTTAGCCAGTCAGCCACTGACTGGAAATGAATGTTGTAAGTGGTAAAAAGATAACTTCACGCTAAAAATGAGCCCAGGGACTCCTTTGAGTGCCATGGTATTTTTTTCTCAAACCTCTTTTACTACCACTGTGCATTACTTTTACTGCCAGAACAATAAACATACTGCAAGGTTTGCAGACTGGTTATAAGAATGGATGCCACAGTTCCCGGTGTAAGAGCTGTGCCTTTCGACATTTAAAAGTGCCCTGATGGTTCCATGCTCCATCACTGTGGTCTAATGTTGCAGCCCTGTCCCAGCTATGTGACAAGCACAGTTAACAGATCCAAGGATATGTGTATTTCATGGTCAGCTCTCCTGAGGCCATGCCTAGAGTACTGAGCCTGGTTCAACTGGAGGCCACAAGTGTTGGAGGGGTCTGGAACACCTGGCTTAAAAGGAGGAGCTGAGGCAAGTGGGTTTGCTTAGTCTGGAGAAAAGAAGACTGTGAGAGATGAAGTGGCTGCCTTCAGCTGCCTGCAAAGGTGCACTGAGATGACAGTCTCAAAGGTACACTGTGGAAGAACAAGGTTTAACAGCTGCAAGCTGCACAAGGAAAATTCTGATTAAAAAGAAGGAAAATATTTTGTAATGAATTTTAAGCAGTGAAACATCTTGTCTAGAGATCTTTTTGAATCTCTATCCTTGGATATGTCGAAAAGTTGGTCAAGGGCTTGAATAACCTCGTTTGTATTTGAGATTGGCCCTGCACTTATCAGGTGACATCCAGGCTTCCTTCCCCATCTCCCTTCCCCTGCCACTGTGTGTTTCCTCCTCCTGTTCAACTCCATGGCAGTTAGGAACAGTCTGAAAGACTTGTCTTTAGTCCATTTAATCCTGTAAATGTGCTATCAAAATGCTACTAGATGAAATATTAGAAAGTCCATCAGATACTGGATTCTGCATCTCCTATTAGAGAGGTTATGTAGAGCTTATTAAGTGGTAGGAGGCTTTGGGAAAATGAGCTGAAGTATGGTAAACCAAGCTTTGAATTTCTTAGTGAGACTATACTAATTTAGGGACCATATCCTTCTACCACAGCTCTTTCATGGAGGTGTGAATTTTCCTTTCACCAACTGAATCTTGCAAGCCATTTTAAATTTAGCCCTGCAGGAAGCATATTGTAGTAATGCATTTGGAAATGACAGGCACATAAATAATTGTGGTGGTGGTTATAACAGCAAGGATGTTGATTTTGTAGTTTTTTAAATAAGGTTGTAAAGCAAAAAAAAAACCCAAAAAACAACACAAAATCCCCCAAACAAACAAAAAAAAAGAGTTAGAAAATACACTAAATTACATTTTCAAGATGGAAAGAGCATCACAGAATCCCATTACTATGTTTTAGCTCAAAATCGATGTAGCTGCACATTATTTATTAAAAAAATATTACCGAGTCTAAAGATAGAAGAAAAAATAAATTTGTCAGTAAGTCAGTGACATTTGAAGCATTGGCATGTATACAGTCCTATTTTAATGAAATAATGTATAATTGGCAAGAATGGTTGTTGTGTAACTTTTTGCCTTTTTTTGCCTTTTTGTGCTCCTACAAAGCATGAAGCAGCTCTACAATCAAAGTAGTAACTAAAAAACAAACGAAAAAATCCCCAAACATATGAAAAATCAAGTATAACCTCTATGTCATGCTACTGACTTCATCTCAGAATCACAAACTATCAGTTTGAAAAATGGAAATCAATTTAAACCTGGGTTGCAAGAATGTATCTGCAAAAGCCTCACATTATAAATAAAATGCCCTAATAGCACAAATTACATTTCCGTATGTGGATAAAGTTCAGCACAGCCATATTAAATAACAAAGAAACAACAAAAAAGTGCTATCATAGTGCATGACTGAAAACGTATACTTTAAGGAAAGGAACTATAAGTAAGGATATGATATGTTCTGCCAATGGAACAGCAGTGATAGATAGTAAACTCTCTGCTCACCTAAATGCATGTTTCAAGTAACTTCCATCAATATACTCAGTAAGAACAAGAGTCACTCCAAGTAATTTCAGCTAAAAAAATGTTTTCACTCACTGTCAATAATGTCATTCCCAACACATTGCTAGAGAATAAATCAGTGACTACTCCTACAATACCTTTGCCTCAGGTTAGAATAACTATGAAATTATCAGTGTCTCTGTACTGAGAGATGGAAGATAACATGGGCTGGAAACAAATGAATTCAACTGAGCATACACTTGCAAGAATTTTAAGCCAGCATTGAAGCATTTCCTATTCAGTAAAACCAGGGACTTATGCACTTACTCCCTGCCTCTGTCTGGTCCTGAGATTTTTCGTTGTTATGATGTCCTTTTTTACCTTAGTAGCTAAACTGTAATTTTAAAATAATTTTACCTTATGGCCCCAAGGCAATGTTCTGGCCTGGATGGGGCCCCCTGCAGCATGGGTAAATGTGTCACTAGTGCTAGCAGTTCTTCCTAATTGCACTTTTTCTGAGGACCCCTGAGAACCTCTGTATTTTTCACATTTTTTCTTATTCCAATAGGTTTGACTGGACCTTGTTACTTACAGTACATTCATTCATACTAGTTGAGTATTTAGACCACACCATGTTTAGTTCCATAGAATTTACAATTATATACTAATCAATATTTTAAAAATAATAATACAAATTACAAATTTCAGATTACTCTGGTGTTTAAAATTAAGATAGTGGTTTTGTTCCTACATTCAGTAAAATAGTGGATTAGTGGCAGAAGCAATACTAGTGATAGTGTTGAAATTTTAACATCCAGACACTGCTGATTTTCAGGAATTAGGGCACTAATGTACACATGCAAAGGCATGCACATGTGAAGTAAAAATCTGGCTCTAATGAAGTCAGTATCAATAAGGTGAAGTGCCAGATTTTCAACAAATAGCCATAAGGCCTTTCAAACTTATGAGCAATTCAAATGGTCAATATTGTACTAGAACTGAAGTTATATGGAGCAGTTGTTGACACAGTAGATTGTAAATAATGCAGAAAAATCTTTGCAATTTTTACCTGTCATTTGGTACATGACAGCCAGGTATAGACTCTTTTACCATATTTGATCTTCATATTTTTATCTCGTCATGGCAAAACAACTATCTCAATGCAGGGTTAAATTTCTTATACCTGGTGAAGTCTTAAAAAACATTGGTAGAAGGAAAACATTTGGTTTTTCTACAGAATGCTTTTTGTGGTATGCAGTTTGCAAACAGGGCCCTGTCACGCTGATCGCTGCACAAACATAGAACAGAGTGATTGCTTCTGAATAAGTTGCAAACTAAGGAGAAAATACAGTCTTATGCAGAGGGAGAGGAAAATAAAACAGAGGTTCTTTGGAACAGAAGATTGAGAAAAATATTCCGCTCTCTCCACAAATTTAGTTATTTGCAGGTGGAGCATACCTGATGCCTACTTTCCCAAGTGTTCTTTCATGCTGAAATATTAAAACAAATTTAAGAAAAATGAAGCTATTGTTTTGCCTCTGTTTTGCCATGTTCACTGTCAAATTCTTAACCATCATTCTTTCAAGTGGATGGTCTCCCACAATTTTTAGTCAAATGGGAGGAAATCTTAGCATAATTAGGTAATTTTCCAAATCCTGAAACAGAGACAAGATCAATTAAAGACATATTCTAGGAAAGAGACAAAGTTGTTATGTTTTCAGGTAAAAATCTTCCACAGTAACAAAAAGAAAAGAAATCTCAACCAAAAACCCCCATACAATTTATATTAATTAAAACCACAGTGACCATGGGTAAATTTTCCAACTGACAGCCCATTTTTTTTGAGACTAAATAATGACTTTTCCTTTTGGTATAAGCATATTTAACATAGATCTTGAGCTCTTGCATCTTGGAGACCCATTAGTTTCAGACAAACTTTGAAGAGGTTGTATTTACACAGGCAGTGTTGACTGCTTTGAAGTAAAATGTATTTAACATCTTTCAAATTTAAATATCTTTCTCACTAAGTGGCTTAGTCATGCACCCTCTCAGTTAATACCAAAAGATTAATTTGGCTTTCATCTTGAAACACTAATGGCATTACTGACACAGAAATAAGCCTGAACTCTTTTGGTAAGCTGGATGAGAGTCACTGGTATCTTCTGTTAGAGGGAAACCACTGGAGCTCCTAAATCCATGGAAACAAATACATTCTCACCATGGTACTATTAATCTAATCAGGAGAGCCATCAGAGGTCCTGGGAAGTACATCTAAAGAGCAGAATGGAAATCCGTCAGGCGTTTCAGCAACAATATGCTTGTGAAAGCATCGATAAAGCCTGACCCATGTTTTGGGTAGAACTTCTGTCACCTTGTGTGTTTGTAAGTGAGGGATGTTACAGTTACCTCATATCCATCTTTCCCATCATAATTTCAAAGGTTTTTAGTCAGCCCTAGCAAATCATGTAGACAGTTGATATTTTTATTAAAACAGTCACACGCAGTCCTTTGCTTTCTAGTATAGAAAGAATCACACAGCAGTGACTTTTCATAGAGCAATCAGTTTTAAATCTCTCAGTCAAAAAAAATTATTAAAATTGTGGCTGCTGACCTTGAAAGACTGAATGATACAAATCTTTCTTTGTGTTGCTGTATCCTAAAATTCCTGTTATTACAAACCTCTGAAATCTTAGTCTTTTATATGAAACCAAAAGGGAAATTTAAAGAAGCAAAAATGATTTTTGTAAGATTAATATATTTCAGATATGTTTCAGGACTAGCTTTTTATTTGAAAATTGAAGTAAGGGTTTTGAAACTCCTTCTAGCCTAAACTGAGAGGGAAATAATAGTATATAGAATAAATGGCTAAAAAGCTCATTTGAGGAAAAGCGCAACAACCAACCAAACAAAAAAAAAATACAAAACAAACAAAAAAAATCCTCCCTTGAAAACACTCAATGACCACTTTGAGCCTGAATGCCACTAGTTCTTCGCCTCCTACTAGAAAACCTTATATCAAAAGCCACTTATCCGAGCGAAGACATTGAATTCAGAGGCTGAAAACTGAGGTTACATAAACTGCATGGTTTTTAATGAAAGAGTTATGTGACTATGACATGGTAGCAGTGGCACTATTTTCTGGGAAGGATGGTGTTAGGAAATTAATCTTGGTTATTCTCAGAGTACAGCCTGGCAACATGGTGTTGTAGATGTTTGACAGACCTATTTTCTTTTAGGAGGCCTACAAGGGTGACCAAAAACTGGTGGCTTCAGATTAGAAAACTTAAAATGTTGCAAGCATCTGGGCCAAAGTAAGGCTGCAGGTCTTAAAAATACCATGTATTGTCAGGTTTCTGAGCTAGGTATTCAAGGTTGAAGCACATGGGCTATAAAAAAATGCAGGAGAAAAAGAAGGGAAGTATTCCCATGCAGTGGAATTGTTGAAAGGTTCTGATACTTCTCAGAAAATGTGAGTCTTTTTCTAGTTCAACTATTCTGGTTGTCTATTTACATAACTTCAGTTCAGGTAACTAAACAGCAGGAATAGAGTGTGCAATGGTAATTATATTAACATGTTCCTTGTGGAAATTGAAATTTGAAATATCCTTCATGGAGTTTTACTTGAATATCTGGTTTTGGATAGACCATAAACAGGAGGATGAAGTGTGGCAAAGAAATTAAAATAAATGAAGTCAAAATAGCCCTCTTGTATTTGTCAGAGAGAACCAATTCTGAAGTTTTGCAAATTATTTTCTAGCTGAATGTCTGCCTACAGCTGCATACAGTTTTACAGGCAATTTTTTTTTGAGAAGTATTAAAGTAACAAAAGGAAACAATTCAACTCTGACTACAGATGTGAAGTGAATAGCTCTTCTGTCAATTCACAGGAACATGTACTTAGTGAAGAGCTAGAAGCCCAAAACATGGTTTGTGACACAGCATTCCACTAAAGAAGAAGAATAATTTTCAGCCTGATACTGCTTTTTGTTGTTGTTGTTGTTGCTTTTTTTGTTGTTGTTGCTTTTTTTTGTTTTTGTTTTTGTTTTGGGGGTTTTTTGTTATTGTGGGCAACAAAATGAAATTCAGTTGAAAATATATTTTATTTATGTATAACTTTACAGTTACTGTAGGATACAATTTTCCAGGAGTTCAAAAGTGATCAAGTGGAAGTGAAGTGCACTACAAAAGAAAAAGTTGTATCATCTTTTCTCTCATATATGGTGAATGTTTTTATCCAAATGTTTAGAATATATATTCTTTTATAGGATCATTCTCTTTGTGTATCTAATCTGTAACTGGCAGTGACAGAGTAATGAATGGATAACAATATAATATGCTTATATACTGGTTCTAGAGTCATGTTTGAGGATTTCATCCTTTTCTTCACTCTCTACTTGCCTAACCACTATTTTACAAGTGTTTTTCTCTTTTCTGGATAGTTTTTAACTATTAATGTTCTCATTCAACTCTTGACCATAAATCAATGAAAAAAGCCTCTGAATAGAATAAATTCTGTCATGCCAAATTCATACATTCCCTCATGCCTGAATTATTTCTAACCCTATTCTAATATAATTAACTGCTTACTGACATTATTTCATAATAACTTTATGATATATTTGCTTAACACAAAGTTCAAATAAATTAATTAGAAACCTGTTAAAAAAACCCAACAATAATTAAGACCAACACTGTTCTGTGATATGCACTTGGTGATTTACAGCTTCACTTTCCCTCACAAAACAGACTTCTCTACCTTGCCTTCTTCTTCCTATGCTGTTTGGTGTGGGAAGTTCTCAGAAAATTTCTTCCAATTTATGACCTACAAAACTGGAGAAAGTGGTTTAAAAATTCTCTACAGAAGAGAGATGCACATTCTGTGTACTTTTTCTAATACTATTAAGTCTCCAGGATAAGGAATCGTAAGATATCACCTAACTAGAATTTTTTTTCTCCATATAGGCCTCTCCAGTTTCTATGCCCATTTACCTTCAAGGAAAGGTAAATTGTAGTGCTCAATTTATCAACCTATTAATAAATCTCCTTTATAGTGAAGAAATCTCATCTGTCTTTCCAGATTGTTTTTCTCTAAGAGAGCAGAATGGGAGATTCAGTAAGGCAACCCCCACCTCTCAATTCCTTCTCATCCTGGGAATTTGATTTAATACAGTTCTGGTTTCTATATCTCCTCTTCCATCTTTAGATGGGGAGAATTTGAACTTCTCTTTTTGCTTCTTCTTCCCTAACCATGGCAGTGTTTTTCTGCAAGTATTTAATCACTATCTACAGCAAAAAAACTGTCTTTCCTTTCTCAGTAGATGTTTTGCTTTCCCAAATCACCGTCATTCTCTTTTGACAAAATGTTAGATATGGTGAAGTCATATTAGGAAAAGGAAAAGAAAAGGGAAATTTACAAGACATATATTTAATAATACATTAAAAGTATAATTGTCTTCCCTGCTAATGCAAGGCCAGGATCAAAGTAAACTTATCTCTGTCTTGATTCTTAATTTTTTAAACTTATTTCATCTTCACTAATTCTCTCCTTTGAGAGATAATTTGATATTGAAAGAGAGCATGGTGGTAAGAGAGCTTCAAACTCAGAATATTCCATGATTCTGTGACTTATACACACGTATTCAAAATCATAGTGTTTACACTGTTCAGTCAAGGATAAAGAAGAGAGAAAAAACACCAAAAAAACCTCTCCTAGACTTTTGCACTCTACATACCAGGTAAATTAAAACATCCAAGCAAGAAGAATAGTCCTGTGCTTCCTTTCATAAATTGAAGAGTATACAGTAATTATCGATTATTAATGTTCCCAGTTAGTCTTAGCAGACACTGTATTCACTAGACTATATTTGGCTTCTCTGAGTAATTAAAAAGGCTGATATCATGTCGTTGAAACAGTTAGCAACTTTCTTTCAAAATCCCTCAGAATTCCTAAGTCTAGGTGTTTCTTTATCAAAATTTCTTGCCACCAAGCAGTAGTGAAAAGCTGTGCAATTCACAGCAGCAGTAACTTTCCTAATAAATCACAGAAGTTACAGGTATTTTCAAGATAGAATAAGTCTCCAGAGCCTGTATAACAGTCTAATTTAAGAACCTGATATCTAGGAGTTTGCTCCAGTTCAGCCTAAGGGGAGTCTGACCTTCTTCCTTGATCACTGGTAAGGATACTCTAATAACTTGGCAAAAATAGTGAGAGGGTTGGAGGCTTTCTTCTGACCAGTATTCTGTACGGTGAAGAACTGGAATTCTTGAAAGCAATGAAAGAAAAGAAAAATTTAGAACAAAATAATTTGTTTCAGTTACTATACTCTGTCAGAGGAAGAAGAATGATATTTTAACTTGTGATCTCAGGACTTCTAGATTTTTAAATTATAAAGTTATTGGCTTATATATATATTGTATATGGACCCAAACATATGGCTGATATATGGACCCAAACACAGATGATTTCCTCAGAAACAAAGAATGTATTTGCATTCTGCTACATAAACATGGATTTTTGGCAATTCAGTTTACTTTTCCTATCTACCATTCCTCCATTACCGAAAGGGACAAGCTGAATACTTATCTTCAGGAAACACTTCAAGTTAATGTCATTCTGTCTGAAAATCCAATTTTATCAATTGTATCATTCCTACCTTAGTCATGGTTGATAGGATTTCTAGGTAAATCAGAAGCTTATGCCCTGGGTATGTTTACAAACATGCCATGTTTCCCACTTTCTGACAGAGAACCTAGAAATCCTGAAGTACAACATGGTTTCTGTGTGTGACCAAATGCGCTATGCAGATCTTAATCTGAGACAGACTAAGATTCATCTCAGATAGATTAAGACCTGAGGCAAAATTGTCTAGTCCACAAGCTATGCAGTGAGCTGGCCGAAAACAAAGCAGACTCCTATAGGAACCCAACACAGTAGCAGACATAACATTTTCCCATGATAACAGGAATAGCACTACACATACACACCTCTTGACATAGTAAAAGTTGCAGGTAAAAGGTGGTAAATTCTAAATACATGTAGTGCATTTAATATAAGTAATTCCAACTTCATCTGAGAACTCTAGAAAGGATTACAGTATACAAGCAAAGTAATTATGTAGTAAAATATGTCCAGTATTTAGTTTTCCCCAAACAGTATTACCCTTTTTTCCACCTAGCTTTTAGAGCACATTGTTGCAACAAAACCAGTTATATTAAGCAAATTGTAAATGATCTTATACATAATCTGTTTCTCTCAAAACTAAATAAAATGTATTATGGTCCAGGCAAAACTGAGAATGCCTTTTGTCATATGAATGAGTTTATAGGTTACAAAATATAACATTAATTAATAATAAACCAATTAAAGTAAATAATTCAAAACAGAAAAATATTTTTAAAACATTCACCCCATCACTGAAAGTGTTTTCTTAAGTTCATTGATTGTGTCTCTCCAGCACTGTCATTCCCAATAAAATATTGAAACCACCCCTACACTGGAATTCACATTGTATTAATTTCTATCTGAGTAATATTCTTATCTTTCTCAGAACCAAGTATTTACAGTCTCCATCAAAGAATTGCCAGAGAAGAATACACTGAACAGGATATGTCTTCGTGCAATTGTAGGTCTTTCAATCTTTAATGTGGTCTAATCTTCAACACATTCTGTGTGTAATAAGGCCTGAATACTCAGGTCTTTGCACATTAAACAATCAGAAAAGGTGACCCCAGTACTTTTTAATTTAATCTCTGTTTATGTAGGGATTAAATTTAAATCAAATTTTCATTTCCAACTCCCAATTATCAGTAAAATTGAGTTTGCATAATAATTCAAAGATTAGTAGAAGCAGAAGAGAGAAAATTCATGCTAAAATACCCAACCTATCTTCATTCTCTGTGAACTATATCATTCTAGTCCACTGAGCCCAGGGTGTCTCAAGTTATTATATGCAGCAGTGATTACAGAAGACTCTTACAGTTAGGAGAACCAACAAAGCCAGTAATACCCGCGATAAGGTAACTCAAAGAAAAAACTCAACAATTAAATAACTTTTAGCTTGAAAATTTCTGGAGAACTGTGAGGCAACAAGCCTTGCTAGTGTAAAAATAACTTGTCGGTGATATTACTCTAAAACAAAATGTAAGATGCTAAATTCAGAATCAATTGCCTATTTTTGTAGTTCTACTGTACATACTAAAGGTTTGTAGAGCTTCTTCTAATTGTATTCATTTGAATTGAATACTCCAGCTGGATAGATTATATAGTCTATGTAAACAACCCTGTGAACATTTCCTTTTCCATAGTATTAATAAGTTCATTGTCAAAGCAATATTCTCAGATCTGAGCTGTACAAGGGTAATGCAGAAAAACTTCAAGCTGTTTGCCCAGACTTGGGCTCCACGGGAGCTGAGTGTTGGTTGTTCACAAAGACCCAATGTGTGACTGATGAATAGAGCCCTTTAGCTTCAAGGGAGTAATGCTCAGCAGGAACAAAACTCTTCTCATGTTCAAAGTGCTTCCAATCTGTTTCTTTTTCTCTACAGCGTGTTCTGTCACTCTTTCACTCTGTCAATCCAGATGGGAAGACAAACATAGACAAAGCAAGTAGACCAGTAGAAATATCCACTGGAGCCAAATGGAAACTATACATTTTGCTTCCTTTGGGCATCTAGTTTCAAACATTTTCAAACTACACGAGATGTAAGGTTCCAGTGAAAAATTCTAACACATGGGTAATCCTTTTAGCATTTTCTGTTTTCTTTCAATCTTGCTTTTGTTTGTCGACTGTTTTCAGAAATAGATATTTGAAGCCTGTAGGCACATATTTATGCGTGGAAGAAAGATGTAAAACAACAAGTACTTTGTTCTGCAAATTACTGAAAACATGTAGGCTAAAGAAACAACAAACCTTAATGAGGGTATAATTTTTCTTTTTTTTGACAGGAAGAGAGACCTCATGAAGAAAAAAACAAGGCAAAAGATGATCCATCTCAAGTGTATGTGTGCAAATGCTTGTATGCGAGGAAGCATCAAGAGCAAATAGAGATTTGGATGTAGTAAAAAAAATCTATGAGATTATTGGAAAAACTGAGCTAGGTAGCTCACACACCTAGACTAAAGTTAGAGACAGGTGCAAGATGTCTAGGGAAGACAAGATTAGGGGATTGCGCTATGTGTGAAGAAGAAGCCTAAAATCTGTAATATCTTTCCATATGGTAGACAGCGATCTATCTGAGACCTCATCAGTCAGGACACAAGAAGAGAGAGGCCAGTGAGTGTAACAGCACAGTGGGGGTATTTTACATACCACAGTTTAGGCCAAAACATGCTTTACATGACCTGAAGATACCTTGGGATCACCAACTCATGCTCGTGAGGATCTTAAACCTCCATGACATCTGCTAGAATAGCAACATGGTGGGAAGGGAGCAGTCAAAGAGGTCTCTAGAAGGTGTGAGAAGAAGTTTCTTGATCCAGATATTTGAGCCAAATTGGGATGACACACAGGAGACTGTGCTACTAACTCAAAAGCACTTGTTTGGGGATATGGTAATCAATGGCAGCCTTGGCTGTCCTTAACAAGGAAGAATGAAGCTGAAGATTTGCACGCAGAGTAGTTTTTTTGCAATAGATGTCAAAAACAATAAAAGGAATTTCTATTGTGCATTAGTATTAAAAGGTTGAAGTAAGAAAATGTATGGCTGTTGTTAAATTGGCTTGATGATTTAAACACAGTAGACAAAGCAAAGACTGACATTTTGTATCCAGTATTTTCCTTACCTCAGACTTCACCAGCAAGGACAGCTTCACCAACTTCACCAACAGGCCTTTGTGCTCAGACAGTTGTCCTTGAAAAGCTGTTCTCTATTTTCTTTGAAGAACTGTGGAGATCAGGGGAAGTCCACAGCAACAAGAAGAAGTGTGGCACTCATCTCCAAACAAGATCAAAGTTCAAGCAGGCTAACTATAGTGCCTGTCAGCCTTTTTTCAGTCCCTTGGGAAATCTTTGAGTCAGACCTCTGGGAACACATTTCTCGGCACAGAAGGTGAAATAGATAGCTGGGAACAATCACCGCAGAAGTACCAGGGTTGAGTCATGCATGTCCAATTCTGATTGCCTTCGATGATGAAATTATTTTATGGATGAGTAAATAAAGTTTACCTCAACCTTAGCAAGGCTTTTGACACCAACTCCCACAATATTCTCATATCTACGATGGAACTTTATGGTCTGGAGGGATGGACAGTTAAATGGATGGAAAACATGTTATAGAGGTGGGCAAGAGGGCCATATACTGGAGGCTGGTAAAAGTGGAGGGTTGCATGAGTCTGGAGGATGAGGTGGAGTGCTCTCTTATCAAGCTTGGAGCTTATATCAAATTGTGTGGGAGTGTGGATATGCAACCAACACACTCAGTAGCAGAGCTCTCATTCAGAAGGACCTAGACGTTCTAGAGGAATGGACTGACAGAAACTCCACTTCTGTCAACATGCAAAAAGTGCAAAGCTGTATGCTGTTTGTGACACTAGTGCTGTTTGCCTGTCTGGGAGCAGCTGTCCAGGCAAGGGCCTGGGATTTTTCAGCCTGGAGAAAAGACCACCTCAGGGAGACCAAACCACCTGCCCAGGCTCCAATGCCAGAGTGGAGCCACAGTTCACTGTGCTGCATGTTGTGAAAACAAGAAACAACTGGCATAAAGTGAAGAAAGGTAGTCTCAAACAGTGTGTTAGGAAACACATTTTCACCGAGTCAGTCAAGTTGTGATGCGTGTTGTCCAAAAATGGTGTGCAGTCTTCATCTGTGGACTCTAAATCCCTGAGCAACATAGCCTGACCTCACAGCTGACCCTACTTGGGGTTGCAGTAGAGACCTCCTGAGTTTCCTACCAGCCTGAACTGTCCTGAGATTCTTAAACTGTTACATAAAGGCTTTTTTCTTTATCAGACTTGAATATTTGCCCTAAGAACTGTACTGTGTACCTGCACAACTACAATTTTTCTCCTCTTTTTGATGTGATACTGTTTTAGGAGACAATATAAGAAGTCAACACATGAACAATAAAAGCATGCAGGTCGTTCCATTGGTCCTTTCCACTCTTCTGCAGTACCTCTCCTATATATCAAGAGAGTGATCCTCCTTTTGAAGCACACGTGCACCAGGTATTCTTGGAAAGGCAGAGATGAAGCTTCTGGAAACTTTGCTTTTGCTTTAGTTGTTAGGCTCACCTCTATGATATGATGGAGGAATAATGCACAATGTATAAAAAATAAAAATAATTCATAAACCTAATACTTACCTTCCAGATCAAACCTGTATTAGCTTGTGAGATACCGGAGTAAAATAATAGAATCATAAAATATCCTGAGTTGGAAGGGGCCCACTAGACTAATCAAAGTCTAACTTCTGTAGTAACATTGCTGAAAATAACAGGCACATCAATCTAAGATTACTCTTTTTAATTTTCTAACTCCGTCTACAGTAACATGTACTCTAGATTTATCTGCAAATATTAAACTTTTTAGTGAGAACCAAGAAGAATGTTGCTAGTTTGGGTGTTTAGAAGAAAAAGGCCACCTTTCTTCAGAGGGAGATTTTTAAAATACACCTATATTTAAGTAATGTTTTTGCATCCTGATTAATTTTTGAATGTATGTAATTTGACATTTTTAGGATGAAGAATAAGTATTAGAATCTGCAACAAAAACAACAGTAGCTGAGCAGTCCAATGAGGACCAAGAAATCAGAAGACACATTAATAAGCCTCTACATTGGGTCTATCACTCATACTCTGTATTTGTACTTAAATGTTTATAAAACATCATTTTTGGACTTTCATGATTGACAAAGAACTATCTGCAATAACAAATACACTAGAGAACCAATTACAGGCCCGAGCACTGGAGGAGTTTCTGTATGTTATCTTAGGCTAAGACTTCCAAAACTTCTAAGGAACTTGAATGTTCAGTTCTGATTAAATCTAGGAAATGTGACCTGGCTCCTCAAGCAACTTTTAAAAAATTATCTCAGTTAAAATATCTGAATTTTCCCTTTTTAAAAAAAAGTTATCTAATAGAAAAGTGACACAGTTGTAACTGTCTGGCTAAATATTTGGCTGAAATATTTTTGTCAGGTAGTCAATCATAAACAAAAAAAATCAAAAAAACACAACTTTTGGTTGGTTTTTTTTTTAGCTTCACCGAGCCAGATTTCATCACCAATAAAAATTAAGTTGGGTTATTTCATTTTTTAGAGTTTTTTCGGGGTTTTTTTATACATTGACAATAAAACTAATAAAAATATCAGTGGAGAGAGAAGGCAAAAGATGAGACTGTGAAATTCCACAAATTTATTAATAAATAAAATAAATTAATTACATGACAAAATGTATTTTTCCAGCACCCACTATATATTCAAGCATTAAGTTTGCAAAACACCAGTTTGTGCTTTATTTCAACAAGTTACTTGGGTTGATACTGAGTGTCTTAAATCCTAATATTCCATTTAAACCATGAACTTTGTGTGTTTCTTCATTATGTCTAGGAATCTGGCAGGAAGCAGAGCAGATTGCATACACAAGTTATTGATATAGTGAGGTAGAAGAGGAATAACCATATTAGTGTGTGTGTGTGATGTTGCTCAATCCAAGTTACAGTTTTTCAGAGACTGCTTGAAGCCACGATATTAGTTAAGGAAATGCAGAGTGAGGTGAAATCGATGTTTTTCTCTCATCTGTAGTCTTCCTGCATATTCCTGCTCTGTAGCGGCACTTTCTCCAACCATCTGTCATAAACCTCGTGTTTGATACATGAAATCTAGGAAACATGGTACAATAAATACATGAAACGCATCATGCGATTGAAACTTCAGCATTTATCTCCAATTACATTAGACAAGCTGTTTTCTGTAGATTGATACGGGGCTTTTTGGTTTTTTGTTTGCTTTTTGCGTTTACATTCTTGCCATAAATGAAGTAAATAGGGGAGACTAATTCGTCCAGTATATAGCAAGATCACAGGAAATCCGGTGCTAAATTACTTGTAGGCAATCTGGTTTGGGTGTCTATGACAAACAGAAACTAAGCCTGTCCAGAAATTCCCTTGCTCAATTTAGATGCTTAGTATAAATTCTAATATACATTGTAGGTTGTAAACAAGAATTTTCTCCTACTCATTTCACCAGTCATGGTCAAATAAATTTATAATGCAACAAAAAGCAACACACTGTAAGGAGATGGAGGTTTTTTTGTAACCAGTAAAAAAAATGGAAAACGAAACTTATGTTCTGAAGCATGCTTCAGAAAAATTGCAATTTATTCATTTATGTGAAGTCAACTATAAAATACATTGAAATTTTTCATTCACATTACTTTGTTTCATATCACATAGTTTCTTTGCCTTAAAAAAAAAAGTCTTATTCCACACATCTGATTATTCAGGTTGTACATTCCTAAACTAGTGTGATTTACATTTGAATGAAGTTTCCAATTTTACTGAGTGACATGGAATCTAATTAGATTCTGTAAGAGACGAGTATCAATTATAAAAAGTAAGGCTCTGGAAAACTAGCCTAAATAAAATTTTACTGAACAGAACATGCAATTACAATATACATCAGAGTGCTTCTGTCATTATTGTAGGTTATTATTATTTTATTTTCTTATGGAGAAATGAAGAGCCAACATCTGGACTATTAGCAGTGTGTTATTCATGACATCAGAATAACTTCTTATGTGGTGCAAAATGGTTTTAGTTGTATCAGATCTGAAACATTCCTCTGCAAGCACTTATTATTAATAGAACCTGAAATATACCGGATATGATGAATAAAATTAATTTGAACAAGTCCAATACTGCTGTGGGTGTCTGCTACACACTGCTTGATTGGGAAGAAGCAAATGAGACCTTCTTTATAAAATAGGAAGAAGTCTCACAGTTGTAGGTTCCAGTCCTCACAGAGGACCTGAACCTACCCAGTATATGCTAGAAGGACAAGACAAAAAATCAGCAATAATGCAGGAGGTTTCTGACATGCGTTGATGACACCATCCTAACACAAGTGATAAAGATGAAGAGGGGAGATGCTCTATTGGGCATGATACTCATAAAGAAAGAAAATATGTTCAGAATGTGTAGGCTGAGAGCAGCCTTGGCCGCAGTGACCATGGACTAGTGGAGTCAGGATCCAGAGAGGAAAGAACAAGGTAAAAGGCCCTATCCCAGCTGTGGACTTTAGAGATTTTGGCCTTTTCAGAGATCTGCTTGGAATAATCCCATGGGATATGGTCCTAGAGAAAAAGGGAGGCAAGAAGAATTGGTTGATTTTTAAGTGTCATGTCCTCCAAGCTCCAGAATGGTCCATCTTGAAGCCTTCAAAGCGGAAAAAAGAGCTACTGACATCTCAAATATAAAGAAGTGTATGAGATATGAAAACATAGTCAGGGGATCTACAAGGGACAGAGAGACACTCCACTACTGTGACAACTAGAAAAAAACCCCTGTCACTGCAATCTTCAAAGAAGGTTAAGATAGAAAATCCTGGGAGCTATAGGCTGATCATTTCAATCCCTGGAAAGATGAAGGAGGAAATATTCCTAGTAACCATTTCCAAATATATGAAGGACAGGAATTTGACTGGAGAAGTCAGCACAAATTTATGAAGGGTAAATCATGCCTAACCAGCCTCATAGCCTTCTGTAATTAGGAACCTGTCTTGATACATGACAAGAGAACAGCAGGTACTTTTTTCTTGATTTCAACCATCTCCCATTACATCCTCACTGACAAACTGATGAGGTATGGAATATACAAGTGAACAGAAAGGTGAATTGAAAATTAGCTAAACTGTGAAGCTCAAAAGTTTTTAATCAGTACCAAAAAGTCCTTGACCAGATGGAGAAATGAGACAACTGGAACCTCTCAAACTTCTGCAAGACAGCATGCCAAGACCTGCACTTGGGAAGAAATAATCTTATGTGCCAGTAAACACTGGGGATGGACCAGCTGGAGAGTAGCTTTTCAGAAAAAGACCTGGGAGCCCTAATGAACAGTACGTCAATCATATGCTCATGGAATCTTTTCTCTTTCTGGAAAAAAAAAAAAACAAAAGTAAGGTACAAACAAACAAATAAACAAACAAAAAAACCCAAACAAAAAGCCCCACAACCAAAAACACCCCCAAAAAGGACAAAATGAAAACCAACCTGTCTGCCTTCATGGTAAAGAAGGCCAACAGTATCCTGCATTAGGTTGCACTAGGAAGAAGAGCATTGCCATCAGGTTGAGGGAGGTCTGAGCAACCTGATTTACTGAAAGGTTTCCCTGCCCATGCCAGGGGGATTGGAACTAAATGAGCTCTAAGGTCCCTTCCAACCCAGGCCATTCTATGAGTCTATGATTGCTCTCTAGTCAGTCCTGGTGAGGACACATTTACAGTGTCAGGATGAGGTCTGAGTTCCTCAGTACAAGAGAGATATGGATAGAGTGAACTGAGTACAGTAATGATCTATGAAGATGACTAAGGGAATGGAACATCTGACATAAAAGAACAAGATGAGAGTCCTGTCAATCTTCAGCCTGGGGAAAAGAAAGCTCAGTGTGTTTTTATCAATATATATAAATTACTGACACAGGGACGGAGGAAAACAGAGTCAGACTTTTAAGTGGTGTCTGGTACAAGGAGAAGAGGCAATGGACACAAACTGAAACCCAAGGAATTCCATTTAAGCTACTCTTCACCTTTTTCTCCCTCCAAGATTGATCAGACACTAGAACAGGTTGACCAGGACTGCATTCAGTTGGGTTTTTAATATCTCCAAGGATGGAGACCCTATAACCACTCTGGGCAACCTGTTCTTTGTGTTTGATAGTAGTGTTGTAGTAGTAGTAGAGTTTCTAGTTCACCCTCTTTTGGGCAGCGGTAACTAGAAAGATGGTACACAGCTGCTGTTTTCTATTTTCTGTTCAGCCATCTATGACTGTATGATTAAACTTAAGGTATTAGTGTGTTTTGTCACATTTTCTGTTTCATACCAAGTCCTTTTTTCATACACTGCTTTTAAAGAATATCTTATCTTTAACAGGGAATGATACAGTTGCATCTCCAGGGCATGTATTTTACATTGTCAGAAGATCTTCAGGGCAAGAAGTCCAATCCTGAAAAACTGACATCATTATATTTATACAGGAAATATAATTCTGAATCAGTGTAATTAACAAGCCTAAAAACATCTGTCCTGTAAGATTTCTTCACTGTCAAATTCCATCATGGATTAGCTGGATTCAATATCAATTAGAGCATCAGGAACTACATAGCTAAGGGATGGGATGGGATGAGAGAATAATTTGTGTTGAAAAACACAATCCTCCATTCATTTGAGTCTGCTAAGAGCAACAGTTTATCCGAGTCTCATATACCACTACAGAGTCTTGTTCACAAGAGATATTTTTATTTTGCTGAAACAGCATAAGCTTTTATTAACATTTTTGGTCCACCTGTTCAGCTCTTGTTTAGCAAATAATATTGTCTCCAGTAAGTTGTCCAGCTCTTTACAGCTGAATTTGGAGTGTGAAACTGAATATAGAAGTTTCTTAAATGAATTTGCAATGCTTATTAGATTTTTGAATAAATAAAGACATTTTACAGGCATTAATGCTCAAGGGTGCATTACAGTCTTACTACATGAATCTAGCACCTTCCCAGGCAACCTCTTGCAGTGTTTTACCACCGTCATTGTAAAAACGTCTTCCTTATATCTAACCTAATCAACTCTTCTTCAGTTTAAGACCATTACCCCTGGTCCTAATGCAACAGGCCCTGCTGAAAGGTTTGTCCCCATCTTTCTTGTAAGCCTCCTGTAAATATTGAATGACCATCAAGAAGGTCTCCCTGGAGCCCTCTCTTGTCCAGGCTGAGCAACCTCAAGTCTCTCAGCCTTTCCTCATAGGAGAGGTGCTCCATCCCATCTAATCATCTGGCCTCCTCTGGATTTGCTCCAACAGGTCCATGTTCTTCCTGTGCTGAGGACCTCAGAGTTGGATGCAGCATTTTGGATGGGATCTCATCAGAGTGGAGTAGAGGGGCAGAACCACCTACCTCGCCCTGCTGGCCACACTGCCTTTGATGCAGCTGAGGATACAATTGGTTTTTGGGCTGCAAGGGCACGTTTTCTACTCAAGTCCAACACCTTATTTGCCAGCATCCTCCAGCCCTTCATTGCAGGGCTGCCCTCAATCTGTTAATTTTCACTTAAAAAAGAAGTGCTATATGCTAGCATTTTTTCTGTTTCTTATTTGAGTGATGCCACCATGAGACTGCTCTCAGCTTTTGAAGGCCATGTTGACTGGGAAAGGTTTCTGGTGATTAGAAAAATAAAGTCACATCCGTCTTGAAGAAGGAGAGGAGAAGGACCAAGGAAATGTAGTTCTGGTTGGCCTCATATCAGTCCCTGTGAAATCTGTCCCTCAAAATCCACTTGGAATTTATTTCTAAATATATGAAAAGCAAAATGTGCCTGGGAACCAGAGAGGATGGATTTAAAAAGTGCAATCTCACATGGCCAGCCTGATTGTTTCCTGTTATAAAATGATAGGATCTGTAGTCAATGGGAGGTCAGTGGATGTCATTTACTTTGACTTTAGCAAGTCTTTTGGTATGGTATTCTGTAAAATGAGATATGGACATGACAAGGTGTTAAAAATTTGACTGCATTGTCATGTTCCAGGGGTTATGGTCAGCAACATAATGTTCAGGTTTCAGCCATTTACTAGTATCTCTCCTCAGGAATCAATAATAGGTCCGTGCAGAGATACTTCAGTATCTTGATATTACATTGATTTATGAAGATATCTGCAAGTAGAGTTATTAATATCATCCATATCTCTCACTACCTCTTGCTATATGTGTTTCCTCCATAAACTTGCTGAAAGCACTCTCTGGCCCATTATCCCTGTAGCAGACACAGATATGTGTCCATAGATATGCACACATCTTTGTAAATATCTGTAGGCACAGACACAGAGTCAGCAAAGTGCCCTTGCTGTAAAGAAGGTTGACTGTGCAGAGTGATATATCTGCATTTATGTGATCTCACTTCCACCTGACACTTGTGAGACCACACCTAGAGCATTGTGCCCAGGTCTCGACTTACCAGTCCAAAAAAGACACCACGTACCTGGAATGAACTCAAGAAATGACCAGTGAGATTATTGGTTCTGGAGTACTTGACATATGAGAAAAGCCTAAGAAAGCTCATCCTGGAGAAGAGAGAAGACTAGAAGGACTCTAACTAGAGATACTTATGGGAACAGTGAGGAAAAGTTGAAATGGAGTCTTGAAGATATATAACAATATGATGAGTGAAAGAAAAGTTTTTCGAGGAAAATTTCCATCTGTATGTAAGAATAAAAAATCTTAACTCTGAGGACAACTGAACAATGGGATAGGCTGTACAGGGAAGAGATGGAATTTTTCTTCTTGCAAATATTCATGACTCAGCCAAGGAAGACTAATGTAATCTATGGCCCTCCTCTCAACAGAGAGTTGAAGCAGGTGTTATTCACAGTTTCCCTTCCAAAGTAGACCCATATGATTCTAGGATTCTAAGATGAAATATGAGAAACTCCTCTCAAACATGTAAAAGAAAATTTTTCACTATGAGGCTGACTAAACACTGGCAAAGATGTCTGTATAGTCTGTGGGATGTGTACAAAACTCAATAACATCGTGAGAAAGAGCTTTAACAGGACCTAGTTCAAGTGGGAGGCTGGGCTACATGACTTCCAGAGGCCCTCCTAACTTAAATGGTCTTGTGATTCCAATATTCCTCACATGATGATCACTTATTGAGGAACAAATATGTCCTCTCTGACTTCCCCTAAATATTCATGTTGAAGCCAGGGCTATTGAATTTTCTGGACTTTTACAGTGTAGCTGTAGCTGTCAATATGTGAATGTAGGATACATAAATAGAAAGGTGATGTACTTCAGAGGCAAACACAAATTAATTTGATATTGCTTCTATGTTCTCCATTCCATACAAACACTAATGTGAAATGATACAATAATTTGCAATTATATAGATTATTAAATTAAGAAGTTGAAGAAATTTGTTTTCAATCCCTATCAGTAAAATGTGCCATTAAACTTGACATGCTCTGCATTTCGAACATAAATTGCCAAACAAAACAGAATTAATTGCTCAATTCCTTAATAACGTGTACAAGTCCAAGGTCAATATGCTGCTACATTTATTAATATTTTTAAGAATTACATATTCATTGTTACCTAATATAAGAGATTCATCATATTACAATGAAATAGAGAAGGGGAAAAGTCAGGTTAAAGCTGATGGCATTAATTTAGAATTTTCTAATAAAACTTTATATTGTCATCACTTCCAGTTTCTTCCTTTATAGTCACAGGAGATTTTTCAGGAACTGCCTCTTGTGCTTATACACCACACAGAGCCAAATCAAAGGCAGCAGGATTTTTACATATCTTGTTTACAAAGTAGCCCCAAACATAAAAATGTTGTTAAAAAATGACACAACTAATAACCTGAGCATCAAGTTATTGTAGAAATAAACTGTTTAACTAGCTTAATAGCAGCCTGTCCAAATGCACAAAGACAAGCTCAGAATTTTTGTTTGTTGTTTTCATTTTTCCCCATCCACAAGGCTATATTACAACACCCTGCTGACAGTAAACTCTCTCTCTTGCTGTGACAAGTTATTGATCTTGTTTTCCTTTGAGAACCCTAACAAGTCAAACTGTAGCTTCCTGAAAGATATAGCTGGAGCTGTACTTTGAAAGGATTTCAAGTTATGTAGAAATTTGCTCTCCAGTGTTTAGCAGAAAAATGAAATTACATTAGTACAAATGTGTGCAGTTCTCTCTGGGAAGAGAAAGGACTGTCTAAAGCTTAACGAGCCTATTCAACCCATCAGTAGTGATAGCACCTACTCTCCTCCCAAGGGCAATCCTGACCTTTTATCCTAAATTCTGCAAAAGAAGGGAAAGGTAAGGAAATACTCTGAAATTATTTGGTTGTCTCCTGCTTTAATAGAAAGTTAAAATTACTCTGAAAGCTGCTGTGGTCCATCTTCATTTCCTCAGATCACAATCAGCTGTAATCAGCACAGAGAATGTGACAGTATTGTGTAAATATGATATTAAAAGTGAAAGGGAAGGGAAATTTTCTTTGAGTTTCAAGTTGCCTTTTTGGCTGTTAAAAACCTCATAATCCTTGCAGGTAAAGTATCTTAAGCAATATTCAAGATGTACTGGCTTTTAAAAAACCTAGTAGATTATAATTTTCAGTCTACATGTAAAGTCTTAAAATTTAGCATAACTGAATTATGTCTATTTAATCATCACAGTAGCAAATAGTCTGTTTTGTCGTTGCAAATACAGTGCCAGTGCTCAGCTTATCATACATATGCTTTGCACAGATTTTGTCAGATTTCTGCTTGTGAGACTAAAGTTCAAATGTTCTATTGTTATTATTACTATTAATTACTACAGAGTCACTTATTGTCTTGTCATTACAATGCACTAAAAACATATTTGCAGATCTTGGAACACTATCATGTGAGAAAAAGTACAAATATGAAGCAAAAAGGTCCCCAAATTTCATAAATACCTCACAGTTCCTTTTTGTAACAAAATGGCAGAGATTGATACAAGCAGTTTGGAAGATTGATATACAGAGATCACAGAAAAGATTGTGAAACAAATATTCTTCACACAATCAGCTAAGCAATATCCTCAATTTGCCTCTGCCTGACTGGACTAAATGATTTTGAAGGTATGGCCACAGTGGAGAATCTCAAGGAAGGATCTGAGGCAGGATAACATACTTGTGTTTTGCATCTGTAAGAGGTGTTGGAGGTGAAAGTGTTTAGCGTTCTTTGACAGAGAAACTTTCTGATATGTTTTAAGGCTGGAGAGGGCCTTTTTACAAGGGCATGTAGCGATAGGACAAGGAGCAATGGCTGTAAGTGAAGGAGGATAGGTTTAGATTAAATACTAGGGAAACACTTTTTACTATGAGGGTGGTGAGGCACTGGAGCAGGATGCCCAGAGAGGTTGTGGATGTGCCAACCCTGGAAGTGTTCAAGGCCAGGTCGGATTTTGGGCTTGGAGCAACCTGGTCTAGCGGAATGTGTCTCTGCCCATGGTGGGGGGTTTGGAACTATATGATCTCTAAGGTCCCTTCCAACCTGAACCATTTTTTGATTCTGTTATTATATAGGCACTGTAATTTTGAGTTTTGGACAGTATTTAACTGCTGTTATTCCACAGTATGATTCATATTTTCCTGCTATGAACAGAATCTTTCACTTTCTTTAATTATTAGGTTTTTAGTTAGCTTCTCATACTTTTTGCCTATATACTTGTCACAATCTCCCAAAAATACCTTACAACATAAAATTGTGTTCTAAAGACTACTTATGTAGCAGAATAGTGATTATCTATCCTATAAATACAGAAAATATAAATTATAATTTTGTTCACTCAAGTTTGTTGTTTCTTTTTGGTTTTATAATCGAGTGAATATTCCAGAATTATTTTCTCCTAAAAATATCATAAGTCCAAGGAAAAAAATAAAAGAATAAAAATATTTTCAGAGAGAAAGGAAATTTTCTATTCCTATATAAATTGGTGGGAAAGTACTCCAGAAATTGTATTTTAAAATATCTTTTAAATATCTTTTAAATGTTTTGTTGTTTTTTGGGAAGCTGAGGCATAAATCTGGGTGAGACAAGAGTTGTAGCCACTTAATATGTTCAAATCAGTGAAACAGAGAAGCTTTGGGGCTTGTGTAGGAACAGAACTTTTGGTACTAAATAGTGTATTCACCTTGCATTTCACTTGAAATGATACGATCATATTTAGTATTTTTGGTACACTTCAGGAAAAGAAAGCATGAGATTCTAACATGACTAAGACATCCAGGTGTCTAAAGTACAAACTTTTCTACAAGAACTCATGTCAAGATTGTGAACAAACCAAAGTATTAGAAATTCTAGCCAGTGTGAGAGAGATAGAAAAGGGGGGGAAAGTAGTTAGTAATGAAATAAATATTAAGAAATTACTTTCGAATGTATGAAATGTGTTTACAGTAATGAAATACAAATAAAATAAGGCAAGAAATAAAATGAAATAATGCTGCAAAGACCTACATCACAAGCATTCCTGTAACGAAAAGCACCTACTACCAAATCACAGAATGTGGGACTCATTGCTGGCAACAGGACTCTGAATGATAACGAAGGGGAAAATGTTAACACAAGGAGAAACAATTTGTCATTTTGTGGAAATCAGACATTTAATCTGTGCAATAATTAAAGGTACAAAAAACCCCAAAACACATTATAACCAGAGAAAATTTTTTATAAACTTGAGATTTTTGTGCTACAAAGAATTCAAAACTTGAGATCAAGCTTGACTAGAAAGGATGTAATAGACGTTTCTATTTTTTTCAGTGAAATGCCTCACAATGTGCGACAAAGGAAAAAGAGTCTAAAGAACAGGTGCACATAATAATGTTCTTATCAACACACACAATAAACAAATGAAAAAAAAAGGAGAAAAAAAGAGAGAAAAAAAAAGAGAATAATGATCCAAGCGGTCAAATCAATCAATCAAATCAAATCAAACGAAGTCATCCTGCAGAGAAATGACACATTCTTTACATTTTTAATTCCTAAAATCTCTGAGGGCAAACAAAAGCAATTGAAACCCGAGAAGATATTAATTTGAAAAGAGGAAACATTTTCATGGGTCTAGGGAGTCTGAAAAATTTATGCAAATATGTAAAGGTATAGCAGAACAATAAAGAAAGATTAAAGATTAGTTTTGTTTGTTAAACATGAACCAGCGAGCTGAAAAATAATTAAAGAAAAAGGTCAAAGATTATTTTATTTGATTGAAGCACCTGACACAGAGCTGTGAAAAAAAGGTGATAATTCATGATTAATTTTGTCATTCCAGGCACCAGTTTGAAACTGATTTATTCACACAGATGTGTATAGTAGTCACCAGTAGCTGATAATTACAGTTATGTGGTTTTTGTTTTCCAATAACTTTACTAAGCAACATATTAACTGTCAATCTGTCACATTACTCACATACAATCTTTACTAGATACAAGTTTTGCAGTGAGTTTTTTGTGAGTAACAGAAGACAGGACATGTCTGAAAAACTGTGAAAGTTTGAAAAGGATTGATTTTTGGCTATAACGAGCAGTCTGTGCTATCAGCAATCCAACAATCAGAGGAACTGGAAAAAACATGCACAACTAGCCAGATAACAACCAAGTCAAAAGAAGAATCACAGCACGTTTTTTCATTTCTTTTGCCCTTGGATCACACCATTAGAGACTTCATTTGTGTAATTAATGAAAGGATAGAACAATTCAAAAATCAAAAGCACCTGCAAAAGTGAGGGACAGTTGTTTGTTTGGTTTTTATGTCCCTGCTTATATACCCAGTAGGCTGGACAGCAGAAGGCAGAAATAAAAGGAATTCTGTTAGGACAAAACAGTATTGAAATAGATGATGGCACCACGGCACAGTAGCTGAAAAAGAAAGGTCGCAGGTGTTACAGTATGGAATGTACTTGTTCACTACATTTTTTTCTCCTTTTTGTGTTCAGCTGCTGAAACAGAATGTGTGGGTTCTAGTGTTCTGAGCAACTTAACCCTGCTCCCCTTCTCCCCTGCCAACACAGACAGAGGACAACTGGAACCTGAAATGGCTATTTCCACTAGCTAAGCACCCAACCTTAATACATTATTCACAGTTTAGAGCAAAAAGTGGCTTAACCGTAGAGAAAAAACTGTTTCAACTTAAATAATCCATTTCTGCAGAAATATTTTTAATAGATTCTATACTAAAAATTAGATACAAGCTGAAATAACTCTCATCTGGGAAATAGTTAAAAAAACAACTTGTTTTCCAATATTTTACAGTTAATGGTCAATTACTTAGTCTGGTCATTTGGTAGAGTTGCTAAACCTGAAAATGCTGCAAAAATAATAGATTGTTTCCTTTAGGTATGTCTTCCTTAAATAATGAAACAGTCACTCTGATCAAGAAATATTGTCATGTCAGTTATACATTTTATGCTTGCTGCTTAAAACACTTCAATACTAGACATAAAGGAAATATTTTGGAGACTAAGAAATGTGTTCATGTGTATGAATATAAATATGAAATATAAACATTTAGGATTTTAATATGAGATCTACTTGCTTAGATAAACCAGTTAAGAGTAATAAATCAATATATTGCTCTAATGAATTTAGAGCATCCACATTATTTTTATAACTAAACTTGTGACCCTTCACATGTAAAAGGCTTGCAGCCTTCTGGCAGCAGAGGTAGATGTAGGACATGACTGGGGTGCAGAAGCACTCAGCTGCTGTCCTCCTGAATGTGAGGAGCCTGTCTGGAGGCTGTATCTGCCCTGCCAGTGCACCTCTGGGCAGCTGCTGTTGCTGCAGCAAGAAGGCCTTTAATAAGGTGAGTCGGTGTATAACAAACTGTCCTTATGAAGCAAAGAACAGTATCGACAGGAGAGATTCAGACAATAATAAACACAATATTATGTGTTATCCACACTATTTCTCAAATGTCATATTATGTGAACTGATAGAGTAATTCTGTGCATAAATGAGCTATCAGATGTCAGGACATAGAGGATTTGTTCCTGCTGCCTTTCAAAATTGTGGAACTGTGACCTCTCCTCCAGGTTGAACAAGCACAGGTCCATCAGCCCCTCCTCATGGGGCAAATGATCCATATCCCATCCAGCTTGGCAGCTTTCTGCTGGACATGTTCCAGCATTTGTTCACTATTTTGCCTGCACTGAGGGAACTTAAAATTTGGACAAAGAATCCATATGGGATCTCATGAATGTTGCACAGAGGGGGATAATCCTTCCTCTCAATTTCCTGGCTGTGTCCCTGTGAATACTGCCATGGGTGCTTTTGGCCATCTCTGCAACTGGGACATGCTGCTGTCTCACACTCAGCTTCCATCTGCCAAGATCCTCAGGCAGGAGGATCTCTTATCTCTTCCCAGAGAGCAGCTCCCCGTCAGGCAGAACCCAGTGCTTTCTTCCCCAGAGCAGTGCTTGGCGTTTTTTGTTGCTGAATTGCATGTTCTCTTGGCCTGTTCCTCCAAATTGTGTAGGTCTCTCTGCACGATATTCCCGCCCTCAGGTTTGCAGCTGTTCTTCCAAATGGGTGTCATCTACAGCTGTGACAACAGTGCACTTTCATTGCCTCCTCCAGGTTACTGATGTAGGTATTAGATATGGTGGGTTGATCCTGACTAGATACCAAATGCCCATCAAAGTTGTTCTATCACTCCCCTCCTCGGCTGGACAGGGGAGAGAAAATATGCAATGCAATGTTTGTGGGCTGAGATAAAGGAGAGACTGTTGCACCCAAAACAGAGTAGAATTTATTACCAGACAAATCAGAGTAGGTTAATGATGAGTAAGCCCAAATCTTAAAAAACCAAAACAACTTCCCCCACTCTCCTGGGCTTAATTTTATTCCTCATTCTCTACCTCCTTCCCTCCTGTGGTGCAGAGGGACAGGAATGGTGTTTGTGGTCAGTCATCCCCCGTTGTCTTTGCCTCTCCTTCCTCCTCAGGCAGAGGACCCCCTCCCCTGCTCTAATGTAGGTGTCCCTCCCACCAGAGACAGTGCTCCACGAACTTCTCCAATGTGAATACTTCCCACAGGCTGCAGCTGTTCACAAACTGCTCCAGTGTGTGTCTCCCATGGGTTCTCAAGTCCTTCCGGAAAACCTGCTCTGATGTGGGCTCCTCTCTCCATGGGCCCACAAGTCCTGCCAGGAGCCTGCTCCAGCATGGGCTTCTGCTGGGTTCAAAGTCTCCTTTAGGTATTCACTTACTCCAGTGTGTGGTCCCCCAAGGGGTGCAGGGGATTCTCTGCTCCACTGTGGACCTTCATGGGCTGCAGGGGAGAGCCTGTCTCACAATTGTCTTCTCTCAAGCTGGAGAGGAACATCTGATCCAGAACCTGGAGCATCTCCTTGACCTCCTTCTTCAATAACCTTGGTGTCTGCAGAGTTGTTTCAAGTTTTCTCACTCTGTTCTCTGGCTACAATTTGCTTCTGCCCAATAACCCTGTTTTCCTTCTTAAATATGTTATCACAGAGGTTTTACTACTGTCACTGATGGGTTTAGCCTTGGCCAGCAGCAGATCTGTCCTGGAGATGGCTGATATTGGCTCTATCAGGTGAAGAGGAAGCTTCTAGCTTCTCCTGCATCATGATCTTTTCAAGTATAAATAGTAAATTTTCATGTCCTGATACTATGTTTCTTTGAAATTCGTTTTGGCTTTTCTAATCCCGTTGTCAAGATCAAAGTTATTTATCACCTGCTGTCTCTCTCTCTCTCTCTCTCAAATATATTACTAGAAAATATATGCAGCTCTGGATAGGTTCTTTATAACAATGATTTTAAAACTAAAAAAAACCTTAATTCTTCAATTCAATAGTACTCAATATGGCCCTGCATTTGTAATGGTACACTACAATCAAATTATGATCTGCACTCCAGAGGAATGTTTAAAGTTTCTCAAGTACAATTATCTGGTGCCACAACAATTACTTGTATTTTTCAGGCACCTAAATTGCTTCTCATAATCACCTGGCTTATTTGTCTGTGGTCTCTTACCCACCAGTGGAAAACATATCTAACTTTGACCAGTATTGCCAGACTTTATAAAAAGAATCCTTTTCTCTAAAAAATTTTGAAGTCCTTCTTTATCAGAATAATGAGTGCAGACTTTTTTTTTTTTTTTGCTGATATTTCTTCAGTAATGTTCCGTCATTCCTCACTGCTTCTGTATTGCTTTAAATTTATTCTTAGAACAACTTTTCTTCATCTACATTTTTCAGTTCCATTTTTCTCCAAATGCCTTGTGGATCCCAGCACTGCAAGCCTGCAATGTGACAAAGCTATACGCTTGAGCCCTGGCTGATGAACAGATGGGTAGAGAAGAGATGATTTCTCTGACTTCTCATATGATCTCCAGAGATACTCCCTCTCTGACTTCCTTCTGCTATTTCTCCTTCTCTGAGGATGGAGGTGTCACTCAGAGATACCACATACAATTGCTGTGAAGACACTGAGTTCTAAAAAAGTCTGAGCTCAGAAGACAAAGACAGAATAGTAAGCAGACTGCTACCTAGAAGCCTGCATTTAAGAACAGATTCCAACCCAAAGGGGAGAAGTTAGCTTGATTTTGATACAGATTATGTCTATGATCCAGGAGACATGTTCTCAACAGAGATAAATTCCCCTGAACAATCTTTAGTTGAGATAATTTGGTCAACTGTACATTAAAAATAAGACATTGTCGAGTCACTCTCCCAAAGCGAGAAGTCTAGGCAGGTTTCCGCAGCACAAGCTGAAATCTCTGTACATTTTGTGATACACGATTACAACTAAGGAATTCTTAAACTCAAGGATTTTATATCAGTTTTAAAACAGATTTTAGTCTCTTGAAAAAAAAAATAGACTACTTATGAGAAGTTACTCAGCAGATAGCAAAGATCATTTGAATGGAGTAGTTTTGAAGTAGTTTTGAACAAGTTCCTGTGGGGCGCAGATAGTTTCACCAGAATATTGGAGAAAGTTTTTGTTCTACGGAAGTCTGCTTCTATGCTCCCAGTTCATGAATAATAATATAGGTGGTGTAAAACATAACAGTTCTTCTTCGTTTCATACACACAGAAGAAAAAAACCCCAAACAAACCAAAAACAAAAAAAAAATCTCCACCTCCTCCCTACAACAGAAAAAAAATTATGAAATACACAATGGAATCTGAAATGCTTTGAATCAGAAGAAATTTTTATCCTTTTTTGAGAACATATCACTGAATAGATGCATGGCAACCATAATGAATATGTGAATAATATGTAAGTTTTGAAAACTTTTTCTTTTGTTGCAAATGTAATGGTTCTATTTTATCTCATGCACTGTTTAGAATGAAGTATTTAAGACAATACTGCATAGGATTTTTTTTCAGAGGAGGACTTTAGAGATAAATGACCATTTGAAATGAATGCCAACTGGCAGACTTGAATGCAACTAAAAATTAAGAAACTATCTTGGAATCGGGAGATATATCATAGCCATACATACGTATTTCATCAGGAATAGTGCCAAGATACCTTTTTGTGTGTGTGTTTTTGTAACCATAGTAACAACATTACTTTTGTTAACAAGAAAAATGCTGAAAACTTCAACATTGTCTTGAGTGGCCAGAGTCATTAGAGACAATTTTTACATTGAAATCTGCTCTCTCCAAAGTGTTTTGTGGTCCCTCTATGAAATATTTTCCGTACATTTATTTTACAGACATTGTTTTAACTGAATAGATTTTATTCAATCATGTTTTAAATACATATTGCTAGAACACCGTGTTGCATCAGATTAGACTGTACTGCACTTTGAACACCTAATAGAAAACTGAAAATAAACAAAAAGACAAAATTAAATCAACTGTTGGTATTTGTTTAATAGATCCCAATTTTGGGGCCTGTGCACCTATGTATTCTGGTCTGATACTTTTCCAAAATGAAGAATAATAAAAATCAGGACTCATAATTTCTTAAATGGAGAAAATGCAAAGTGCTTATGTCAAACAATTTTAAAAAGTGGAATTTTATAGAAGTCTCCCTAGCCTATTGTGTTCTTGCTGGTAAATCATTGCAACTGTCTTTAGCCTTTTGATTTAACCCAAAATATTAACAGTTCGTCCTGTTTCCAAGGAATCTTGCATTTCAGTCAGTGCTGAGATGTGTCACTGATCCTTGCTGCTTTCAATAATGCCTCTCTTCCACCTGACATCCTGCTTCTTTCCATGTTTCTTTCAGTGCCGTCTTCTGTCTGCTATATCCTGCAAGGTCTAGAAACACTTCTCATCCTGCATTTGCTCAGTTGTTAGCAAGCAAGTAAAGATATCTCCCTCTCCAGAGAGTACCCCCAGAGACACAACTGTATTGCAAGGGACAGCATGAAGCTGAAAACAAACAGATCAGCCTTGCAGAATTTCACACTCCTATACATCTGACCAGAGGCATATGTTCCCTCATCTTGAATGTCACCATTTACACAAGTTCATGTACAAACCATGAACATAACTCTGCTCCAACAGGGACAAGAAAGAATTTTCCAGATCAACTTACTAAAACTTCACCCACCCCTTGTCACTTTCTATAGGCCTTTCCTTATATCATACGTCCTTGTATGTTATTCATGCTGTACCTGATTAATTTATTCAGTTCAGGAACTGAACACATGGTTTAAAGTGTTTGCTCATCAGAAAGCTGGCTGATAGCACAAAGCTAGGAGGAGTGACTGATACCCCAGAGTCTGAGCAGCCCTTCAGAAAGACCTCAACAGGTGGGAGAGATGGGCAGAGCTCACCTGTCTGAGATTCAACAAAGGCAATTGCAGGGGCCTGAACCTGGGGTAGAATAATTCTGTGCAGCAACACAGGCTAGGGGAAGGTGCTTTCTGGAAAACAGCTCTGCAAAGATCTGGGATCCTGGTGGACAACAAGCTGCCCATGAGCCAGCAGTGTGTCCTTGTAGCCAAGAAGGTCAATGGTATCCTGGAGTGCATTAGGAAAAATGCCAGCTGGTTGAGGGAGCTGATCCTGCCCCTCTGCTTGGCCCTGGTGAGGCTACATCTGGAGTGCTCCATCCAGTTTTGGGTTCTGTGATACAAGAGAGACGTGGAGCTCCTGAAGTTGGTCCAGTGGAGGGATGTGAAGATAATTAAGGGACAGAAACCCCTGTTTTATGAGGAACAGCAGAGGGAATTGTACCTGTTAAGCCTCGAGAAGAGATGACTGGGTAGGTACCTCATCAATGTATATAAGTACCTGAAGGAAGTGTGTCAAGCCAGACTTAAGGAGCTGGGTGTGTGTAGTCTAGAGAAGAGCAGACTGAAAGGGCTCTTCATCAATATGAATAAACCTCTCAAAGATGTTTGTCAAGAGGATGGTGTGAGTCTCTTTTCATTGGTGCCCAGCAATGGGACAAGGAGCAGTGGCCATAAACAAACATACAAGATGTTCCACCCCACCATGGGGAAGAACTTCTTTACACTGAGGGTGGCAGAACAGTGGAACAGGCTGCTTAGGCAGGTCATGGATTCTTCCTCTCTGGAAACATTCAAAACTCACTTGGATGTGTTCCCATATAATCTGCTTATGGTGACCCAGCCTTGGCAGAGGGATTGGACTACATGATCTGCAGAGGTCCCTTCCAACCCTAACTAATCTGTGATTCTATGACTCTGTGAAGAGGATGGAGCCAGGTCTTCTTGGTGGTGCCAAGCTGTAGAACAAGAGACAATGGACAGCCAGAAACTGATGTACAGGAAATTCCACCTGAATATGAAGAAGGACTTCCCTGTTAGTGTGACAGAGCACTGGAACAGATTTCCCAGAGAGGTTGTGGACTCTGTCATAAATTATCAGAATTGTACAGTGTTTCTGTAAGGCAAGGAAGAATTGTTGAGGCAGGTTGAGAAAAACCTGAGCTGAGCCCCCTGTACCTGCTTGAGCAAGGACTGACATGTGAATGGTGTCTGGAGTGAAGCAGAGCAAAAACCCAATGATGTTTCAGTGAGGCACAGAAGAGCACCCACATATCTGTACCAGCCATCACACTCACTCACCTCACTGTACAAAAAAAGCCTTGTTATAAATCTGGTTTGTTAAGAAAACAAGGAAGTACATGAAGACTCTCTGATGAAGGTCAGACAGTCTCTACTACTGCCTGTGTGCTCTGTGCATGAGGGAGGACCAAAGTGTTTATTGTTTCTTTTGTCAACTATAAATTCTGACTGAATGTAACCAAGACTTTCATTAAGCCCCATTAAGATATTTATTCACTCTTCAGGATGTAAATGAAGGAAAGCGTGGGACATGTAATACACATATGACCAAAATCACCAAACCTCATCTAGAATATACAATTGTTTCGTCTTACTAGGAAGGGCCAAAACTAATATATAAAAGTGGAGCTTTGGGGCAGAAAAGGGTGGAGGAGAAAAGCACTTCTGTCTGCTTGGAATCAGTTAATGGACTGTGTGTCTTCTCCTCTCCCAAAGACTTCTCCTGAAGCCTTTAGGTGAACTTCACACTTCCAACTGTATTGGAGAACACTTGGGAATATTTATTTACATATCTATCTCTAAAGCTATGTCTCGCTGTTAGATATGTCTTTCTGTCACAACACATGTAGCACTGTAGTTAGTGCATTTATTATGGGCAATGCTGGACCCTGTTTCCCGTTTTTTCAAGAAACCATATTAATCATTAATCTGGACCATGCAAGTCCTTATTGAATGTCATCAGAGCTGACTGATAAATTGCATTACTTGTGCATCTGTGATCACTCAAGGTCCTTTAAACACGACCAGACTTAAAGGGCTGAATTAGCTGTAATCAGAAATCAATCCCAGTCACACTGAGCTCCTCTGTTCTCTGAGGACCAGCTGGAATACACGGGGAGTTATTTTTTGCTAAATTCCTGCAACAGTCTCCCCCAATGGAGATATGCAAAAGCCATCTGGACACAGTCCTGAGTAATGTGCTCCAGGGAACCCTACTTGACTAGGGAGGTTGAACTAAAAGACTTCCAGTGATCCCTTCCAACCTTAACCGTCATGGGATTCTGTGAGTTATACCGAAAGGAAGCAACAAGATTAAAGTGAACAACAAAAAAGCCCTCATCCTACCTATTTAAAAAAAAAAAATCCTTAGTTACAATTGATAAATCATCACCATTATTTGTTACAAGGAAAAAATAAAAAAGTCATCTTACCAAACAGTCACAGTTAAAGCAAGGTACTGCTGTGGAAACACAATGGGAGAGTAAATTGTGTTTATGACAGGATAGGTAGGCGTACTGTGAAGAATCCAGATACAGCTGAATGTGGAGAGGTTTTAGTTCAGGTAACCCAGAGGAGGCAATAATGTTCTTTCTAAGGGACTAGTGGGAGGACTGTGACACAAAGAGAAACAGAGAGAAAGTGAACTTTTATTGCTGAGGATATGACTAAAGTGTGTATTGTGCTCTCAAGGCTACAAGGGAAGGAAAAGATTGTTTTTATAGCATGGTATCTTTTCTCTGCTGCCTATCAAAGTCCATATTCCAATTCATGGTATGTGTGACATGAGCTACCACATTTGAAATGGGTAGTATTCATGTGCTGTAAATCTATTCTCTAGCCCAACTAATGATACTCTGAGACACTTCAGGGGCAATATGGCTGTTGCTAGGTGTGTCATAGAACAGGAACAATAGAAGGAAACTCAACAGATAAATAGACCCAAAACCCTTTTATCATGGTACAAAGGTGCAGACTGATTATATCTCAGCTAATGCAAATATTCACTAGGAATATTTTATTTTTCTAAAAAATATAAAAGCAGATTGAAGTAAAAAAAAAATCCCAAAATTATTTTCATTGGGTAAAACTGTCTCAGTAAAAAAAAAAGAATGTTAAGTGGTCATGCTCATAGATCTAAATGAACTACACAAAGTATATAGGCAAAATCATTTTTTGTATGAGACATAAGGGAAGACAATATCAGATGAAAGTGTATTGGGCAGGAAGTGCTGCTATAAACCATTAAGGGCAAACATAAACACATGAAAAATATCACATAGCTACTCTGTGTAAATTTTCTGAATCACTGCTACCTTGCTGAAATAATGAAAACAATTGCTTGAGATATTACAACAGCATCTCTAGAGTATCTCAATGCTATTTCTCCATTACAGTCTGGGCACAAAACCCCATGATGCCCTGAAACACGAATACTTCCCATTCTGGGTAGTTGAGCTCAGGTGATTTACAGCAGTTCAGACAGGCTGAACTAGTGAGAAAAACAATTACACTTGCAGCCTGAAGTAGTCCCTTTTTGTAGCTCCATATGTTGATTTGTTGGTCTTCATAAAAATTAGACACTGATTTCAAGTAATAGTACTGTTTGTATGCGATGGTTTGAAAATAGTACATAATTTTTAAAACATTTCCCCCAAAATCAGTCTCTGTATTACAAATTGAAAGTCCTTTTAAAAGCACTTCTGTACCACGATGTTTTGGAGATTTTTTAACCTATAAGAATACGAAATCTAGCTCACCTATAATTTTTTGCTTGTGAAAAAGCCAGGTCACTTGCCAATCTTTCCTATATTTTCTAGGCTCTTGATCCAATAGCAATGACTAGTTTTATCAGTATTTCTTCATTCTATTTTCTGTCTAAATTGGAAGTTCTTTGTTGTTATTAATCACCACTTATAGGTTGGTGTTTTTTCACTACTTTTACAAAGAAATAACTCACACGTTGAGATCAATGAGACTACTTGTGTGAGCAATTGCATCTCAGTTGGGAGTAAAGCTGCACCATTTATTTCTTATGGTGCAGTAGAAGTCATAAACAGTATTTTGCTCTCCACAAAATTTGCTTCATTGGAGAAGTTGAAGGCTACAGTGTAACCAGGAATTAGCCATTTCATTGCTCTGAAATCTAAACAATTCTCAGAGCAGAGACAGGCCGTATACAGAATTATGAGAACAAGCTTTCTTTATACACTGTGTCTTCTACTGGCAATCTCTAAAACAAAATTGGTTGTACACTCTTTGGTCTTGCACTATTGCATTAAATGTAATGGAATATTAAAATTAATTCTGTTCATCAGAATCAGTAGAGGGCTTTCTTCTTGTATACCTGGTAAAATTTCACAATGTGAATTTGATGAATAGCAGGCTAAAATTAGTAATGTGATGAATGGAAAACTTACATGAAAATATACAGAGTTCTGTATTCTGTACAGACAGACGGAGTGAACAGAATAGTTTTCCTTAATTTTTCTTTAAGAGTTATAATGTTACAGAAGACAACTATCATTAGAAATGGAAGATGCTTTCTGAGAGTGTAATAAAATAACCATTTAAAACTGCAATAAGGGCATATCAAAGCTTTCTTGGGCAGTTTTATAATTTAATCACAATTGCATGATTAAAATGTTATGTAGTTATTCAAGTTGAAGGGGAATAATTTCCAATGGGAGCCACCTGTATAGAAAGGCTGTTGGGATGTTAAGAAGCAAAATGAGCCTAAATGATGGTGCTTGAGTGTGTGTGATAAATCTTGAATCGTCACTTCCATACTCTAACAGAATGAGGGTTGAGAAAGGATAAAGTAATTTTTATAAGTACATAAGGGAATAACAACCAAGAGGTTGCAGGAAAAGAAGAGTTCAAGTAAATTGGGCTGTGGGTTAAGGATGAAATTGAATAATTTGCATCTAGGAAAGTGAGTATACACTCTGGGAGAAGAGCAGTGCTTGGTGTCTGCATAGACATCCAGAATCTGGCAGACAAATGATGTAATGAGATAGGTACTGTAACACATACAAAGCTGGAAATTAGGCTGGAAATCAGAAGAGAAATTTCAGAACAGCCACTCTGTAAGTGCAATAAGGTAAGGAAATCTAACAAGTTTTAAGATAATGCTCTGTGAAAAAGAGTTATGAGGGAGTTATTTTATTGCACTCAAAAATCTCATTATGGTCTAAAGCAGATGTACAATGTATACAGCCCTAAAACTTTGTCAAGATAAAGTCTTTACAGTCAAAATACAATGAAAAATATTTTCATACAGGGGTGCACAAAACCCCTTTCTAGTCTCTTGGAGGTTCCTTGGAGGTGTGCTCATTCTTTCTGGAGCTCTGTGGGTTATAAAATCCTGAGCTCTTCTTGAGCAGCTCCACACTGGTGCTGGTGCTCCTTTCCTTCATTGTACCGGAGTCTGTTTCTGCTTTTATTAACACATTTTCTTATTACCTTCTTCTTCCTTGGTTGCTAGCTTACAGTTTGCAAGTGGGACACTGATTTTACCAGACTTGACACCAAGGGATAGTACTTGTTAATACAATAACTGCTGAAATTGGTCAGACCTTTGAGATATACCTGGTAGTCACAGACTCACATAAAAACACTTCAAGTGATAACAAGTTGGTCATTAGAAAGTTATTATCATGACCATAACAAGGGGAAACCTCTGCAGTCCAAGACAAGGCAAGACAAATCCAGGAACTCTATAGTATAGGTTTAGTACAAATACTGTGGTCTAATGGCAAAGCCGTATTCCTTGCAATAATAAAGGACTGAATTCACTGCATAAAACAGATGGATCTAGCTTTATCCTTACGCATGGAGACACATCCAGTTTACTGGCATAAATGAAATATTTGTATTTCATGAGATATAGACTATTGCATATGTGAGAAATAATAAACAAAATTGCTTAGATTTTCTATGGTGAGTATATATATACATGTGATAATTTTTAGCCCTGCTTTTACTTTGTTCCATCACCATAATAACAAACAACATTTTAGTTTGCTGGTTATAGTAGGTATGATTGTCCACTGTCATAGAGAAAACCATTAAAATAATGAAAAATTAAAAAAGAAAAGAATCCTAGAAACATAAAATTAAGAAGCACACTAAGTAAGCAAGGTTTTGATCTCTTTGAAGGGATGTGTATCTGTTTGTGTAGTAAGAATTTCTACCCTTCCATCAGAAGTCCATCTACTGACATCCCCTCTTCAACAGTAGGCAACACTTTCATGTTTTCAATAAACACCACACTGTTTCTTTCTCTCTCTCTGCACATTCAGTCTTTATTGTACACATACCACAGCCTTTCCCAACTGAAGGATGCAGAGGAAAAATCTGCACATCTCTAACAAAGGAACTGAAGTATTAAAAAATAAAATGTCTGAGAGGCATTGGTTTTGATTCTACACCCTAGCAAAGAGTGGTTGTATGTGGTCTCTAAAAGCTAAAGAAATACAGAAATCTCATTGTATTCCATTATCAGATGGAGCCACATCTCAGAATAACATGTGGCACAGCCAGCATCTGAGAAGTATTTCAAAGCAAGTATTTATGCCTGATCACTTTAAAATTGGATGGCCAGTTTTAGTTGATTCTGAAGAGTTTTTTGCACTTTGGGTGAGAAAATTTTCTCTTTCATATTTTGGAAGGGATTAGAATAAATAATATTAATTAAAAATAGAAATATTGACTGAACAAATGGTAATTTACAAACTGAGGCTTTTTGCCTTTCTCTTATCCATTTCTAAGGGATTATAGGGCAACATAGAGTAAGAAACAAACAACATAAGATAAAAAACAAACAACATAGGATAAAAAGAAACAACATAGGATAAAAATGAAACAACACAATAAAAATTAAACTTTTTTTAGAGTCAGATATTTCAAAATCATTGCAGTCAAAAATAGTTAATAGTTAAATATTTTTGTTAATGTTTGGAGTTAGTTTGGAGTTTTTTAAATTATTTTTGAATTCAAGAAAGTTATAATCAACAAATGTAAAATTTTCAAACTAAGGAGTCATCCCCCAGATGAATAGTTCCAAGTGAGTCAGTCCCTGGAAACATATCATACTGCAGTGCTAGGTAAATTGTCACCAGAGAATGCCAGAGATTGAATCAACATGGTAAATATGTTAAGTTTTTCAAATGCTGAAAAGTGCATTGATGAAGGGTAATAAAAACATTCTTATTTTCTGAGGAGAAAATAATATAAACCCTAGAAGGTTTTGCCCATCGTCTAAAAAATATCAAAATATGATGAAGAATAAATGTGATCTGTTAAAAGACTTAAACAAGAAAATCTGCCTGTCAATCTTGTTTGAGAAAAGTGTACTGGAAAAGGGAGGAACTGAGGAATATTTGTGATACAGGCTCTTCTAAAGTCACTGTTTAAGAAGCTAGTGACTAAATGAAAAGAGATATCAAACGGTTTTGAGAGAGAAACTTCTGAAAATAAGCATGAAAAATGTCAACGCTGAGGATAAGGGATGAAAAGAGAGGGAAAACGAGAAAAAGGGGGAAAATAAGAATTTACTGGACATTAATTAGTAGTGTAATTTGTACTAATATTCAAGAATTTTGAGGTTATCTAACATTTTTGGAAACTAGTAATTTATTAAACATTTCTTCTTTCTGTTTCTCTTTTTTCTCACTTTTTTCTGCTCTGCAGAATTCCTTGAATATGGGGAGAAATTTAGTAGCACCACAGCTTTTACTCTGTTGTAAAGTAACGTGGGCAGCTCAAAGAAAGAGAACAATAAACCAAAATTAAGGATTGATTACAAAATGCTTCTATAAGCATTACTCTAAAAAAAATATTTTGGTGCTTCTCCAGCTCTGGTAAATGGCTGTGAGAGGGAAAAGAGCAGAATGGACGGCAACACAGTGGGGGCAATGTGGACCATCCAGGTCAGGAGGGATAAAGCCCAGGAATGCCATGGAGATATCAGTGTCCATTGTTTGGTGTGATTTACATCCCCACACTGCCATGGTATCTCTGTGACACCCATCAGTAATGCTGGAACACTGAAAAGATCTCCCAAACTGCAGTGAGGAATTTCTTTCTTTTCTTGGCATACAGTCTCTGTGGGCAAGCTTCTTGTAATGTTTTCATTTAGTTTCCAGAGATTTATGCTGACTATAAAATGAACCAAATGCCTCTAAGGCTTTGTATGTCAGTGTCTATTATATACTTTATGAGTCTTTATAGAGTGATAGGTATTGCATATTTCAACCAGAGGAAACCAATTAAAATAATCATTAGAATTTGAGACACAAAGATATAACATGTGGACAACTAAATACTAATTATTTTTCAATGGATTTTTTTCTAAGTCCTGACTTAGTACAAAAACAGTTACTTCCAACCATTAAAAGGTGAAATTTTAATTTAAAAGGAAATGTATTTAGCTAGGGTTGCAAGCTTGTTATCTGTTTAAATAAAAATCTTATATTGATTAGAGGCAAACTTTGTGGCTCAGTGAGTCAGCAGCCAAACATTTGCTTACTTACAGTGGATAACTGCAAAGAAAACCTTTTATTTACTTGCAAGACAGGATTGACCTAAGACAAGGAATGATAAAAATGAGTTCATATAATTAGAAAAAGAAAATTCATTCATTTTGATAACTGAAAATAATTTTGGAAGTGTGAAAAATTATTTAAAAACACTCTGTCATTTCAGTGAGGAAAATGGTTCAGATGTCACTTTTCCCCCCACTGTATACATTTAGTTTCTAGCTCAAAACATAGCTCTGATCAATGACAGACATACTACTATCTCTGAGAGTCAGATAGGCCTCTCTATGTTTTCAGCATTCTTTTCACATTTTTAATAGTATCAGCTACTTTAAAATGTAGCCAGTGAAATATCTATTTTTTTTAAGACTCATGAGGATAGGGCTGGTAAAAAAGAGGCAGCTTACTGAGTCTCTGAAATGCTAAAGCTTTGCAAGGTGAGAAGAAACATATGTAGATTGAAATACAGCAATATGATGGTGAGATTTATATGTAACAAAGAGATGCAAAGTAGAAGGAGCAAAGGAACCACAGAGAGGTCCCTATGACCCATAGGGACATAACCTATATGGAATTTACAGAGAGAGGCCAGAGAATGGGAAACTGAGGGAACTTTGAAGTTTCACTCTTGCTGGATGCCTTAGAAAGCATAAAACTTAGTAGACAGAACACTATGCTAAGAGTATTAATATGTCATCTCCTTTAAAACCTATAGAAAAAAAAAAGGAACCATTTCTCAGAGTATCACACAATTCCAAAATACTATTTTTGGAACTAATGTGCTTGTTATTTTTCAAAATAAAGTTAAATAGCTGTTACTGACAAAAAAAATCAATAGAGGCAAATGTTAAATAGCTATTGTTAAATTAAAATATTGTAATATCTTTCTCTGTTCAAAAGCAGAAGGATACAAAAAAAGGGAAATTTCAGGAAGGATGGGCCTTTAGGTGGAGCAGTGCTTCAAACATTGAGATGAAAATGCATTTTAAGTTGGCTTAATTCTGCTCATTTAAGTATTGGTTTGTGTATGCAAACTCAGTGTTATTTGCAATTGTTGCCAAATTAGCTCTGTGCTTAAAACACATGAAAATTCTGTCTTTGCAGGAGTCAGCATGCAATAGCTGTAAAGCATAGTAAGTAATAAGAGTTAAATTTCATTCCCAGAGAAGTAAATACAAGTTCAATAAATTGCTATTGGCAGCATACAGCCACCCTGGTAAAAATCTATCTGCTGATAACCACAAGGTACGATAGTTGTCATATTACCACAAAATTTTGCTAGTCATACATCAGAGATTTCTAGGAAGACTATCCAGTCTTCTGGGGCTTGCTTTTGGTTCTTAAGTGGGGAAAGTCAGGATTCATTCCACAAATTTTCACAAGTGCAGCAATTAAAGTTTAAGATCATTAGCATCATTGAAACAATGTGGAAGCTGGCATTAAAGACACTAGCAGTGAGGAAGATTAACTTCTTGCTGCTAATAATTGATATTCATTTCTGATTTCTTGTTCTAGCTTTACACACTTTGCCTTTTGTTTGAGATGGTGACCTTTACAATCCTGGTACACCTTAGTCATCATCAGGACTCATCAAGGACTGGCTGCTCCTAGAAGACAGGGAGCTGGGAATCCAGGGTGATCCCTGGGAATCCAGGGTGATCCCGGAGAATCCAGTGCCCTCTCTGGCAGGCACTGTCCCTCAGGGCTGACCACACTGGATAGAGCTGTGGCTTTAATGGGGTCTTAACAGCTCCAGGCATGGCAAGTGACCTACCAGGGTCCATCAAGCAGCAGGAGACCAGGGCAGGGCCGGAGACTTGGCTTCAGTCAGGCTCTGAGTCCCATGTGGGGGAAAGGGACATAGATGGCACTTTGCCCAGGCACCCCTACTGCATCACTGGGGCAGGGGACCAGCCTGACCTGAAATGCAGCTCCTTGTGGAGGGGTCAGAGGAGGTCTCAAAGGTTGCTGGGCAGGGACAGTAAGGGTTGGTATCTCTCCTAGAGCCCTGACAGTCCTCCTCAAAGTGAAGGGCTCACCTCTTCTTCTATTTAAAATGTGGTTTATATGAGTTTCCATGTAACTACTCCAGGGTGGAGGAAATTTGCCATTCCTATTCCAAAACTAGGAAGCATTTGCTATGAATAAGTCATAGAGATAAACTACTGACAGGGGTGGTACAGAACAATTGAAGGTACAGCCAGGTTCCTCTGTTCTTCCTTTCTTTATTTTTACCTGGACACTTACTCTGAGTGTGAGAAGACAAGATAGCTGTGAATACAAGTTTATGATTTCCAGTTTTTCGTGGTAAGTGTACCACCACTGAAAATCAGAGCCTGTAGATTGTCACAGAAGTGTCTGTGAACATGTAACATAAATGGAGGTTGAACTGAGCATGAAGAGCAAAAGCATCTCTTTAGGACCAGGAAGAACCTTGCATGGTACTTTTGCTTTATGAATTTAAACCTTTCTCTCTACTGAGGTTTAGCTACACAAGAAAATATTGATATAGGAGTATAATTTGAACTGCACATAATCCACTGGAGAAGCAGATTAAGCTAAATTGTAAATAAAGATACTTGTCCTTGAGAAAGTATGTTTCCATTGGGAATTGTATTGCAAAGCTAATAGATTGGATACAGTTGCAGTCACTGTTTAGGCTACAGCTCTAGCAATTACTTTAGTGGATATCCTAATGTAGAAAAGCCCTTCATGAAGCACAATTTAGTAAAGAAAATAAACAGGACAAAACCAAAATTAGACTAAAGTATACCAGAAATAAACTTGCAATGATAAATTGTAATGGTTGCATAGAGATCTTCTGGGTTCTAAGCTGCATTTTCTTTGCCAAGCAGACCAGACAACACAGCACAGCAGCTGGCAAAGCCCTGAGAAACTGCTATGTTAGCTCAGAGCAATATCGCTGTGAGACTTAGTCATCTTTGACTGTGGGCAGAATGAAATATAAATTCATAAATATAAGCCCATGTGGACATTACACTCAGTTGCATAAGTACTACTGAGAGCAGAAGTGAACTCAAGAACACAGAAAGGGGCAGAAAGACCTACAAATATTTAGAGAAGCTTGCACAGAAATGTCTTCTTCTCTCCTATTTTAAGAGTACACTTTTCTCCTTCACTCATAACCATTCCAGTATATGAAAGACAACGCAAAGGTGATATATCTGTAGTATACTTGCTAGAATATTAACTCTTTTTAGAAGTGTTTAACATCTCTGTGGGGATTATATAATATTCAGCATTTACACTAAAGAGACCAGAGCTGTGGTATGTAAGTTGAGAGTAGGAAGAAGACTTCCCTGTTTCTCCCTCACTTCTCCATGTAGATTTTGAATCTCACTGGATTTCTTTAGTGAGATTCCCCTCTGTTGCTACACACACTACTTGAAAATTAATATAGTCTCCTACCTTCAAAATGGCATCTAGGTTACAGAATGATGATTAAAACATTTGAAATAATTGTTAGTGTTTTTAAAGATAAAATTGTGAGATTGTAAAGCATCAATGGATATCCATGAAAGAAAAGGAAAACATGGAGAGAAGAAAAGAGGAGGAAACTTTCTATGTGTGCACAGTATATTGTGTCACAAAAGAAATCTCTCATATGAACTTTCAAAGGCTGTAACATTACATAAAATTGCAGACTCTGTGCTAGAAATTAATCTTGGCACATATGAATGTTGGTGAGCGGAGAGACAAACGAGCAAGAACATACAAAACTAAGTGAAGATCTTTTTTCGGGCTAAACTTTAGAAGACTTTGTTGGGTAATATGTAGCAGTGTGTCTGATTGGCACGGCATATCTGCCTTCCCTTATCCCATATTTAGTTAATAGCTAGAAAGTTCTTTACCCGCAGTGTTATTATTGGGTTTTAAAGTTCTGTATCTGCCCCTTTTCCACTCCCATTCCCCAGTTTATCTGCCAGTTCTGTATCCCTCTTGCCCCTATTTGCCCTCCTGTGTAAACCCCTCCCATTTCTCCATCCCTCTTAACCCGATGTTCGCTTCCGTTCGCGGCTCTCTGCTCTTCGGAACCCAGCTCTATCCTCCCCCTCGTTCTGTCCCGGACCCAGCCGCCTTCTCCTCCCCGTTGTCCCACCAATAAACCCTGGATTCTAAAAGCTGAGAGACTGCATTTCCTTCATTCGCCGAGGCTCCTATTATCCTGTCTTCGAGAAGCCAGCTCGAGCACAAGCTCTCCGGTCCTGGATCCGCTCCGCGCACGGTAGCGTGGTAGGCACACGGGGGAATCTCCTTTTTGTGGGGTTTTAGAGATTCCTCTGCCTCCCCAGAGCGAGAAAACCTCAGTAACATCAGTGTAAATCACCAGTAATCGATGGAGTTACTTTCACATAAAATTGATGCAAAATCAGAATTGAGCACAAGGTGTTTGCAAACCATTAACTTATAAAAAAAATTTCTTCTTTTACGTGTGAAATGTTTCCCTGAAACCTGTCTGAAATTTTGCCAGCTATTTGATTAATCTTATTTAACATATACGTTTTAAAAATACGCACCTACAAGAGTCAAGCCGCTCTGACATCTGCACAAGTGAGCTGTGCCGCTTGTGTGAGGGAGGCAGGCTGACATTGATATGGCCCAGGAAGGACTGATGCTCTCAAAAACCTCACTGTTTCAAAATCCCCCACCTTATTCACCTCACACACACACGACAGAAAACAGCATTTTCTCCTCTCTGTGCTATTTCCAGACAGTAAAAAAGAAAAAAATGTATGAATTTATCAAAGTGGCCTAGAGTAACGCCCCAGATGGCTGGGGTCATTGTATAAAGAGAAAAACTGAGTGGGCTCTCTATGTGCATGAACTTAATAAAACTTCATGCTGCATTCACCTCAATTATTTCCACAGCAGAAATAAATCAGGCTAAGTTTTGTGGAAAAAAATTTGAGGCCTGCCCAGATTATACTGAAAGTTACTTCTTTATGTCTCTAAGGAATCAACTTACATTTCTTGTTCTTAAAGCAGCAAGTGCAATTTGGCAGCTTTTCTTGGCTCATTCTTAATTTTTACTTTTAAATTCTTTTGTGTCACACAGACTTTTGGTCTCTTTTCTTAGGGCCTTAAATTTACCTGTAAGAACATATTTTACAGGTATTCTGCAGTGTGGCTGGGAGGAACCCTTTTGCCCTTTGCAGCCATCATGAGTGACAGAGTAAAGACACTGGCATTGAACCTATGACCTGGATGATAAGGTCGTATTTGCATAGTAAGTAGAAAGGTTTTAGAGAGACATAGAAGAAGGCTCTAAATATTTAATGTTCTCAGGAATCATTCTGCGTGTAATTTTTATATTACAATGGCTCTTACATATGGTTTTTCAACACTTATCATAACTACCATAAAAGTCATTCATGTCACTTAGACAGAATTATAGAATTCAATGCTTTGTTTAATGTCTAAAGAGACACAGTAGGGGAGGTGAAAAATAATACACAGAGAGGCAAAATGACTGAATAAAACCACATGTAAAAAATATATAGAATATTAGGTCTTAGAATTCCTGAGGTTTTACTGCCAAATACTTTCAATACAGCTTTAATATAGTGTGCATTTATAGCTCTCTACAGTTACTCATAATTAACTTTCCTATTTCCTTCAAGATTCTCTGTAGTTTCCTTACTCAATGAAAGAGCAATGATAACCTTCTACATTTACACAAATGTAAATTTGGCCTCTTTAAAGCTGACAAAAACCAGCTGCATTTTGTAAAATGAAACACATCTTTTTTATCTGTCAAGGAGATTTCTTTTTTCTGAATAGTCAGTACTAATCCAGATGTGGTAAAAAATGAAAAACTAGAAAATATTTCTGAGTTATATTTTTTGATTGTATGCATGCGTTAATAGCAACAGTGTAGTCAAAGGTGCTTGAAAAGATGTGGTGCTAAGGGATGTGGTTTAATGGTGGACTTAGCAGTGTTAGGTTTATAATTGGACTTAAAGATTTTTTCCAGCCTCAATGATTCTATAAAAATGTCCTAATGTCTTTGAAAAACTTACTGTGCAAAACAGGTCAATCTAGCTTGCTTTTAATATTTCAGACTTTAGTTGTCTAGGGAGATAACATTTTTCAAAACAACTTTTAAAAGAGTAGATTGTGCCTAGCTTATTGAGGGGCTGTGTTTTACATAGCTGGTGAATGACTGTAACCAAGGACAAGAGAAAATCTGCACCACTATTAAACCTGTGGCAGACAAGATGCCACAGAGGCTTTAGGAAAAAACTGCAAATAAATCCTATGCTTCTAATATAGTACCAAATATCCATTGTTGTATCCATATTCCTGAAGAGCAATTGAGTCCCTTCCTCTTTGTGATCCTGAGCACCCTGGTCTTGTGCAATATTAGTCAATAGCAATATTGACTAATATTGCTATAAAAAATTTTGCTGTATTTTTTGAGCAGTAGAATTTAAAGTCACTTAAACTAAAAACAATGCCTGGGCATTATAAGCCAAATTGATTTTGAAGATGATTCCTTTTAGACAGCAACCTGGTGCATCTGGCTTGATTTGTTTGTTAAAACTGAATAGAATACCACCTCATACATACGGGCCTAAGAATGTTTTTGTTCTGGAAGACATCTCAGTGCATACTGCAATATATCAAAGAGTAGAATACAGATTTTTATATCTACTGTCAATTCAGATAAGAATTGAGCAATTCTTAGATTTCCTATTTCCTTATTGTTTTCTGGGCTATTGAGTCTTTATTGGTTGACAACTCTGTTGCAGAACTTTACTGGATCTTTCCTCATGCTTTTTTGTTTTCAGGGTGCACAGTTTCCTATCATCCAAAAGGACTTTTTCTTTTATTACTGCTAAACTAATTTCCCTTATAATCTGCTGAAACAAAATCAATCAGCTAGGACTACTAATTTGGACAAGTAATTTTTTTGCATCATGCTAAATATAATATAAAACCTTATATGTATGTTTATATATTGTGTGAAATTCTTAGATTGTTGTCAGACAATGTGGCTTGACTTGTGAATGAGAACAAGTGGCAGATAATTCTGTGTATGTGTCTGATGTGTGGAGAGGCAAATGTCTGAACTCAAGAATTTGAACTCTCAAGCAGAAGCCAGTTGCTTGCTAGCTGCAACCAGAAAGGTTTTGCTGTAAATTGTGACAGTGACTTGTTTAAACCAAAACAGTACCTACATAAGCAGACATGAGATGGAAGCACCAAATATGAGGTGGATCAGCCATTGTTCTTCTTCACTCAGATGTTTGGCTAGTAAACTGAGGGTCTGAAAAGAAAAGGAGTCCCAAAAGTATGACAGATCCAAGTAAGAACATGCAGAAGCCTTGCCTTTGGTGAAGGTATCTTGACTGTCTCTAATCACCTCCCTTCCTTCCATAATTTTTGATATGTCTTTCAGGAAGATTGCTCTGTGATCTTACTTGGAATGGATTTGAGGCTGATTGGTCAGCAGGTCTCAGAGTCCATTCTGTTTTTTTTTTAATGGGTGCCATGGTTCCTTTTCTGTCCATTCTCTGCAGACACCACCCAGTTACCACAACTTTTCAAATAAGACGAGACTGGATTGACAACTACACTGGCCAGTTCCTTCAGGACCCATCTCCTTGGGTATCATGGCACCACTGGGAATTTTTGAAAAGGAGAGACACCTTTGCCAAAATAAAAGTCAGTGTCAGTCAGGTGGACTTCTGTGTTCTTTGATTGCTGATATCACTTTCTGATTTTTTTTCAGATCAAAAAAAGTACAAATGTGAGAAACGTAGGAAGAAGAATTTCTTAAATAGAGGAAGCGAATTGCATTTGAAATTTTATCATTTCAACATGTCAGTTGGGAATAGCTCTTAAAGAAAATTACTTTTAAATAAGAATTAATTTTGGGCTGCAATTTTTACATTTTCTGGGTTTTTTACCCCTAGAAGTCAAATATTTTAAAATAGGGGAAATGTTTGGGTTTTTTTTTAAATGTTTCTGATTTTCTCTGGATATTTGAATACATTTGAATATAACACTTCTCACTGCATCGCTTCCTAGAGTATGACTTAAAGTTTTTTGAGATCTTTCCAAAGATCACAGTTGAAACCTCTGGTCTATCCATTTTATGGTCACTGAAAAGGTCCTGTAAATATCAGCTCTTAATTAGGAGACCCTTTATAACATATTTAACGATTTAAAATGCCAATAGGTCAGACTACTTAAAAGAGGAGACTACTGTCTATCAGAAACAGGATAATAAAGAAAATGGTCCATTTTAAAATTCAAGTTGACTATGTTCCTTTAATCTTATAACTTTAGCCAAGACATGACCTTTTCAATTGAGTCTTTTAGACACTCTGTATAAATACTTGCTTTTGATATCCAAAAATATTTTTTTTGTTCCCTGAGGCATTATAAAAATACATGTATGAATTGAATTTAAATAGAATAATCTTGGGATAACTCTCGTGTTAACTATTTCTAAAATAATTTTTCTGGCTTTACATCTTTTTAGTTAATACAAAAATTAAAAAAAATATGATTAACAACTCTGGTCCAAAGAAGTAGCTATTTCAAATACATTAAGCAATATCATTTGTCCGCTATATCTTGTGAGCAATATCTTTCCACAGACTTGGTTTTTGAGTTTGAGCCTGATCCTAAAAATCTTTGAGTGGTTTGTGATACCACATGCTCCAAGGCTGAATTCTTGTTGTTCACACATAAGTGTATTTAAGAAGAGATAAAAATTCCTTAGTGACTCTCTGGCCTGTTGATGTTTCTCAGGCTGCAGTCTGGTCACTATTACACAGCAGAGAATTTTTTGCATAGAACTGAAAAATACAGATTTTGTCAGATGCTTCTTCGTAAGTCAGGGATCTGTGCCCAGATAGGTGTTAGCAACTTCTTAATACTAGGAAATGCCTTTTTTTTTTTCGGTCACGGGGTCTAGATCAAGTTATTTTGAAAACAAGATGACTCTATTAGTATTAATTGAAACAGCATATAAGGCCCTAAACCACTTTATCTTAAAAATCTTCCAATCTTACCAACTCTTGTGCTTGGAAGTTATTAATAGTGACAGCACAGTAACAACATTTTTTAGGAAATGTTACAAGTAAAGGAAAAAAGCCCTGTCTGTGTATGATATTTTCTATCATGAAAACTCACACTGTTGCCTATATTTGTGGATGTCACAACATGTTAAAAACATCCCTTCATTATTATGGTTCTCAGTGCATCTGAGGCCATAATTTTCAAATGTAAATATTTTGCTCATAAATATAAAATAAGTATTAAAACTAGTTTCTTAAAAGACAAACTGTACTTGCATCCTTTGCTTGAATTCCCTTTTTCATGCAAAAAGTGCAATTAAGTATGTGCCATTGTGAAAAGTATGTGGCAATGTGATTGCAATCATCACGAAGGATGTGTTTTCTGCTTGTTTTTTTTTTCTTTTTCTCTCTTTTGGGCAGGTACTTTTTTCAGGATTTTTGGTTGGTTGATTCTTTATTTTGTTTCTTAAAAAAAGAGCAGAATTTCCTTGGTCATAAAATATATTTATAAAACTTTGTGACCACATTAAAAGGCAAATATATATAGATGGAGTTATTTCTGATCATGTATAACAATTTGTATTTTTTTTTCCCCAGAACAGGTTCTGCCTCGACCTTTTACTTAATCCTTAGGAATAAGGGCTTTCAGATGAGAAGCTACTGAGCAATAAGTACTATACTTCAAATTCCAGCCTTGATTTTTTTTTTTGTTTGTGCATCTCTCTTTGTTTAGAATAAAATAAGAAATAACTTTTTAGTATTTTATGTTTGTCTCCGCTAAGTGCTCTGTGATGGCTAAAAATCTACATACAACATAACTTTTTTGTACCATTTGCCTCCCAAATCCTAAATTAAGTTTGCAAGGGTTTGTAGAAAAAATTCAACTTCACTCTCCACCTTGCAGGAAGTACGCGCTACAGTCATTCAAGGATATATTATCTGACTACCAGGTCTGACAAAATATCTTTAAATGTCACAAAGAGTAGATGTCAGCAGTCTCTGGTTCGTGTCAGGTAGAACAAAAGTATGAGCTGAAAACTGGCTTTTCTCATCCTAACACAAAATCTTAATGTGTTAGAGTGCTCTTTCAAGAGAAGAAACATAAGAAGTCTTTGAACTGCTTGTGTAAGGCTTTTTAACCTGTTTTACTTTCTCTTAGCCTGCACCCAAGCTAAAACTTAGGAGATTGATATAAAAGTCCTGATTAAAGTTCCTTGTTTCCCTTTGAGGAGAAGTGGCAATTCACATAACCACACCCTACAGCTTTTATGGAGGGAGGATCTTGTTTAGGCTATTAACACAGAGGTTAATCTTACATCCACTGAGCAACAGGGTGGATAAAATATCTTAGAAGTTATTTTATTCCCCTTAAGCTGGTGACAAGGCAATCATGCTGGCATGAAAAAAGAAACAGAAGGAACAGAAACAACCTGGAGTGATGAGAGTAACGGCATGAAGGGAATTAGCAGTGAGAAATAACACCATTTGATTTGAGGCTTCAGAAAAATACTCAGAAAAAAAAAATAAAAGAAGCATGAAAATGTAATGCACAAAATAAGAATAAAAGAGGGATAGTTTGGTGTAAGTTTGGGTCACTGAGATAATGCAGTATTTGTAAGAACCTGGGCTGTTTGTGAATCAGATTGCCAACTCTGCAGCTAGCACAGGACACTGCAGTGGGTAGTCCTGTTCTACATCCTATTCTAAAATACAAACTAGTTTTGCACAGCTACTATGGTATGTATACATAAAATGGTTTTAGAACATGGATATTTACTAATGATTGTATCATTGATGACATAAAGTCCTGATGTGGATTTTTTCATTGAACAATCATTCTAGTATCTGTATCCTTTTATTAATCTAGACTGAAGAATAACTGTATGAAAGCTTTTCTCCTTGATTCCCTATTAACAAGGATTTTTTTCAATCTTTGTGAATGTTCCTGCCCATTAGTCCACAAAGCACACATATTTGGAACTGAAATACTGCTTTCAGATATGCATTTAATGGTTTATCCTATCCGAGTCTCCAATGGAGAAATGACACCGTTAAGTTCAATAATTCGCATTGACAGGAAAGATGTGTGCTAATGTCTTTACAAACAATTCCATGGATGAGGGGATGGGTGTTAATGCCTTTAAAATGGGTCTTAATGTTTCTCTCAAGTTAAAGCAGCAGGTTTGTTACAGAGCCCAGACAGTTCGACTCCTGAAACAGACAAGTGGGTCTGTACAAACCTGAGTTTCTGGACCTTGGGGTAAGATGACAGCTTCAAGGAGGGATGTGTGGTAGGCATTTCTGGAAGGCTGTACCTTCCTAGTACCTCAGCCAGCAGGGGAAGGAATAAAGTTTATGTTTATGGACACTGGCTTTTCATAGTGTTTTTCCATACATGTCCAAAAGGAGACAGAGGAGTCCTGCAACTTCATTCAGATAAAGCACACTGGGGCACATGCCCCCGGGGCTTTCTCCCTAGAGTTTTCAGAGGGTCCAGCCTCCTTTCATCCTAAACTCCCAGCCGCATGTTGCTCCCTTCCTTTCCTCGTCGACTGAGGTACTAGGAAGGTTTAGTTTTCTTTAGCTCTTTTGTCATGTTTGGCACACTTGGAGGTAAAGTTAATAATTCAATTACTTGGCCAGTGGTCACATAATCAACTCCTTCTAGGGAGGTTTGTAGGTGGAGATATGTTCCCGTCTCTCCAGAATTCTTAAAAAAAAGCCAAAAAACAAACCAACAAAAAACCAGGATCATGCAGAAAATCTTGAAAAAGTAAAACAAAAGTCTAGGAATATACTTTTAGAAGCAAACTCCACCTTACCTCACTGGCCAAGCCCAAAATATATTTAAAAGGCAGGTTAACTATTCAGTTTGTACAAAATTGGCATGGGTAGGACTTATTTTTGCAATATAAACTTGTTTTCTAATTATAATATGATCTCTTTCAATCACTTCACTTTTGTTGTTCTCAAAGTGAAAATGAAGTGTCCTCTACTGTTATATCTATACACATATTAAGATCTACTTCCACTTAAAACTGTGTAAAGGCACCTTTCCATAAAGAAAAGACTAATTTGTTATTCAAAGCTTGAAACAAAAATGTATTGCTTTTGCCTTACTTAGCTGATAGTACTTCCATTTGAAATAAGGAGAAGTCAAAAATATCCTCTGTTTTTATCAAATTGTAAAACATTGCTATTTTTTTCTCCAATCAAGTATGCACTTCTTTAATAATACAAGAGCAACAATTTGGTAATTTAAAATCTGTGAATCTCTGTTTACATGTCACATGCATTTCCAGAACAACAAAATTGTTTATTGATGCTATTTAAGCTGGACATATGCAGTGACAACTACTATAAATACAAGCAGTAATAATAAAATTATTTAGCATGTGGGTGTATAATGATTACACAGTGAAAATTTTTCTTACCTCTTTTAGAATAAAGGATCTAGAAATAAGGCAATAAGAAGAAAAGCAATATTAGAAAGCCTAAAATTCTTTGATAATTATATTATCAAGAGAATTCTCTAAGATTTTGTAGATCTTTTTTTTGTGAGACTAATGGTCTTAAATTGTACTGAGAAAACCCCTCAGAAATAAGTTTGCAAGAAATTCTGTCCAAAAGTATATTACTTACTCGATCTCTTGCCCTTTTTCTGCAACTGTGTTTACACTTGTCTGCTGTTAAGCTAACAACACAGGAAAAAAAAGCTTGACAATATAAAAGAATTGATAAATACAATGGATGCACTCTCGAAAGAATTCTGTTCCCAATGCTGAAAAGATTACTGTTCATACACATAAGAACTGCAAAAAACTGGAATTGGCCCCTACAAGTATAAATTCCTGTTCAACATCTCTTAATAAGAATTTCCAAGTTGCTAAACTGAGAGTTGTGGTGGTACTCCAGCTCCTTCAGTAGTTCAGAAAGTTAATTCAATAATAGATCCCTGTTCAGTTTGGGGATGTTCCTTTAAATCTACACTCTCAAAACTGAGCCAAGCTGTACAGCTAGCTTTTTTTTTTTTTTTTTTTTCTGAGGAATAAAACTGTTGACAATCTTCTCAGTCAGGTTTTGGTACTTTTTTCCAAAAATTCTTGACTTCATTAAAACACTTTGGTACAAACAGTTGATTACTATGAAGAAGAAGTCCCCTGTGGCCTGGCTCAGTTTTACTAATATTTAATGAACAACATTTAAATGTAATGTAAATGTGTGTATTTTCAATCATTTCAGTAATGCACATGCATACTTCCTCTGGAAGGCCATGCAAAGTGCTCTGCTTAATGAGGATTTATAGTTACCCTTTTGGAGTATTGGTCCATGTCTTTGTTTTCAACAGAACATTCCTTAACTCCAGAGTTGCTTTGTTATAGAATTGGTGTTGTAAATCCACCTGAGGGATGAATAGTTATTTTTGAGAAATACCTGCTGTGCTTTAGCAGCTATTGTTTCAGACAAAATTAGAGGGGAATCTGAAGCCAACAGATATCTTTGTGTAGCATCTGCACATTTTTGTTTGGAATCTCACAACTAGCTAGCTACCTAATAGAACCCAATACTATTCTATAGTCAGCAGCTGTTGAAAAACAGCCATTATGTTCTATCATGTGGGAAATTTGTGTACTTAAGGACAGTTTCCAAGGTAGGTTTCACACAAAAGTCATTAGCCAGCAAGTCCCCAACCATGGATTTCTATGATAGAATGCAGCAATTCTGAAGAAGCCGTTATGCCCTATTGGGCCAATAATTTGCATTTTAAGCAGGGTCTAAATAGGTATTTCTCTGACAGACTGGAGCTGTTATGGCTTATGTTGGTCAATAATGTATTTCGTAAATACTCCCTAAATAGGCATTTACATAATTTGTATATTTAAAACTCTGTAATTGAGTATCTACACAACAGACCATAATTAGAACAAGTCCATTAGAACAAGTATGATCTATTTTCATGTTGCTTGGGAAAAAAAAGAGATGAAAAAGAGTAAATTATAATATTAATGAATCCTACAGATATGAAAAATGTTGGAAAATTGAATTCATTAAAGGCTTGTGTTTTTCAAGATCTTTTTTTACTGTGTACTCTTTGATTTACTGTACTGTAGTAGCACACTGTATTAATTAGCTCTCATTCTCGGTTTTTTTATTGGATGGAAAATACATTCTTTGGTAGGTCAAGGGTCAAGGAACAAAAGAAAAAGATACTTTTGTCCAATAGACCCATTTTACTTATTACTTTGCCTACCTTTACTAAATACTTTTCAAAAGTTTTCTAAAGTAGTTACAGAACTAATCAGCAGACTGTTATACCTGAACAGATCTCATCTTTTGCATTCTTGACAATTTGACTTCTAATCCATGTTGTTACCTAAAATACCTCTACAGTCAGAGAAATGAATACAGGGATCCCAGAAGGTAATTCACAATATCTGTTTTGAGCTGTCCCTGTAAAGAAGATGATTTATTCGTAAGACTTATACATAGTTTGCTCTCTCTTTGGCTGTAGAAGTAGATCAACCGGTACTTTAGAGTAGAGTCCTATGCTTTAGCTGACTATCGTTAGGTGATATTATGCCTGTCCTTGCAGAAACCCATTAGGTGAACCAGTGTCCTACTCTTTTATGCTTTAGCTCAAGAAGAAAACATTTAGGAAATTTGCACAGTAAATTTCAAGATTTTTTCATACACCATACTTGGAAAGTCCTTAGGGCCATGTTACAGTTACCATGAAAACTCTGACATACTATTTTCTTTCCACACATAAATCAAAAACCTTATACATTAACTTATTAGCCACATTTTTCTGCAAAATATTTAAACTTTTTTTTCTGCAAAATATTGAAAGGTTTCACTACTTATCTTGGTTGCATACAGGAAGAAATTATATATTTAACATTAAATTCCATTCAAAGATTGAAACAATCTCAAAAGTAATTATTATTTCAAATTTTCACTTTCTCTCTTCAAGCATTTGCAAACAGTTCAGTAAGAACATTCAAGATGTGGGCTGATGTAGGTTGGTGACAAGTGTCATGTGGGCTTTTTGGATTTAATAGCTTCTGCAACAAAAAAGCGTCTCAATTCAAATCCAATGGAAGTATAAAATTCAAAATGAGCCATCACTGTAAGTCAGCTAAGAAGTTCAGCATCAGATTTTTAGCTGATGTGTGAGTAATGCAGATTCAAAGTAAGGATTCATGATGTTAATATTGCTCATGAAAGATAAACTCATTCTTCATTAAAAAGTGTGGTGGTGCACAAACTCTAATTGAGCCTTCAATATGATATTAAGTAAATCTTAAATAAGATGTAAATCTTGTTTGGGTTTCTGTATGGAGGATAGTTTTACCTTCAAATTGAGTGGAAAATAAATCCAGAAAGGAATCATAGAAGCACAGAATCTATATTTGTTTATAGTCACTCTCTCCATATCACCGAAACACATTGGGACAAACTCTCTGTCTTTGATTCCTATGTTTCAGTTGAGTAAAAAGAATGAATGCATTTCAGCCATTTCTTCTCCACAGAATGGAAAAGTAATTACAGGTTCATATTTCTGTATTTGTTGTCCATTTTATGCTGCAAAATAATTATATCATTACATAACTGAAAATTAACAATCACAATTATGCAACGAAAAATTGTATTAGGACATGCCTGTGTCATTGAAGAAACAAGTCCAGAGCAGAATTTTATAGATTTTAGCTATTTTTTGTTCGCATATTGACAGAAAAGACCCAGACCATGTTTCATACAACTGTCCAATTAGAACTTCCCTAGAGTGATAATCCATAATGAAATATAAAGGGAGGTTAATGCCAGGCTTGGCAGAACTGTCACTGATGATAATAGATATGGGCAGCTGTGTCACATTTGAGGAAAGAAGTGATTTTTGGTTCCTTAAGATTTTCTGTGGGTTTGTGCACTGATGTGTTAGATGCTGGAATTTCCATCGACAACTTAAATAGCTTACTTATAAGCTTGAAATCTTTGGAGAGAAAGTTTGAATTCAGAATAACAAATAGTGCCGTTGAAGGTATGCCAAACAAGAGACAGCTGATTGTGGATCGATCTGGTTAGAGAAGCTGCATTTGCAGATAATGTAAAAATTTGTGATTCCACACTGCTGATAGAGTTTTGCACTACACCAACTGGCCTGTGATGAGGCACTAGTTCTGTTAAATCTGGCCAAGTGGTAGAACTGCATGGAATTTTTTACAGGATAAATGAAATTATTGAGTATCAAATAAAATGAAATGAAAACGTCTGTAATTATTTTCTTTGATTAAATATATGTTTTGGCTTCTTTTTTGGAAATAGGAAGGCGCTCTCAGTAATCTGTCCTTTAAGAAATAGGTTTATTGACTTGTGCAAGTTGAAGTTTTAAGCAGTGTACATATTTCTATATTCCAGTCATCAACCTTTGTTTTCTCTCTTGTGCTTCCTTTTACTAGAATCTGATCTAATGAATTACACTCTCTTGGTTTTTATATCTTCTACTAACTACCACTTCCATTGATCACAGTGTTAATCATTAAGGGATTTGAATCTTCTGTTATAACCATAAGTGTCATAATAATGATGAAAACATCTTACACCTTCTATCAAGTGAATCTCCTGTCCTCCAATTAAATGGACTTGTTTAAAATACACACATCAAAGAGATACATTTCGATTAAAATCATATGGAAACTTGTGGAAGTCTGTAATATGGAAAGTCCAATACATGCTTTATAGAAAAGCTACAAAAAGTTAATCTCATGTCACCTGAATGACAGCCAGAGATGCAGCCAAATTATGGGGCAAATTTAATCTTGATGGGTAAAGAACTTATGTATAAATACTCCCCTTCTTAAAATGCTCCACAGAACATTGCTCTGCAGCTCTCATGAGTAGCATTCCTCATCCTAGCAAAGGCAATGAGTAAAACTTATTCTAGCATCAAAGAGGTCTGCCTGGAAATTTGCATGCTTTATTTTGCAGCAGTGCTGCCATTTATCTTATAGCAAAGTTCTAGGCTATTTTAAAAGAGCAAGAAAAGAAAAGAAAAAAGTCAGTCTTACTTTTCTTAGAATAATTGTATAGTATGGCCAAAAAGTACTTGCAGTTTTGTTACTTAATATGTGCAATTTGTATTTTCATGAGTGAGATTCTTGAGAAAATGGAACATGAAAAGACAAGTGGTGTTACTAAATATACATATATTCATCCTAGCAAAGCAAAGTAATCAAAACTCCAGAATTAGTATGCTGCTTAAAATATCTAAAGAAAAGGAATAATTCAGTTAACGCCTTGCTTTAGCAAAAAATCTCCTTTGGCACCCCTCATATGTGAGTGTAATTTCTCTCAGGTCTGTATAGCCCATAGTCCCAAACAAATTTTCTGGGCATTCTTATATTACTGTTTGGTACCTGCTGCTGTAAAATAATTTATACTAAATGACAAACTGCATAATCAAAACCATTCCAATGTGTCAAACCTTGGGGCTTTTATTTTGAGATCTGCTTAAGGCAGAAAAACATCTACTTGTAGATAATTGTACCAAACACAGTATTCTTATACTCACCAGGAATTAATACTGTTTCTGAACACTAAACCTCTATCTAGCAGTCACACCACTCTTTTGTGTTGATCCTCAAAGGCTTTGAATGCACCACAAAGGGTAATTTTGGTGTCTTAAAATATGTGACATCAATTTTGGAAATTCACCTGCAGCTAGCAAAAAAACCAGATGAACAACTTACCGCCTTTCAGAGGAAGTGTGGATGGGAATAATGGTTGTGGAAGAAAAGAATTCTGAATGGATCTAGTCAGGTAGGTAATTACATAGAGTCCTGTGTATATTTAAAATTACTTCTAACTTAAAAGAGTGAAGTTCTCATGTCTTGAATCCAATAGTATTACACAGGTATGATTTTTAACTCCTTAACTGTGTCTAATCATAACAAAGTTTCCCTCTGTATCCTTCACTTCAGTCTCTCTGGGATGGAGAATTTTGTCCGACATGGGTGAGCTATCATAGTGACACCACAGTTACTAGCTATTTTCAATAAAATTTAAAATTTTCAGTCAACTGAATACTTCAGCAGTGGATTATTCTTCCAGAACTTCTTTTCTTAAGAAAACATAATTTATGACACCTCACTATGAAGAAATAAAATGAGCTTCTCACTTTCCAATGTTGTGTTCATAATGCTCAGATACAGTTGCAGAGGAAAGAAATTTTAAACTTAGAAATGTCAAATACAAACCTTTATTTGGAACAATACTTCAATGTCTTGTTCTTTGGCAGTAGCTTCTTATTGTTATGAAGATAGCCTTTTCCAAAGAGTAACTAAATGGTGGCAGAAAGAAACTCCATATTTATTGCTCCTTACTGTTTCTCTTGTAACTACAGTCTATGAGTTACACAAAAGGTATTCAATTTCCAGGCCTGGAAAGTTATTTAAATTCAGTCAGGAGTGGAAAAAAACATGTCATATTTTTATTCATGCTGTCTCCTTGTAAGACTTGTCCTCAGAAAAAAAAAGTCATGATGTAAAAAAAAAAAAAAAAGAATTACTAACCGGAATAAGAACATCCAGGACACTTTTGCTTTTAAAAAGTAGAAATATGATTCAAAGAGTTCAGTATTGATGCATACTCAACTCTCAAACATTTGCGATTATTCATCTCATTCTGAAAGTAGTGACTTCAATGGTGCTCTTTCAAATGGCTATAACAAAATTCTTATTTCCTCACAACTTTAGCTTAATGACATGACTTTTATTTCTTTCCCCTCAGTAATATTTGAGCCCTTTCTTTAATTTACATGAATGCCTTTAAATTATAATTCAATAAAGAAATCAATTATTCTTTAATATTCTAGTTTTTCATGTTCAAATAGATGGAGAACAATCCTGCCAAAGGAGAGAGATCATAGTAGTGATGGGTAGAAAGAAATGCATTTTCAAGGTTACTCTACAAATCCTTAGACTAGTTTAGGGTAAGGGTTTTTTCAAATATTTTAAGTATGTAAGAATACAAATAAATGCTTTATAAAACATCAAGTAGTTCCTAGAAATTTTTGAGTTTAATATCAATTGCTCATTTCTGTTTCAAAAAACTAACAGTTTTATATCTGCCTCTTTAGAGATATAAAAATTTTGGACACTCATGAAATTTTGTAAATGAGAGCAATTTACTAGTAGATTACTTAGTAGTCATGCACTCCTAAAATTTCAAAGCTACATTTGCATGACAAGTTGACCTAATCAGACTGGTTGTATAGGTAACTCTTCAGTATAGTTTTTGGTTTGGGCTTTTGTGCATACCTACACTTCGAGTACTTTAAATCAAACATATTTATATTAACCAAAATTAGTTACACTTTTGAGTTGCTATATGAGCATGATTTGTAAAAACGTTTTTGATGTACTTACAGAACTTCCCTCATAAAGGTTGTTTTCCAGAACATGGCCTGCTTGTTTCTGGCTCATGTTAAGAACTCATGGAAAATATGATCCAAAATACCTTGTTATACATATATTCTTGTTATATTTCTAATTCATTTCAGTAAGCACAGACTCTTGGCTATTTATACTGGGATCAGCTATCAAGAAAGGAAGCAAAATGCAGTCTCTTTGAAGAGAAAAATTATTTTTATTGTATTTATGGATACAATTTATTTCCTAAAGGAGCTGATAGACAATGCTATTAAGTAAGAATGAATCTTCTTCTGATATTCCCAATTTATTTTGAAACTATTTCAGATTTTTTTCCAACAAGTGACTGATGGAGTTATTAGCCAACCAATGAGAAATTAAGACAAGTACTGAAATACCAGACATTGTTTCATTTTCTTAATAATATCTAGGTTAATTTTAATACTATTGCACTTTATCAAGGTCTTATGGAGAGTCTCATCCTCTAAGAATGGAATATAAAGCTTAGTTTTTCACTGAAGGGCCATCAATCAGAAGGTAAGATTTGAAAGAGAGGAACAGTTTATCTTGACCTCTAAGTGACTAAAGAAATCCCTATGCACTATCAAAGGTTGTCAGAAAACTGACATTGACAAAGAGTGCAGTACCAGCTTCAAAATGTGCTCTCTCTTCAACTGCATATATTTGCATTGATGTTACTGTTTTTCATACATTGCAATATGCATGTATGGTAAACTGTATGCTGAAAAATATGCTTTTCTATACAGGGTACAAACTCCCAGCAAAAAGCCACATTCTGAACATCTGTATTCTTTGCACTTCTTTTTTTTTTTTTTTTTTTTTTTTTTTACAA
>VZRM01001489.1:302877-410128 GCA_013397955.1 Grantiella picta
TCCCATCGCTCTCTGTCTCCATGGCTGGTGTATACATAACTCAGGTTGGGTCAAAAGCCCATCAAGGGGCTATCTCTTGATGCCCAAGAGTCTGGAGCCTCCAACCCAAAATACACATCTTGATGTGGAGAGCAGATGTGGAAAGAGGTAAAGGAATAAATATGTGACCGAAAGACACACTTTTAAATTATAAAAGACACATGAAATATCACAGAGGCAGAAGTTTCCTACACACTGGAAATGAGGAAGGGCTTCTCCCTGGAGTCTGGATGCAGACTCTGCTGGTTACTTTCCTGGGGACTGAGTGAAAGGATTCTGAGGTATACTTCACCACCAAATTGGCTTTGGTAAAATACATTGGTTCCTAAATTATATTATTTCTTACTAGTTGTAATAATAATAGGTGCCTTTTCAGGCACTGCATTTTTAGCTACTCATAGTTTTATTTTATTCCTGTGTAGTATGTAATTTTGTCCTAAGTCTTATGTCTGTTATTTTCTGTGTCCAATAAATAATTTGTGTCATCTTAGACCTAATTGCCCATTATTAAAGCACTTGGGAACGAGACTGGGTGTTAGGGTGCTGGCCATCCGAATAAAAGTTACTGCCTGTTGTCAAAGGCCAAGGCAAAAGGCAAAAATTCATCTAAGCTCCTGTCTCCATTCGTAACACATCCCATGCTGATAGAATACACCACCTAAAGGAGAGCAGAAAGACAAACACGAACTTAAACCAAGGACTGGATCAGAGAATCTCTTGGTGAAATTTTAACGGTCATGTCATACACAGATCCTAAGAGACCCTATGGGTATGAACTCTATAAATTTATAGGATGGATACAAAATGTCAGTGGAGAACAAGGTAATAGATTTATGACATTAGGAGCATAAACTGGGTTTTCTTGAAGGAACTGATCATTGATGTTTTACAGTTCTGCTCTCCGTGGTGGCTTTTGATAGGTTTTTTAATGAAAAAAGGATTGGAAAAAAATTGTTATTTCAAGTTTATTTTGTCCTTTTTTAGTTTTCCAGCCTCTTTTCTTTCTCATATCTCCTTCCAGCAACTAAATTCAGATATTCTAATATTCCCTCCCTTTCTGTTAACCATTTTTATACAGACAGAGCACTATTTAAAATGGTGCTTTAATATGGGAATGCTCAGAGACTTTCTGACACCTTCTTTATTTTACTTCTTTCTCTCTCTGTACTTTCAACAGGAAGGCTTACATATGACTCTACAGTAAAATACATAGATGAGAAGCCTTGTTGGGAAGGACTTTATTGTCTTTATTTAATTGATTTACTTGGTAGTTGTTAATAAAATTATTTGATTAAATGGGAAGGAAAAAACTCTCAAAACTATTTTTGATAAGTAAGTAAAGAATACCCTTAGGAACAGCCTTATCATCTATGGTGTGTATATTTGGTCACAGTAATGCAGTTTATGCCCAGCTACAAGTTTTTTTGGTTAAATTCTACATTTTTCCTTAGCTCACTTTGGTGGGTTTTTTTCTCTATTTCATCTATTCACCCAATCTTTTTTTCTTTTTTTTACTTTAGCAGGAATAATTACAATAATAACTAATAGAACATCTTACAACTTTTGTGGCAGAGAAATGTAGTGACTGATAGATAGGGGTTTCCATTAAGGTTGTGCTTCTAGAGGAATGAATTTTTTTTTGACTGTGAAAGACCTGACCAATAGCTTGTGCAAGAACTAAATTTTGTTTGCATCTAGGCTGTGAAAAATCACATCTGCTAAAAAAATTCCCACAAGTTTGTTCTTGGTTTATATATGTGCTGCAGTAAGCTTTCACGTTGTTGCCATACTAGAAGTTGACTCTGTAATAAATGGCAAATAGTTACTTCTGTGTTGTATTCTGTAGGTTTATAAAGTATTAAGTTTTAATTATACAGTTTATGAGCACTACCACTGACAACCCACAAAGCAATATCTTCCGGAAAGTAGCCCTTCTGCCTGACCACAAACATGTTTGATTTTACTTCTAGAATTCAAACTCCTAAAATCCAGGATGTGCATTACCACAAATCAAATTTTAAAATAACCATCACTTTTCACAGATTTTCCTTAGTGTGCAAGTCTTCAAATAAAGTGTTTATTTTTTTTTAATACCATAAAAAGTGCTTAGTCTTTATAACCAATTCTCACTCTTCTATGCTAGCTTGCAATACATCATAGGGATGATGATGTTCTGATAATGTATTACACTAATATATCAGCAGTGTGACAATACTCTATGATGGATGAGTAATACATCTTCCAGACAAAGATGTCAAACACAGATCTGCTTGGAAAAAGAACCACTCCCTTCCCTGTGTGTTATTCTAACTTTATTATCTTAAAACTTTATAAAATGCTCTTAAAATTCTACTCAAATTATTCATTTGGGCAGCCAACACATTCCCACATACACAGGCAGGTTTGTCACAGCTCTGAGATCTGTTGATTCGACAGAACTTTTCTTCACTTTCAGTGTGAGAGATGATAGAAAGTAGCTTCCTTTACATGCAACATATGGTGTTGCATAAGGTAATAAATGTCGCCCTATAGAAGCTCATTACTAGATTAGAAAATGAGCTCAGTGTTCAGAGACTCTAATTGCTATTGCCTCTTCTTCATCTTTTTCTTTTTCCTCAACTCAATTTTTCTCTTCTTTATGATAAATAGAATTTAAATGGTGCTTTCATATGAGAAAATAGACACAGAAGCATGGAAGTAATTTTACCTTTGGTTTGTCTCTTCTACTTAATTTCATTGGGAGAGATGCGATTTAACTGAGATAATCTATATCTTCTTAATGCAATTCCTGTACATTTAATTTCTAAACTACCATAACTACATGTCTGTTGAAAGATACATCTCTGCTCTTGTTTAACTTTGGTACAGAATTAGGAGTCTGTACAAAAGGAGGTTATACAGTTACACCAGAGAATGTGCTGTCATTAGATTTTAAGCCAGCAAGCTGACTGATAGGAAACCTAACATCTGCTGAAAAGTTGTGACATATAAAATTCAGAAACCCTGGTTTTGCAATGGGCTGTAATATTAATAAGGGAAACACTTCTGAAAGGCCTAATCTTTCCCCTCTTGTTGGCCCAGAAACATCAGTGAGAAAAACAATGTAAATTAGTCGTATCAGACAATAAATAATATTATATAAATAAATATTTTGAAGGAAAGAAAAATTTACATCTGATTATAGTCCTCAGTGAGTCTTCAGTCCATTGGGGTTCAATTTCTAGTTCTGCTATATGTTGATTTCTTTTTAATCTTCCTTAAAATTTTTAAAAAGGGACTCAGGGCAATGATGGCCATTATAGAAATATGTGTATATATATATACATATATACATATACATATATATATATATGTATATATATATACATATATACATATACATATATATATATATATATATAAAATGTATGTATGTATGTATGTATATGTAAAAGACAACTAGGATATTGAAGTAACATCTTTGAGAATCTAGTTGATATGGGACCAAAAGCCATAAAGTTAGGGGACTCTGTAGAGTCAAGTAGGAGGCAGCAGCCAGTAGAGAACATATAGAAATACCTATATTGTTTGCATTTCCTATCTTAACAACGCAAGTTTCTCCTCACTATGGTAATTTCTTCTAAATTTCTCAGAAGTGCAGTTGTTGTGGTTGTTATCAACATGAGGTAGATGTATAAGATTCAATATATATGAAGAAAATATGATTATGGTATAGCTGAGAAAGAAAATAATAATGTCTGTAGAAAATATGAATTTTTTATTCTGTTTTTTGTTTCCATCCAATGCCCATTACATGAATGCCAGGGTACCTGCTCGTTATATTCTTATGAACAGGAAAGAATCCAAATTATTTTGGTTTGCTTTGTCTTTCCATATTGAAAATCAAAGGGGATTGTGTTATATAAAACATTTGGTTCATTAAATCATACTGAAAGGAATAAGTAAAATGGAACTGAGAAAACTATGTTTTTCAAAGTTCAGTAAGCTAGTTATTCTAGAAATATATTTTAAAAATAAGTCCTTATTTCAGATTATAAATATAAAACCAAAAATTATTAAATAACTTTAGAGGTACAATATATTTTTCTTAATGCATAGTCCCTTAGAAGAATAGAATTTTAGCAGAGCCTAAATGAAAAGTTACACCATATAAGCAGAAAACAGCTCTTGCCAATTTTCTTAACTAAAAAGACATTTAATCTATAATTCTATTCTCTTATGTTATCCAGTGGTATTATATACTAGACTTATTAAATTTGTATAATTGCAGCAAGCTTAAATTATTTATGAGAATCCATATTTCATTTAATGTAACATTATTATTAAATTTAGAATCTCTTTAGCAGAACTGAGATCAAATGTAAAATCTCTCCAAGGAAAGTGACACCTCCTTTGAGAAATGCTTCTTAGAGATTGTCATGAATACGGACAATTAATCTGCTCTTTTAAAATGAGCTCAGATCTTAAATCTTCTTTTCTTTGTATCAAAGTAACAAAAGTTTTCATCACAGTTCAAGTTTTATGAGATTTAGATCTGAATATCTAGTGTCAATATAAGGGTTTAATTTTATTATATTTATATATTTTTGATCTTGCAAGATGTTGACTGTCCACAAGAAATATTGAAAAAAATTCTACTCTCATTAGAAGCAAATGAAAGTAGTGTTCATTTCTCAGCAATTTCAGGGCCAGACTCAAAATGTTAGATTTTTTTTCTCACCTTAGTCCATCAAAGATTTCATATTCAAATTTAGTCAAAATATAGTTCTCATCTAAGTGAGTTAGGCCTGCCTAAGCAGTCAATTTTGATTTACAAAATTGTAAAATTAAAGATCATTATGGAATCCCTAGTATTTACCAGTGAATTCTCCGATAAACTTCAATTCAGCTGGAGTTTAGGCCCAAGGGAAAAGCCAAACAAAACCAAACCAACAAAACAAACAAATAAACAAACATTCATTAAAAAATCTCATATAAAAAACCCCCCAAACCTGGTATATATATTTTTTGATATCTAAGTTTTCAAAAATTTACTGCTGTATTTTAGATTATAATAATTTTAAAAGGTGTGAGGACTGGATACAGGTGAAGGGATTTCTTCCAAACCGTTTTCATAATTCCTGCCATATCTTTCTCAGTCACTTTCAAGGAAGATTTTACCATGTATGAAGAACTCCTTTAAAATTATTCCATCTTGGGATGTGCTCATTTGTCACTATACATTTGCAATCTGTAAACATAAATCGATGCTGCTGTAGGGAAAAAAAAAGTACAATCACTTTCAAGCCATTTTTTATAACTACAATACAGAAAAACCCTTTTATTGTATATCTAAGTAATGTTTTCAGCGTCAAAATCTTTCCTGCCTAATGCAATTCTAAAGAAGCTTGATTAATTAAATTTAGAAAACTGTGGACATATTTTCATAAATAATTCTGAAAGTGAGAGAGACTGTCCTGCCCTTACAATCTAGAAATATTAATTTGAAACACTATTTCTTCCACAAATAGATAACAGTAAAACAACGTGAGATAAATTGAAGCACTGTTTACTTGTGAGGGCAGTAGATTGTTTTAACTTAAATTGTAATGACTGACAATTCTCTCATCCTTTTAAATCTATCTTCTACCTGTGAGAACTCTCCTTGTGTTTTAATGGGTGTAAATCCACATCATTTTGCCTTTTTAGTGTTTAAATGTCCTTTTCTAGAAACTGTATGAGTAGAAGTTCCTAATTCCATATGACTTTAACTTCATAGAAAGTAAATAAAGCATTGTTATATCCTGAGTTGAAGCAGGTGACTTATAAAAAGAATTTTCACTGTGGGAAATAACATTAGCTAAAATAATTATATATAATGTGTAAATAAATAAACATTTGTGGTAAATACTACACAATAATATAAATCTCATAATAGAACAACAAAAAAAAAAGCTATAATTGTGGAAGATTAATATACAGATCAAAATGACATAAAACACCAGAAAAAAATAGATTTGAAGTACCTGAAGACTAGAGAATTATAATTTTTAGAGTCAGTTTTAGGGCCACAGATTTGAATACACACAGAAGGTTCAGCTAATAACTCAGAGTGTGAGGCAGTATCATCTTTGCCCTGCTGTCACCTGAGGAGAAGTTTAGGTACATATTTTTTATCATGTAGATAACTGCAAGGATTTCAATGTATAATTAAAGGGTGGCAGTTGGGTGGTAAGATGTGGGTGAAACTCCATTGATCTGGAGGTTTCCCTTCTGGAGAACAGAACCACTCAAATACAGACAATATATGAGGATTTTATATTGCAAGTTAGAACCCACAGTTATTTGTGGAGCATAAATTAGGACAAAAATCTATAGCTCTAGAGAAGAGCAAACTTTTTTATAATAGAAAGCATTCCATATACAGTTTTGGAAATTGCATAGAGAATGCAAAAATACATAGGAGTCTGCATATATGTGTCAACACTGGTTTCCATGTACAAAAATGTGAAATTTAATGGCTCAATCCAAATTGTTTAGGGAAAGAGAAATGAGAATCTTACTACCTCTAAAAATATGGAAAACTATTTTTGTTATTAGCATTGATATTTAAAATAAAAATAATCTGAAAGTGGGATTACTGATAAACTGATTAATCACAACTTTTTTGGAAAGTTATGTAGCTTGAATACACTTTCAAAGTTATGCAAGGCAGAAATATTGTATAATTCACAAGGTATTTAAAGCTACTTTCTTCGCCTACATGCTTTTTTGGTGTTTCTTTTCAGCACAGCTAAATGCCAAAGACCTCCCCCTTGAGCAAGACTTGTAGGATGCCCTTAGCAAAGTCTGGGTTATTTATGGGAAAAAAGGCAAGGAAACTGTCTCAAAAGACAAAGCAATTGTCCTTTGAAGTATATGATGTCTGAATGGGTGAAGAGCGCTATTTAAGACCTCAGTAACAGAAAATGAAAATAAATATATATTTACATATATAAAAAATAGCAAGAAGTAGTAGAAGAGTGCAAAGATATGGGATTTTATAGCTTCTAAACTCACTGGTGAAATAACATTTGGACAGTCTGAACAGTTTCATCATTTTTAGTTTTTGAAAATATAATGAGTGAAAAAAATACAGAGGGATTGCAGGAAAAAAATAAAGAAAAGAAGGGCCATGAATTATAGCTAATCAATGGAGAAAAAGATCCCTGGTAAGGAGTACTCAGAGATCTTGATTTGTTTATTTTATTATAAAGAAGATTCGGTTTGATGTCTGTACAGAAATATTTTTTACAAGAACAAAAGCACAGAGTGCTATGTTCTTCTGCTACTACCAGAGACAGTAGTAAAAATAATTTAATTTTGGAAGCTGAAATCAAGTAATCTCAAATGCAAAGAACATCTTTTCCTTTTGACTGAGCAACATTTTAAACAAATGGGTCACTTCCTGACTTGCAAATGTTCGACACACAGATTTAACCTTGCAAAGACTTCTTGCTGAGATGTGAACATAAAGAGAATTTGTGTTCATAACTTGCATAATCCTAGCTTCTCTGTTTTTATATACTCTTTTTTGTTGTTGTTGTTTTCACTGGGGGATTTGTTGTTGTTTGGTTTTTTTTTTTTTATGTGGGGGTTTCTTTGTTCACCTTGTACAGCCTATCTGGGCTGCTCCAGCTTTGCTCTGCAACATCTCCTCTTTCTCCTGGGGTGAGTCAGCAGATGAGTTTTAGCTTGTTCATGAGTTAACATCCTGAATTCCTCCATTCCCCAACTTCTCCACTGTTCTTTAAAGACCTGTTTCTCTAAGAGACACATGATCATGGGAATGAGCTGTACCTTCCCCACACTGAACAGTGTTACACTGTAAAATCTAAAACAAGCTTTGGCCCTGTAAACATTTCCATTCATGTGTTTATGCAACGATTTTGAAAGACACAATGTTACTGAAGTACTAAAAAGCTCCAAGTGCAAAACCATAAAAATATGTACATTGGTGTGGCAATTTCCTGTCACACAAGCAAAAACAACAAGATATTTATTTTGTTGGGTTTTTTTAAATATTTTTTTTAAAAATGAGCTGTCAACACCATGAACTGTGAGTGTGGCTTTTTTTTTTGTGCTTTTTTTTGTGAGGGTTTTTCGGTATGCACAGCTATCATCAGTTTTTCTACTTTGCATTACAGTTGTGACATCCTCTACTGCATTTCTTTTTGATAGAAATCCACAATAATAATCCTGAGGCCTAATAGCAATAGCATACTTTGTACTCAAAAAAATAGGCACCAGATTTCAAGATGGGTCTTATATTACAAGTCTACAAATAGCAACAGTTAATCAAATAGTCCTCTTATTTCCTTAGGAACATGTTTACATGAGCAGGTGGAGATTGATTTAAACTCTTCTGTGCATATTCCAAACAGCTCAGGAAAAGAAAATCACCCATAGCCTGGGGTCTGTAAACTTTATTACTAAGGTATTTTGCCTATGAAATTTTTCAGGAAGCCAGAGTTGACACTAACACAACTGTCTGGCTTCCAGGCAGACAAATTGGAGTATGGGCCCACCTTTTTGGGAGTAGGAAGAGGGAAAAAAATCAACACTGTCCATGAACACAGTCATGAGGAAAAAAGCCCAAACAAGAACAAACAAACAAGCAAAATCCCCTAAAACTAACACCACCTAAAAACTCTGGCAAAACTGAAAATAAGTTAAAAAACTCCCTAAAAAATTCAGTGTTACAACTGGTGCCCCTTAATGTTTTGATACAGGCAGACATCATTAAGAAGACAGGGAATGAGTAATAGGGCTATGATAATGAATCAGTCTGTTTCTTTCTATGTCTTTCCTACATATGCCTCAAGGAAAATAAAATGTAATGCAGTTAAGACATTATAAAATAAAAATGAAAAGTTAGTCTAAGGAGTCTGTTATGGAAATTGCCTAAAAGCCACCACAACAAGGCAGGATATGGTATTGAAAAGAATTTGTCTGCAAAAACAAAGAGATGGATTTCTATGGGTCTTCATTCTAAAAGTTATCACTATAAATGTTCGCAGATTTCCCAACTTACACCAGCATATAGCATCTCTTACATTTTATCACCAAAAAGTTGATTCTTCTCAAAGTAGCTTTAAAGAAAGGAGAAAATATTGCAGTTTGCTATTGATGGATCCTATCACAAAACAGTACCAATTGTGTTATTGTTATTATCATCAACCTCTCTTTTTAGTTTGTATTGCAATGAATTGTGAGGCTTCTTGCTCCGGGGAAGCGGCAGAACCCAGAAACCACACAAAACGGGGTCTGCCACCGTGTGTACCTCCACGTAGTCCGTGCCTGGCGGCGCCCGGGCGCGCTCAACGTGGCTTGAGGCTCCAGCCACAGATAATCTGCAGGAAACGTGAGGTGAGGCAAAGGAACGTACTGGTCCCCATCTCTGGTCTGCCAGGGAAGTTTATTAGGATCTTCAGGTCGGCCAGGGAAAGGGAAGAGGGGGAGGAAAGCAGGGGTAGGTCAGAGGGGCTGGCAGCTCGAAGATGGTGACCCAAGGCTTACGCCAGCATCTGCTTATAAGGGAAGGGAAAGAGGGGGGCGGGATTGGCCTCCCCAGAGCCAATCCCGGGAGGTCTGAAGGGAAGACAGGCAGGGAAACACACCAATAGATTGCTGATAAGGCAGGGTGCATATTTTAAAAAGAACCAATAACATACAGAGCAGGGGAACAAAGGAAAAACCTCATGGAACCCTGAAAAATCACATTGCTACAGAATTGCTTGGTTTTTACCTCTTCAAAATAATTCTGGGAAAAAAACTTCCACACTTGAATAATTTGCAATGATTTCTATAATTCTATGTGGCTTTCTCATGATCATCCAAGACAGAGGTTCAGTTTTCCATTATCTTTTTTCCAAAATATCACTGTATTACACATATAAATCCAACATGAACCCTTATTAGTATTATTGCATGGAGTAAGTAATAGAAACCCTTGACATCATCCTCTGATAAAACTAGTTTAATACTGTGCTGTTAAAAGGTACACAGAAGAATTTGTGGTATAATTTAATGTTCTCATATAACTAATTAAAAATGCCTTTATCTTCAAAATTACAGCCAGATTAAACAGTTTGATTCATTTTACAGTATAGCAGCATTTATGGCTGTAATTTACATGTAGGAACTACATAACAGATTCTTGTTTCTCCCCCCTCCTGCATATCTCTTATTTTCCTTTAAAAACATGTATCTTATGAAAAACACATAGGAAAGCTTACACTTATCCTTACTTGCCTTTGAGATTGTACAATAAAGTAATTCCCTAAGTTAGAAACGGAATGTTCCTCCCACACAAAATCCTGAAAAAACGCAGTAGTAAAATTGCTTCCTATACGGCTCAATATGTCAGCTGTCATGCAAAATGTACTTATTCAGAATATTTTTCCAGGACACAAGGTCACAGCTCAAACATACTTGTACAGCAGATCTGTTAAGTCTGACACAACCGAGCAGGAAACACTGAACTTACCTTTACCTTACACCTCCTTTCCTTCATGATTCATCTCTTGACAAGTCTCTGTTATGTAGTCCCTGGTGAAGGCTCACCATGTGTGTAACCTTGAGCACATCTCAGAACTAGAAGTGTCACATGGGATATCTGGGTAAAAGTAGTAGAAGTGTAAGAAAATCCATGTCTCCCCTTCATCTCTTCAAATGTTTGTTGTCATCCCATTTCTTTAATATCTGATCCATGCAATCCATTCCAAATGTTAGCTTTCTATTTCAGTCTAACTACCAAGGAAAAACATAGCAAGGAGACATGCAAACAGCCTCCTCCAGCCCCAACAGACAAATGATTAAAAAGAATGTCAAATAGAAGTACTAGATAGTAGAAAAAGACCCTCAATATCAAACATTTGCAAGTTATTAGCATATCACTATAAAAATATTCACCTGCTGTACCATATTTCCAGTATTTTAGACTCATTACTTCATTGGGATTTGGATGATTATTGAAGAGAAGGCAAAATTCACTGTACAAGATAATACAGTGCGTGACTTTAGACTACATTATTGTAGTTTCTTGTTTGGTGTCACAGAATTTCTCAGCTGCCCTAGCAGGCTGTCATGACGTTTCTTCAGGTAAACAGCCCAGAACCAGTAGATATAAGAGGCTTGAATTCTTCTTCCACCGGTGTGCTATCCAATACAGTTAATCTGAAAATAGTGTAAAAGGTAAGAAACCAGTCTTTCCTTAACCTGAAAAGATTTGGAAGTGCTATATAAGGTCACCTGTATTGGAGTGTACATAACAGGAAAATATCAGTGTAAATCACTATGCAGAACTTGCCTTTTGCTTTCTCTCACTGTAGGGTTTAAACAAAAGTAACCAGAAAAGGACCGTGAATCTTGTCCAAGAGGGCAAGAGGAAATGATTTCAAGCAGCAGCAGGGAAGGTGCCGACAGGACATCAGGAAGGATTTCTTCACTGAATTGTTGGTTAAGCATTGGAACAGATTGCCCAGGAAAGTGGTGGAGTCACCATCCCTGGAGGTGCTCAAGAAGTGACTGGGTGTGGCACTTCGTGCTATGGTTTAGTTGGCAGGGTGGTGTTCAGCCAAAGGTTGGACTCAATGATCTTTGAGGTCTTTTCCAACTTTAATGATTTTATGATTCTATGATTTTATGATTCCATGAAGGGAGGAAGGCAGTATCATCACTTATTCATGACTGTAAAATAATTCAAACCTGATAATCTAACTTAAAGATCAGTATCTCAAGTTCAGCATTTTTACTCTTAGTGCTTACAACATCATGCTTGTAGTTTCAAGGATGAAAGTTGACATTATTCATTCAGCAGCTAAAAACTAGAAAAATTTACTGTAGAAAGCTTTTCCTTGCTTTTCCATCAGATAACACAGAGGACCTGATGCATTTTGCCAGGCTTGTCTCTTCTGTACCACAATATAGCCAAAGTAATTTTGTTCTCTCTAAATAAAAGTGACTCTATACATTTAATAGATTTCTGGTTTATCTGATTTGGGGCAAAAGGTTACCATGTGCTTGTGGCTGGCAAGCTGAACTCTTGTTTTCACTTCACTAGCGTCTTGTTCAGAGGACATGGTTCAATTGAACAGAACTAAAGGGTTATGATCATGCATACTATGGGAACACTTCCTTACAGTAACACAGAGGTGATCTGAAACTGTTTCTTCTGCAACTTCGACCTTAATACTGTGCAATAATCTGAATTTTTATAAATTCTAAAAATTCATTATCATTCACGTGAGACCTTCATATGGACTTTGAATAATTCAGTGTCTTTTAATATTAGCTCGTGCTTTTAATTAAGATATGCATGATATACAAAATTTCACTAAGTGTCTTCAAGGAGCTTTGATGATAATAAAAAATGAGCAATGGAAAATCTCTACTTTTAATAACTCCAAAATTATATTATTCTGGGATATATTTCTAAGGTCCTATTCGTTTTGTGGGGGGAGACAAGGAAAAAGGTCTTTTAGTATTGTTAATTAAGATGAAGATTCTCATTAACTAAAGCAAATGTTAAATGGCCCACGGGAGTGCATGAATAATAGGCTTACTAATAAACTGTAGTATATCGAAGCTGAGGAAAATAACTTTAACAATGCTTTTGCAAATTTACTAATTGTAATAGCTTCCAGCAGTGCCAGTTCAACCTGCAAAGAACTTAAACTCCACTTGTTCTGTTTTCAGAAGTGCTTCAGAGTAATTAAGCTATTTTGAATCAACGTTGCTCAACCCGCTTATTAAAATAAAAGTAGGCAAAATAGTTGTTAAAATATTGTGGACTCCTGGTGGCTATATATTCCATAATTCAAATAGCTTTTTCCTAAAAGGACAGTACTTCTGGAATTTAAATACGTTCATACACTTACATTTTATTCTCATTAACTGTAGTGGTTAGTAAGTGCTTTACTCTTGCAGGAAGATGATTTTGCTATTATGAAAGCTATCATGTGGGAAACAGTGGCACTTATGAGTAGTTCTAGTTCAGAATGACAGTTCTGTAAAAGTCAGTGTTATGCATGGATCTCCTTTACACAAGAAACTAAAGGATGGTACATGCCTCATAGCTTTTTTTTCTGGAATGTAAAAATATATCATTATTGTGGGCTAACCTGGTAGGCAGCTGAGCCCTACACAGCCACTTGCTCATTCCCCCCACCCTCAATGAGAAGGGGGAGAGAATCAGAAGGGTAAAAGTGAGAAAACTTGTGGGTTGAGATAAAGACAGTTTCATGAGGAAAGCAAATGCTGTGCATGCAAGCAAAGCAAAACAAGGAAGTCATTCACCACTTCCCATCATCAGGCAGGTCGTCAGCCATCTCAGGGAAACAGGGCTTCAGCGTGGGTAATGGCCACTTGGGAAGAGAGACGTCCTAACTCCAAGTGTACCCCCTTCCTGCTTCTGGTCCCCAAGTTTTATTGCTGTGCATGATGCCATATGGTCTGGAATGTCCCTTGGGACAGTTGGAGTCAGCTGTCCCAGCTGTGCTCCCTCTCAAATTCTTGTGCACTCCTCAGCCTAATCACCATCAGAAAAGTTCTTGACACTGTGTGAGCACTGTACAGCAATAATGAAAACATTTTTGTCTTATCATCACTGTTTTGGTCAAAAATGACAAACTAAACCCTGTGAGCTTCTGTCAAGAAAATTAACCCCATGCCAGCCAAAACCAGTAAAACTGTAAAAAATAATTTAACATTGAAAAGTTGACCAAGTTCCAACAGGCTCAAGAACAGAAGAAAATGGTAGGATCACAGTATAATTTTGTTTGAAAATATCTCTGTGGAGATTGTCTGGTTTAACCACTTCCTCTCAGCAGGGTCAGCTCAAAGTTAGATCAGGTTCCTTTAGGCTTTATCCAGGAGAGTTTTGAAAACCTCCACAGACAAGAGTTTTCAGAGTCGCTTTTACCAACTTGTTTCAGTGTTTAGCACTCTCATCATGAACACTATTTCACCATATGGATGAATCTGGGTTTTCCAGATGGATCGTTCCTTTTTCACAATTTATGACTATAGCCCCTTGGCTATGGCTTTTTACTCTGGGAAGAGGCTTTTCTATAATTCACCCTTACGAAGTTTAAACTAGCAATTAGATCTCCCACATCCTTCTAATCTCCCAGCTAAATAAAGGTCACATCTCTCACTCTTTCCTTATGTATCATGTTTTCCAAACCCTTAACCACTTTAGTGCTACTCTATGACTCTTTCCAAGTTTGTCAATAACCCTCCAGTTCTGGCAGAGTACCAGATGTCCATTTGCATTTCTTTCCTTCCTTCTGCCTTCCTGTCTTCCTTCCTACTTTGAAACTATGCATTAACTGTTTGTTTACATCTTGTTGAGAGTACAGGAACAAGCTTCTCTTCATATGACACTTACTGTCAGGCCAATGGAAAAAACAAAGGGAGAAAAATTTCTTTTTTTTACCTATTTTCCTTATGTTGTTTTAAAACACAATTGTCCACGATCATCAGCTAGCTAACCTGCCCTTTTCAGGTTCCCATTACCAAACTAATAATCCAGTTGTGTCTCCCCACGTCTCTTCCCAAAAACATAAAAAAAATTTCTGTTGCTGCAAACTTTTGTACCTTTACTTATAGGATAAGCAAGAAAGAACAAAAAGAGTAGATACATTTTTATTCTTTCTCTTTCCATATGATTAAAGCTATCTTGAACACTGTCTTCTACAAACATGAAGTGATTTTCAGTGTTTTTGCTTCTTCTCACACTTTTCCTACATTGAGTAAGGACTATGAAAACATGCCACTAATCTGCAGTTCCTTTGGTAGTTCAGTTTGTGTCTTACATTTTCAGCATCAACAGGGCATAAACAATCATGAACAGGCATGCTTTGGAAATAATTATCCTCTCAGAACTGGCTTTGGTTCTCAACCATGCAAATGTCCCTTGTTTTGACATCTTCCCAATGGATCTCTCCATTCTCTTGTAATTGATACAACTGGAAGGCTCAAGTACAAACTGTACAGACAAAGACCTTGAACACAAGTATTAACAAAAACTTTTCATTTAGTTGTATATTTGAGTATGATCACTGACAACTGAGGAATTAAGGAAAACTTAAGAATGCTGATGAAATCCAAGCTGAAATTTTGACTAAACATTTGAAACAACATTTCCAATAGCACATGACATTGGCTTACTACTACTTCCATTACATGGAAAAATTATTTTCAGCACAAAATTAGTATGGAAAAGAGCTAGGCACATAGTTGATATTTTTTAAGTAAGATCACTTTTCCTTTAACACTGTTCTAATAGTCTGATTGATTAGGCACAGCTTTGTTGTGTCAAAAAAAATGCTTTAAAGATACTTTAAAAATAGTTTAAAAACTATGGAAGAGGAGATCAGAACTGGCTTATAAACTTTATGTTAAATTAGGTTCTCTTCAATATTGGGATATTTCTTTAGTTTATATTCCTTGAGGAATTCTACATGTGTTGGAAAATTGGAAACAGGCCACGAAGAATGTAAAGTGCCTAGTTTGGGATTTCTTCTAGGGAAAAAAAGGGCTACCAACTCTTAGGCCACCAACTGACTCTCTACTGGTCTCTATACCTCCTACAAGCCCAGTAAAAACCTTTAGGTTAACAGAGAAGATTTGGTGGAGGGAGAGTTTCTCCTTATGACCTCACAAATGTTTACTTTCCCACTCTAGCAAATAATACAGTAGTTATAACTGAAGTGCTCAGATAAAAGCAATCATAAACTTTACTACACACACCTTTGGATACCCTTAAACAGGAACTCTATCAGTCACTATTTTGAGAAATAAAGGAAAAAAAATAATTTAAGACCAAGACCTCCATTAAAGAGCATATCTGTTTCCAGTAAAGCAATCGACACATCTGCATTTCAAATGCATGGCTGTATATCAGTGAGACAGTAAAGAAAAACACAGATGTAAGTAAAGCATATGGTTAAATGCATTCTTGAAATGGATCTCTGTATTTGGTGATCTCTCAAGGATTTATAATAACAAATGCCTTATTTAATTTTTGCATTTTTAGAAATAAAATGCCACTTACTATAATTAGTTTGCTTCTGCTGCTTTCGTAGTCATTTGTCTCAGTTGATTGCTTTTTGTTCTTGGTGAAGAGGGATGTAGAAACAGGATGAACATGTAAAGCCCAATCATAGGTGTGCATACTCACAAATTGAGTCATGCTGCACCATAATATTTAGCCAGTGATTCAAATTTGCAGCACCACATCACCATCAGGGAAAAACAGAAACAAACCATAAAGTCAAAGAAACTAGACACAATTCTTGGCATTATGTAAATTACAAATTAGCAATCAATTTGCAACCATCATCTCAAACAGGTATCTGTAAGCCCCATTCTGTTGGCAAACTACGTTATAGCTAGTTTAATTGCATCTGTGTGCTGATTTCATATCTACACCTAAATAGACTGGCTGCAGTTGAATCAACAGCTGTCTCATCTTTTCCACTGAACCTGGCTTTTTCATTTTCTTAATTGGGAGAAAACTCTGATCCATACACCTCTAGCTTTGCCTGCCGAGTCAATGTAGTTTTCAGCATGGGATCTGAATCAGACACTCAGGTCTGTCCTAGCCCTTTTTCTGAGCTCAAAACCCACAGACATCAGCAGTCACTGGCATCCTGCATAAATAAGATTCACTTAACGCCCATTGTGACAAGACAGGTTAATTGTAAACTACTGTGTGTTGCTGACTCTTGAAGCAGCAAAGAAAACAATTAATGTAAACTAAGTTGAAGAAGCACCTGCTGCGTGTATTTTGAGAGTGGTCTTTTCCAGGCAATTAATTTACTTTCCCAAAATGTAAATATCTGAGAGGGTAAGCATGTCAGCATATAAAAACACTTGGTATTCTAACTGCCGCTTTTTCTGTCAAATTTTGAAACATGCTGAAGCACATTCCCAGCTGATGTCAGCTCTATCTACTTCACTGACTTCAACTGATAGTTTTCCCCATTTGGCTGATTTGGTTTTCCTTGCATAGGTTGTAAATCAGAATAAAGAAACACAAATAAATATATGTGTATTCCTATATACATAGCAATAGGAGCTAAGGATTTTCCAAGTGTATGTATACCTTTGTTGTTTTTCTTTATCACTATATCACAAAGTGTCAGGGAGCATGCATAACTGCATCAATACCCTTTCTTTGCCTTCAGAACAAGAGCATTCTGTGAAAGTGGAGCACCAAGAGATTTGGTTGGTCATCTACTCCACCCTCCTGTCAAGACAAGAGCTGTGATAACTACAAATTTCCAAGTAATTTTTTATCTAACAGGATAAAAACTGGCAGTGATGGAAGCTCCAATGTGCCAAAGGAAATCTATGGAAGTGACTAATGTATCAGTAAAACAACAAAAGCACTGTAAGTGGAGGTTTTATTGTGAAATTAATGCAAGAAGAATACACTGACTGGAGGACTATCAATCAGGGTGCAAATCAATCCATAATTCAATGACATTGAATGGAGTGGAAAACAGCAGGAGATTACACCTGAATCTTGCAGGTATAAATTTCATTTAAGCAAAACAAAACCAACCAACCAACCAAGAACCACGGTAAGATGATGCTGTTATATTTAGCATTTCATTTTCGGAATATCAGTTTATTTTGTTTCTCCAATAATCAAGTCTACATAGGCAATTTAAAGCATCCCCCCATGCCAGCCCACAGAAACACCTCCATGTCTTGCAAAGGGCAGTCCCCAACAGGGGTTTGACTGCCAGGGCTCAGGGACAGGGCACGCATGGCCCACGGCCCCAGCAGCTGCTGCTGGACAAGGGTCTGCCACAGAGGTTTTCCCACTCCCTGAGTTGGGCTCAGGCTGCCCTGGGATCCCTGGGCTGCCTTGCTCCTGGCTGGGGCGGAGGGATGAGCCCAGTGTGCCAGGCTGTGCCATCACACACACAGAGGAGCCCCCGGCGCTGCTGGTGATCCGCCAGGGAGCTGCTGATCCCCGCAGTGCCCAGAGACACTACTGTCAATAAACCACAGGGCTGTACTTTCAGATTGCAGAGCTCCCCATTGAGTTACATGCACTACAACAGCAGGTTTGCCTTGCAATTAAAATGACACAAATACCAACTAAGGAAACAAAAAGCAAAGTCCCAGGGGAGCAAATGAAAACAAGCCTAAATAACCTTTAATACCAGCTCTTGGGCAAAGAGCATTTCAATTTGTTCTATATTTCAGCTCTCTAAACTGCTATGAGAACCTATCCTATACAAAACAAACAAGAGAAAGTCACAGAGTCTTTTTAGGCTTAGATTCAAGTGGAAAAATCTCTCTTTGAAAGAACTTTTTGATATTTGATAATTTATTTCTCAACTACCGTTTTTAATCTCCTTCCTTCTCTGATGCTGTCTTGCTGCAAATATTGTGCTTACACAAAGCAGTCTGCATAATGGGTTTAAAAATGGTATTTTTCGCAAATTGTTTTGTATGGAACAATCACATTTTCTTTTAGCTTTGGTAAGATTCAGGAAGAAAAATTGGTATAGATTTAGATAAGAGTATCTCAGTTTTTTCAGCACACAGCTAAGTGTTTGCAGTATAATAGAATAACAGTTTGCAGGGGCATGACATCAACAAGATGCTCCAGGTTAGAATAAGTTAGACTCAGAAGTTCCCATCAACAGTTGAAAGGCTTTTATCAGAAATGCTGACTTGAAGGAAGATGCTAAAGAGGGTATATATGAGATATCCTTATGATCTGATTAATTCTTCCTTGTCTTCTGTACATGATTTACATCATTAAAACCAGTAAAGGGGTCTTTTCCGTATCTGTAATCCAGCTAAAGCCCTTCCTGGGTTTCTCCTGCTGACTAGATAATTCAGACTTCCTGTGTTCTTCATAAACAAATTTCTAAAAGCAACCCCCATGGGGAATTATCTAATCACTAATTTTTCCACTGCCTTTGAAGCTACCAGTAGGGCTCTAAAGAAGATGAAACATACACAGTAATGCTGTGGCCTTGGACTTTTTTTTATCCTATAACTTGCTCCTAAGAACAAATCTTTTTATGTTCAGAGGAGCTGAAATCTACATTTACTGTCTTTCAGTAGACTGCCTTACTTACCAGACTCCAGGTTCTTTCAATTATTGTTGTCCCACTTGCTTTATCCAATTTGTCACAGTAGAACTAAATTCTCTTTAGTCAGAGAATGGATGTTTATATAGCAGGAATGTCTCTGCAAATGAATGAATGGACACTTGCACATCTTCTGACAATTTTGAAGTTTCATATAACTGTCATAAGTGAAGTCTTCTTCATGCAGTTTAACTGTATGGCAGCTTTATCCTTCTCCTGAATTTGTCATGTTGAAGCAAACATCTCCCGTACATATAACGTATCAGGTGAACTCTGTTGCTAATCAGATGCCTCAAAGTTCATAATAGGCCAAGTTACCAATTCTCTTCACAGCACATGATAAATGAAGTGAACTGCATACAACACCAGTATGAAACAACCTTAAATTGCAAGTAATAATAACTATTATTATCAACAGCTATTATTATTAGTAGTAGTAATAGTAGTAGTAGTATATGTCATCCTTGCTTCTAAACCTGACAGATTTCTATTAAAGTGTATTACCTGAAAATAGAAGGTCAATATTAGGCTTTGATAGTAGTGGGTTTAATTTACTCTCTACCTTACTGCCTATTCTCAAAGGTACCTCACAGAAAATTTGCAAACATAGCAAATTAGGAAAAGTATAAAAATCCACTGTAAAGAATATATCAGAAAGTACTCGACTGCTTTGCTGCCAACCAATCATCATGTGCAAAATCACAGATGACGAAAGCATTGAAATTGTCAGCAATCTATTAGTACCTATGTTTTTAAAACAAAACCATTATCTTGAAAGCTTGTGAAAATACGCAAACCAGCCTGTAGGGTTGACTGTGATCTTTCTGTTCCCTGTGAGTGCATAGTCATGCGCAGTGAGAATCAGATTATCATGGATCCCAGCTATGCCCAAAGGAGTGTTCAGTGCTGGAAGCAATTAAAAAGAACTTTTCTGTTCCTCAGTACTGTCATCCCACACACTGACAAGTCTTTGAAAGCAAAAGCTAAAACTCCTCACACATAATTAGCTAGAACAAACTGATGAAAGAATTAAATATAAAATGTTCTGCACAAAGACATGATCATCAATCTACAGTTCATTCCATCACCACTGATTAGAAAATGTGGAAAGATAGGCAAATTATCCCATTCTCCCACAAAGCCCTAAAGGGGCATAGAAAATGGTCTCAGACCCTTCTTAATCATTTTATTTTTGATCTGGTTATCTTAGCTTGATTATTGCAGTCCCAATTACACCATACAGAAATAAAAGGACTTCTAAGGCTTAATGATATTGTTCTGAGAAATAAAGCCTTTAACCAATCATTTAAGATGTGCTGACCTATCATACGGTAAACAATTTTAGGTATCTAAACATCCCAATTTGTGCTCTGATTTATGACAGCCAATATTGGAAACTTTTTGATCAGATCCCTGGCTTACAAACCTTGTTTCTTACTTCTTTTAGTAAAGTAAAACTATTATTTCAGCAGCAAAGTTGAATGTTGAGATGTAACCTCTGCCCAGTTTTATTCAATGTGCTGTTTGCCATTTTCTTCAATGAGGTGAGAATTTTACCTCTCTGCTTTAACTCCTCAGCTAAAAATTCTAGACACAAACTGTTGAAACAGAAGGTGAATGTGAATAAAACTTTAAGCTTTAAGTGTAAATTTTTCATAATTTTGCCTCACTTATGCCAAATATAATGAGACTGTACCAGGATCTGTTCAGTGTTTCATCAATAAAGCTAAACCATCCGATTCAGAGGACTGAAGAAGGGTAGTTGGAGGTACTATTTGCCCCTAAATGCTTCTGTAGCTAATCTGTCAGTAGAAACCTGCATAATTTTCCAATAAATATGCAAGATGAGCAGCACTGGCTGGATGAATTAGAAAAACAGAAGTTCCACACTTTACAATCAGCTTGTTTTCATCTGCTGTGCACCTGTACCAAGAACATTTATAATGTAGGTGGTGTATTTTGGTGGAATGAAAAAAATCAGTAGTTAATTTCTGATCCTGAAACCATGTTTTGTATTTTCAGGGTATATATTCAGTTTCTAGGAGTTTGTAATTATTTTAGCATGAGATATTTCTCTTTCACTTAAAATAAAAAGTCTTATATAGCTAAAAAAAATAAAAAAGGATAAAACCCCACGAGATGAAGCTCATAACTCATGCTTTTGGGGGAAGTTACCTGAGATCATATCAAGCACATCTCTATGCACATACACTAATAATCTCCATAGACTGTGCATGGACACAGAGTTCTCGAATCTTGATAGTGAATTTTAGACTGGAGTCTGATGGACAGACACTATCTGGTGCATTTCAAGTTCTGTATTATTGTCTGGTGTCCATAGAAATATGAGGATATTTGTCTTTTCCAGACCATATAAAGATTTCCTATTGCCTCTCAGAGAGCCAAGTTTGTCTTCTTATTTCTCTCTCTATAATGAATAAATGAAAATCTTAAGTTAGAATTTAACAGAATATTCCACAGAAAGAGGTGATATCCTCAGTTGCCCCTCAGGTATGTCACCTATTTCCACCATTGCAACACTATTTCTACTTTCAGGTTGAAAAGAACACCACTAACAGATTTCTGAAATTAGGAAGACACCCCAGTTGCAGGCAAGAAACAGACTTAGAGAGAAGATAACCATTCATACATTTTCTTCGTTCCCTGTCTGAATTTCACAGAGGATGTTTGTTTCCTTATCAGGACACAGCTCAGAACTATGCAGAACAGAGCCTGACTGGGCTGCAGCAAGAAATCAGCTTGATTTCCCATTGTTAAGATATTGTGGTGACAGGCATTCTCCAAAAATCCATTTAAAGAAATTGAAAGAAAATAGAATAGATGATTATTCTCTTTCCTGAGTAGGAATATACTGTACCTCAGCCTGCCACTTCCTGCCACTTCCACTTTGGCAGGTACTCTCAACAGGCCAATCCACAGATTACTTTCTTTAGCAATCTAGCAGAGTTCAATACGTTATTCAGTATGACTTTTTTATCAGTTACTTTGCTTAGGGAAAGATCTTAGCCATCTAATTTTGGCAAAAAAAGGATCCCTTTTCCCTTTAAAAAAAAAAACTTAATCCGTCAGTCCAGCCCAAGTAGGAACACAATTCCTTTGATGTAACTACCAAAACTACAATGCTGAAAATATATTAAAAACTTTTGACCACTCAGCTCTATCAAACTCTGTCCCAGAAGAGAGATATTTGGTAAAGTGTCTCCCTGAGGTTACACCAGCGCATTTTAATTAAAAATCTAATGAAATAATGTTCTAGCAAATTATGTTGGACTGGAACTTACAGTATGTGCCAATTATAAAAAGTTAATTGCAATTTCAAAATTAAATCAAAGTACATTGAATTTTATTGACAAAATAACAAATATTGCTACTTGTTTATGACTTTTTATAATTATGATTCTAATTATTTTTTATGGAGGAATCAATAGTCTGCTGAAGAATTCTGAAATATTAAAGCTATCAAAAATATTTTGAAATCATGCAAATGAAATTGTGATGACATGAGGTCATGCAATGAGTTGATTGTCACTCAAGATAGAAGAGCCACTGTAGTTATACTAAGAGTTTGTTTTGGAGACCGTGCAATTATAAAATTATTTGGTTTGAAAGGAACTTTTGACTATTATCTAGTTCCAAGCCCCCTGCCATGGGCAGGGTCATCTTCCACTAGACCAGGTTTCTCAAAGCCCAATCCAATCTGTCTTTGAACACTGTCAGGGTACCCACGGCTTCTCTGGGCGACCTATTTGACTGTCACACCACCCTCAGGGTGAAGAATTTTTTCATAATATCTAATCTAAGCCAACCTTCTTTCAGTTTAAAGCCATTCCCCCTTGTCCACTACAGGCCCTTGTATAACGTTCCTCTCCAGCTTTCTGGTAGGCTCCCTTCAGGTAGTGGAAGGTGCTATAAGGTGACCCCAGAGTATTCTCTTCTCCAGGCTGAACAACAACATCTCTCTCACCCTTTCCTCATAGGAGATGTGCTATATTCCTCTAATCATCTTTGCTGTTCTCCTCTGGACTCACTTTAACAGGTCCATATCTTTCCTATGTTGGCTACCCAAGAGCTGTACGCAGTACTCCAGGTGGGATCTCACAAGAGCAATGTAAAAGGACAAAATCAGCTCCCTTGCCCTACTGACTGTATTGCTTTTGATGCACCCCAGGATACAGCTGGCTTTCTGGGTTTTCTGCAAGTGCACATTGCTGGCTCACATTCAGTTTCTTGCCCACCAACACCCCAAGTCCTTCCCTTCAAGGCTGTTCTAATTCATTCTTCTTCCAACATGTATTTGTGATTGGGATTGCCATGGCCCAGGTGAAGCACTTGGCCTTGTTAAACTTCATGAGGCTCACACAGCACCACCTCTCCAGCCTATCAAGGTCCCTCTGATGGCATCCCTTCCCTCTAGCTGTTGACATCAGCACACATCTTGGCATCATCAGTGAACTTGCTGATTGTGCTTTTAATCCCACGGTTGATGTCATTGACAAAGTTGTTGAACAGCACAAGTCTTTTTATGTTCTTCTTTTTCAGTAAGTGGGAACTTCACTGGACTGTCACAGCTTCTCAAATACGATAATGACTTAACAGGTTCCTCTGCCAGCTCCCTCAGGACCCATGGATACATCTCATCAGGTCCCATGGAAATGTACACCTTCTGGTTTCTTAGATGGATCTTCTCCTACAGTAGGCAGTTCTTCATTCTCCCAGTTCCTGCCTTTGCTTTTTGCAGCTCATATGGTGTCTCTGGAGCACTTGAATTGTTTAGCAAAAAAAACCCAACATTGACTACCTCAGCTTTCTTTATATCCTGGGTAGCCATGTCTCTTCTTTCCTTCCAGAAAGGACCCACTTCTTCTCTAGACTTCCTTTTATCCCCAGTATGCCTATAGAAGGTTTTCTTTTTCCTGTTGACATCCCTGTCCAGGTTTAATTCTATCAGGACTTTAGCCTTCCTAACATTATTCCTTCTTGGCTGCTCAGACAATCTCTCTGTAATCCCCCCAGGCTATCTGTCTTTGCTTCCACCCTCTGTAGGTTTCCTGTAATGTTAGAATTTGTCCAGGAACTCCTCGGTCATCCCCACAGGCCTTCTGGTATTTTTGTCTGATCTCTTTCTTGGGATGCATCACTCCTGAAGATCCTTGAATATCACCTACTTTCTTGGGACCCTCTTCCCCTACAGGGCTGGCTTTATCCCTGCACAAGCACATCCTTGATGAAGCCAAACTCCGATCTTCTGAAGTCCAGGTCAGCAACCTTTCTGTGCACCCTCCTCATAGCCTTTAGAATCTTGAACTCCCCCATTCCACACTCACTGCAGTCAAGGTTTATTTTGAGCTTCACGTTCCCCATCAGTCTCTCCTCGTTGGCAAGAGCAGGGTCTGTCATTGCACCTCTCCTAATTGGCTCTTCTATCACTTGGAGAAAGAAGTTATCACCAAAAATTCCAAGAACCTCATGAATTGCTTACGCCCTGCTGTTTTGTTCCTCCAACAGATAATTGGAGTAGTTAAAGTCACAGATTAGGACCAGGGCTTGTAAATGTGAGGCTGCTTCTATCTGTCTGTAGACAGTCTCATCAGTTCAGCTTTCTGATCAGGCAGCAAGTAGCAGACTCCCACTATAATATCAGCTGTTCCTTCCCTCCCTTTAATCCTCACCCATAAATTCTCACTCAGTTCCTCATCAATCCTCAGGTGGATCTCCATGGGCTCCAGCTGTTCATTGACAAAGGGGCTGATAACCCCTCCCATATTCCCTACCGTCCTTCCTAAAGAACCTGTATCCTTCCATTCCAACGCTCCAGTCACAGGACCCATCCCTCCACATCTTCATGATGCCAATAAGACCATAGCGCTGCAGATGTGTGCACGTGAACTCTTCTTGCTTATTCCCCATGCTTCATGTGTTTGCCTAGAGGCATTTGAGTTGGGTCCCTGATGAAGATATTTACTGGCTGGAGCGGATGGAATTCCTTTGTGCTGCTCTCCAGGTGCTCTCCTGCCAACCTGTAAACACTCTCCAGGCTTTGGAGATCTCTTCCTGGCTCTGGCATCAAATTGGTGGGAGTGGGATGGACTGAGGTTCCACTCTCCCAACAACTTTAGTTTAAAGCTCTCTTCATCAGCTTGACAGGCCTAACACTGAAGATACTCTTCCCCATTAGCCCCCAGTAGACCCAGTTTCCCAAAGTGAATTCCATGGTCTAAGTAGCCTAACCTCTGCCTTGTGGCACCAGTCCCATAGCCATCTGTTGATTTGCCAGACTCAGCTGTCCCTTTCCAGCCTTTTTATTTTGACCAGGAGGATTGATGACAATCTACTGTTACTCCAGAGACCCTCACCACCATTCCCAGAGTTCTGCAATGCTGCTTCATGCTCCTGGCATATACCTACTATGCAAGGTACTAGAAAGAGAATTAACATTAGCCCTGTTGAAGCCAGTAAATTACTGTAGTGCAAAAGAAATTACTTAGGCATTGTAATTCTATTACTAAGTACATTTCTTCTGCTTTTAGGGGGAATAAAATTCTTTTCCAGAAAATTATTTTATAGCTTCATTGTATAAATTTAACTTACAGTCTTTCTCCCTCTCCTTTAATCATTTAGCCCAAATGTACCTCCTTAGGTAGGATACATATAAATTGTGAAGCATGGTTGTAAATTTCAGATACTTTAACATTAAAGACACCTTTGTGCTTCTCAGTCAGCACCTTTGCTTTAACCCCATGACTCTGGCAGAGAGATGCATGGTAGGACATCTGTCCTGCTGTGGTGTTAATCAGCTGAGAAGAATCCTGCTGGAAGTTGTGGTAGTTACAGTGGGATAGCTCATCCCTGCCTGAACTCTCGCCATGCCTTCATTTTTTGTAATAGCAACAGAGATACTAATTAAAAACAAACGTTTATTATGTCAGTTTATCATGTCTGTTTTTATTGACAAGTTAGTTTAATGGTAACTACCAATGTGCAAGAATTCCACTGGCAACTTTTCCATTTCAACCATTCCCTCCTTTCCTTGATGTAACTACTGTGAATATTTTTTTATGATAATACAAAGGTGAAAACAAGCACCAGATTTTCACATGTGTTCTTGTTTGGTGATATTCAGAGAGCTCTCTACTGAACTTACTGTGTCTTTTACAAACTCTCACATGGTATTTATAATTTCTTAATATTTTTAGAGACCAGTTTAGCAGTGAGGTTTTAGGAAGCACAAGTCAGAAACTCAGATACTCACATATTGTCTTAGATCTCTACTATGGTGAAGAAGTTGATGTGATTTGCACATCAAGGAGGAAGAGAAATTTTAATCTAGGGTAGGACCAAACTAGTGTAAACTATTCATTGAAGTCTTTTCTAAGAGCTTAAAATTTAATTTTTACTCAGATTCCCTAACAAGCATGTTGCATAAATGCAAGATAGCATAAATAATTCTCACTTGTATCTTATTAATCATCACTTGTGATACAGCTATACATTAATAATTATAATGAATATTTAGTTATCTCTTTTTCTTATTTAATTTAGATTTCCAGTCTTTTAGTTCTTATACAACTAGAAATTTGGTAATCAAAATTATTCAGTTATGTTAATTCTTATAAATAAAATTAATGATGATATTCTACTTATCTATTTCAGAATACCTGTTTAGCAGCACTAAAGTAACCAAGCTTTTGGGGAAAATTTGGAGAATTCAGTTCATATATCTGAAGTAATAGCACTCAAAAAATAAACACAAGATCATAAACTTTTATCACTCTGCATGTTAATTCTTGCAGTGGGGAAAGGGATGATACCTATGAGCAAAGAAGTATAACAATGGATTGTGAACTTTGTCTGCACTTGTGAAATAGTTAGTAAAAAAGGATGAACTTTTTTAGAAAAAATATCCTAGATCATTGTTTCACAGCTGCTGCTAAATAAAAAAACAACAAGGAATGGAAAACTTGAAAGCTTGTAAAGCATATTTTGTGTTATCACATCTTGACTTTTCTTAATCACGACAGATTCCAGTGATCCTGTCTGATTATTTCATCCATCTCTTCACTTGTGCATTTAATATGCAGATTTTATCAGGGAATCTGTCAACCCTGTGTACATATTTGCCAGGGAAAACATATATCATATTGAAATGGAAGTCCAGTGTGGGTAGTCTGAGCTACTAAAATTGAAATCCAGCTAAGGAATGATCATATAGAAAAGCTTCAAAACGATTATACCTTTCTATTAGCGGCACAATACAATCACATTATATTCTGGAGCATTTAAAATTCCGTAATTATATATATAGAAACATTTATATTTAATATAACAAATGTGAAATCATGACACATCATACATTTATAATGTAAAAATAAGAGATTTGTCTTTCAAGAAATTCTAGAATTTAATTATTTTGAAGCTGGTGAGTAAAGGTAACAGCACTAGCTTCTAGTCTTTCTTTGTCTTGTATGCATCATGATTTTTGAATGATTCCTGAGATCTCAGCTGATTATCATGTAAAATTTCAGCTCTCAGAAATGTTCAGAATTACCATGGATATTGAGAACTGTGAAAATGAAGGATACTGACAACTGAATGGATGGAAAGACAGACAAATGGACATTGATGTCTTTATTTAGGAAGATAATGTACAAATGTTGCTTCTTAAAACACATAAATAATGAATAGATGTTTAGAAATCAGTGATTATCTACTCTTTCATTGTAACTTAAGTAATTTTTTGAATATGTAAATATAGAAGACAGACACTAATTCAACTTCTAGTCAAATAGATTTATATGACAGATTGACTTTCAATCATTTTCAGATTAATTTAAACTTGCAGTCAGGTTATTTTAAATTTTTCCTCAAATTAAGTAGTATTCAACCGTGCAGCTGAGCTCAGCCCACAGAAAAATGTACTTTTTCCATTGAAGAAAATAATCTGAATAGACCAATCATTAATTGCAATGCACTATAAGTCATACAGGTTCCAAAAAGTCCAAAGAGCTTGAGACTAAGTGTCAACAAATAATCTGAAATTCTTTCAGAGCAAATAGGATTGGGCTCCTTAATGACTTGGGTACTTTTGAAAATGGAATTTCTTGCAAGCATTCTGATAGAATTTCTATGACATTTTTGTCAGGGTCAAATTTCATGCTTGAGGTCTAACCTTCATTGTCACACTTTCATGCCAGCAGGATACTGCTCATATAAAAGACAATATATCAGTCTAAAACTAGTATGTTGAATTAAGCATTCAGTCTCCAACTGTGTGCTTTTTTCTTTGTTTCTTGCTTTTTAACATAGAATTTATTTGCATAACAATTGGGATATTCACATCTTCAATCATAGGCTATTTTGCTTCATCGTTTTTTTCTCCAGTGTCTGCCTTTTCCACTGGCCCCAAACCTGCAGCTCTCTAGGGGAAAACTGGACCTAGTAATGGAGTTGCTGTGGTAGACTGACCTTGGCTGGAAGCCAGGTATCCAATAAGCCACTCTATCACTCCTCCTCAACAGGAGTGGGTGAGAAAAAAATTGACAAAAAGCTCATGGATTGACACAAGGACAGGGTGATCATTCATCAAGCATCATGGGAAAGCAGATTTAAATTTGGGAAAATTAGTTTAATCTATTACCAATCAACTCAGAGTAAGATAAGTTTCTCAAACAAAGACAAATCTTAAAACACCTGTCCCCCACCTCTCACTTTTTTCTGGGTTCAACTTAATTTTCAATTTCTTTACCTACTCTCCGTGAGTGGCACAGAGGGATGGACAAAATGAGGACTGTGGTCAGTTCATCACTGGTAGTCTTTGTCACTATACCTCATCACTCTTTTCCCATGTTCTAGTGTGGAGTTCCTCCCATGGGAGGCAGTCGTCCATGAACTTCTCACAGATCCTTACCATGGGCTGCAGTTCTTCACAAACTGTTCCAGCAGGAATCTCTTTCACATGGTGCAGTCTTCCAGGTACAGACTGTTTCAGCGTAGGTCCCCCACAAAAATCATATATCCTGACAGGATCCTGCTCCAGCGCAGGTTCTCCATGGGATTACAGCCTCCCTCAGGCTTATCCACTTGCTTCAACATGGAGTCCTCCAAGGGGTGCAGTGTGAATACCCACTTCACATGGTGCTCTATGGGCTGCAGGGGCAACTGCTGCCTCAGCATGGTCTTCACAGCAGTGTGCAGGGGAATCTAACACAGGAGCTCCTCCTGCATCTCTTTCTTCACTGACCCTGGTGTCTGCATAAGCTATTTCTCTCACATATTCTCACTCCTCTCTGTCAGCTACTGTTGTGCAGCAGGTTTTTCCCCTCCTTAAATATATTATTACAGAAATGCTACCACCATTACCACTGTTTCCAATTTGCTATACTCTCCTGTAAGTCTTGACTGGATAATTTGTACTTCGCCTTTTACACAGAGATTCCTTAAAACTTGTTTTTGTTGCCCATGGGAAATTAAGAAGCTGCTTCAGTAATCAGTGGGAGAAACTCTTTTTTTAGGACTGGAGACCCCAGAGCAAACTGGGGTCTGTTAAGTTTTCAAATGAAGAGTAGAGAAGATGAACAATGCATTAGTCTTACTGTAGAAATAAATCCAGACAATTTGAAGAACAAGATAATTAGGAGCTAATGTGATAGGGTAGACAAAGAAGACCTTGGCTGAATGGAAATAATTATTTCAGAATATCATTTAGGAGTTTATGGACATTGCTAGAGTAGGAAATCATAGGGAAGAAAACTGCTGAGTAAACAGTCATGTCCTAATACCATTAATGAATAGCGTAACGAGCAAAAACACCAGAGCCTCAAAAGCTCCAACAGAACTTAAATTTCCCCACACCTTTTCTTAACTTTTATGAAAGCTTCCTTTGCCTTTGTTTTGCCTAGTCAAAAGAGACACTGAGTATACTCTGCAGCTCTTGAACTTACACTTTAGGTGACTGATGGCACAGTCTTTGACTCTTATTTCTTCTTTGAAATGTTATGATAAGTCAAAAGGGTTATTTGTCTTCACTCTGTGGATTCTCATGTCCTCTAACAGTTATCTAGTGAGTGGAACAAAATTTTTCTTTCTATCAGATGGCCTGATTGGTGACCTGCAGGAATCCTCAGCTGGTGTGTAACATGACTTTGTTTCCTTTGACTGATCAGTATAAGCACTGCCTAACATTACTGTAAGATAGTGATGAAACCTTATAAGTCTTTTCATCTGAATGGTGGTGGTGAGAAGTGTGATAAGTCTTCAGTTAATATGGAAATCTGAACCCTTCTAACTTTATGGAAGATGTACATGGTAACTAAAGACCTGGACTTACCATTAAAATAGAACACATTCATAGCATAATCCTACAGTGAGCCTGGTTTCTGTAAAGTATTTTACCAGTACAGTTATGGGAAACTGAGTCCTTATTTGATAGCAAAACAAGTTTTGCAAAAGGTCTTTCCTGGACTGAGTTTTGCTAGGATATATGAGGCTGAAATACAATAATCCACATTGTACCTTTGGAAGTGTCCCTGCACTTTTCTCCTGCTCACTGAAAAATGAGAGGGTTGCCCATTTTCAAGGTTGTGTTTAATTTTAAGGAACAGCAAATTAATTAATGTAAAAATCATGCAAATATATTTCTCTTCAACTAAATGATCACTTTCATGACATGCAGAGTAGATTTTTTCTTACAATCCAGTCTTCTATGGAAATATCCACTATTCCGACAAAAGCTTTATCAATTCGTAGGGTCCAACATCTTCTGAATTGAAGATGTGTGCAAATGACAATGTGTTCTGCAATTTCCCTTATGATTTGGATAATATTAGTAGGAGATTCTAGGCTAGGTATCATCACTGTTCTCTTTATGAGAAAAAAAAAAAGTTTTTCACAGTGAAAATCTTCTGCGACTGATTTTTTTTTAGTGTGAAGTATTAGTACACATTGTGATCCAAATGCATCTAGGCGAGATCTGTTCCAGGCATCTATCCCTAACTCACAAGATAGGGACAAAAACCCCTCATATTCTAAAAGTAAGATGAAATTTGTTGGTTTTCAAACAAACAAACAAATTTGTTGTTAATGTTGTTAACAGCAACTATTAAACTATGCCACAATAGTCTAAAAATGAAAATTGTTCAGCTTTGAACAACAAAGAGTTTTTAGATATTCCAGATCCCCCTGCAACCAATAATGTTTATGTCTATTATTTTCTATGTAATCAATTCTCTTCATGGTCCCAGTCAAAGGAAATCTTAAGCATAAGATAAATTTTACTGTATTACCAATATATTATTGTTAAATCATACAGACCTTTAGGAGATTCATCAGTCACAATTAGGACATGAAAATGTAGACTTTTAGAGAAGAACTGAATTTCTTGCAGAAGATTTTGAGTGTTACACACATATGAATCATTTATCTTAAAGAACTACTGAATCATCCACTGTGTGAAATTTTGAATGGAGCATGGGAACACATGTTTGGTAGAAATGAAGGTGATGTTTTACAAAATGTATGCTCAAATGCTACCTAAGATAATTACACTTGCCTTGCTTCTTGCACTCCATCAGGCACATTTTTCTTTTCTTAAATTTTTTAAAAAATGTTTTCTGTTTCAAGCATCAGAAGTCCCCTGTACTTTCAAATTGTGGAATGAAGGCACATTCTTTCTCTGTGCTCTTTGTCTAATCTTATGTGATGCTGGTTCTAATAAGCTTGTAACACATATTTTGGGGCACTGGGGGAAAATCAGAGGGCTTAGATGTTAATATATATAGATATATAATTAAAGATGGGAGGAAAGCCAGTAAAAGTCCTGTAACTTGCAGCTCTAAAGGATGATTTATATAATTAGCTATTGTTATTACAAAAGGTATCAACAGTGTGAGATTGTTGTAAATTATTATTTATCTGTGACTGGAATAGCTAAAAAATTTTACAATAAAACTTGAGAATGCTGTTATTAAAAAAAAGAAGCACAGCTCTTGGGAAATATTTCCAGTAAGGTAAATTTTGTAATATCTTTACATAATGGGGACCTTGACTAGGCCTCCACACAACTAAATAGGAGCAAGCACACACAGGGCCTCAAGTTCCCTGGGACAGCTGTTTCAGATCTGGAAATGTGTTATATATTTTATATATAAAATACATGCATTATTTCTTGTAGATCATGAATTATGTATTATATATTATATCTATTTTAGAATCTTATATCCAAGTGTGATTTCTGGTAACTGCTATACAAAAGCACCCAGACCCTAAAAATCACCCATCTGAAACTCCTACCTCATAAATCCTAAGTCCTAAAAAGGCACATCTACTCTATGAAAGTATTGAAAGTCAGGAATTAAATTTGAACACTGGCCTAAAGTCACCTACGTTTCCAGTTTTCTCTCTGGGCCAGCTGTGAATGGGTCTCCCGTAAGACTAAATATGAGTGGAATTTGGAGCATACTGTACTTTGGAAAGTCTTGCTCCAAAAGGTCAGCATGCAGGACTGCATTAGTTTTGTATTCCTTCATGGTGTGGTCTTCTGGCACTTTTCTGGCACAATCCCTCTGCACCATCCCTCTCACTCTCCCTTATATAAAGGCGTTTTCAGTTCCATTCCATAAAACATCATTCTGATGGACTAAAAATCATCTTTAAATTATTTCAGACAAGTTGAAATGAAAAATATAAAGAACAGAAGGCTACAAAAACTTGTGATATATGTTCCACTGCTACAAGAATGCCCTACAAGATCCATTGAGTATTCAGAGCTAAAGTTATCTATTGAGGAAGTGGCTGTCTACTCTAGAAGGAGTCAGGTGGATATTAACCTGTCTGTGCTACTTAGGGACAGGGCTGTCTTATATTCATCCACAGAATATTTGGATTCATCCAAACTAAAACTTTCAAGTGGTGCTGATGAAGAGTAAAACAGAAGAAAATTATACTTACATATGGTAGAGATATGAAAAGGAGCTATTTTATGCAATTGCCAAATATAGTAACTTCTGAACTGTTTAATTTGAATCAGAAAACAGAAAGAATTTTTTCATTTTATTTAAAAAGAATTTCTTAGTCTAAAAAATAAATTTGCTTAAAACTGTTGTCAACGTTCGACCCTGACTAAACGCCAGGCACCTCGACTCTCTCTTGCTACAGGAAAAAAACTACAAAAAATACACACCAATCTCATGAGTCACCTGAGATAGGACACTGGTTGGTAGGAGGATGCACAGAAAAAGAAAAAAAAAGGGCAAACAGGCTCTAAGCTTAAAGTTGCAAAAAAAAGTGATTTAATTACCTAACAGAATTGGAGGATAAATGCAAGGTGAAAATACACTTTTCGCACATTATTTTGTTCACTCCCCCCTCCCTCTTACGAACCTCTAGTATTCACCCCCTTTCCACTTTTATAACCAACAAGCCCAGGTAGGGGGCAGGGTGGGGGTTATTTTTTTTCAGTCCACAGAGCAGGTTCTTAAATCTGTTCATCACTACAATTCTTGTTTTCACAGAGGTGTAACCAACACCTCCAATTGGCCCAAACTTGGCCGGCAGCATGTCCATCACCTTCAGAGCCATCAGAGATTGGCTCTGCTTGACTTGATGTAAAACTTCCAGAACTTTCATTCAGGACACACAGGAGCCATCTTTGTGTCACTCCCCACCCCTCAGACACCACCCCAGGCCTACCACAACATCTTCTGAAGGGTCCAAATTTCTCCTAGATGTTAAAAATACTTTACTGATGTTTTGGGCCAATTAAAACCACCACAACTGTCAACAAAAAAAGCCAATAAATAACTAATTTGGTCAGCCATGGTGAGTGTTCTTTTGTTGCGCTCAATAACAGATTTCACTAAAAAAAATTAATTACACTATAGAGATTATTTTTATCCTTCTGTTGCCAAGTGTATATTTTACTTCTTTCTTTCTTTCTATTTTATATTTTTAATATGAAGAGCCAGCTAGCCTCTTATGGCAAGGGTTACATTCAAAGAATCAACAGTGTTCACTGATGCTGCCTTGGGTCTTGCTGTGTATTCAGTATTGGGGATGGAAGGAGTGTTGCAGAGTTCTATCTGGATCTCAATAAGAAAGACACATAAGCAAATAGTGTAATAGGACAGCTGTTTTATAAAGACAGAATAATGACAGGAATATAAATAGTGAGTAAATATTCCTTTCCTTCAAATGCTGGGCACCTTGAGTTAATGCAGCATCAGACATGAGACAGAGCCTGGATGGATCTTCCCGTTAACATAGGGTTAAAATATTTCCAAAATCGGGACAGTTAAGAATAGGCTTTGGGAATGGGAGTAGGTAAGAACTGCTTGTACAGGGTCAGGTTGACATGAATATGAAGATTGCTTAGAAATCATTGGGATTGTTTCAGTTAACTGATGTGGATTCACACCTGCGAAATAAATCAGAAATATTGCAGGAGGAGGGGGGCTTAAAGTCATGCTTGGGAGAAAACAATAGAACAATGTTAAGATGATGATTAACATATGATCATGCCACTGTTATATAAGGGAAGGTATAAAATGTAATTCACTTCAGATCAATGTTGAAGTCAGATTTGGGTAGATGTTACATCCCGGCTTCCCAAGCTCGAGAATAAAAGGCACCTGCATACAATCATTCAGTGATTATGTGTTTTCCATGCTAACATTCCCATTGTGCACTGTTTGGATCCTGCCTATGAAAAGATTAAATTTCCTTTCCATGATGTAGTGTCTTTTCTCCTGTGTAAGAAAACCATGTGTCTTTTCCTGATGCCTAAAACCTTACCTCCTACCACTCATCAGTGCAGCACAGGCTGCTATGGGGCTTGCAGGAGATTGCTCTGCAGCACCTGCTTGTGCTGCATAGGGCCTGCTCCAGCCTGGAGTACAATTCTGTAGAGTGGATGTGGAATGTTCACAGTCACCAGGTCCTCAAGACCCCCAATACACTGCTTCTCATTACAGCTATTAATCTATGTATCTATTTATCAAGAAAAACAAACACAAAAAGTTGAAAACCTTTGTGTGATATCTTATTCCTTTCTATATATTTTGAGCTAAACTAGCTTTCTTAAAAAAGTCAAAAGCCTTTTTTTTTTTGATATATGTTATTCAAACTGTCCTTCAATATGCAGAATTATTATTGATACTTATGATATTTCCTAGTTATTATGTATGCATGCTTGGACTTACCAGTACTGACTTGCAGAATTTTTGTTTATTTCATGTCTTCCTCGCAAAGGTTCTGCATTTATTATCATCTAACTGCAGAGAGCTTTTATACCAATGCAATAATAGGTTACAGATACAGCTAATTATGACTCTGTTTCATCAAGTTTATGACTCTTTCATCATTTTGTATAGCTGTGATAAACATGGTAAGACAAATTAAAACACAGTGCCTATTTTGCTAATAGAACTGCTTTATAAATTTGGCCAATATTATGAAAGTGCAATATTTTGTAAGATATTTCTTTGTTAAACCTGGCTTCCCTCTGAAGTACACATGCACAAACCCTACACCAATATGGGAAGATTTTAGTGCCTTATGAAACAAAGCCATTCAGAATTAATGGAACAACTCCTTCTGTCTGGGTATAGATATTTTAGCAGTACATATTACAGTCCTGCAATTCAAAGAAAGGCAGGTTGTGCTATGAAAAAGACAACCACCAGTGAATTGATAATTCTTTAGTTAGAATACAAATTCTTTTCAGCTCCCATTTTTGTGCTCAGAGGTATATGTGCCCTGTTATTCCCATTGAAATGCATTTAGACATCTTTTTTGTTATTATCGTTATTGAGAATAAAGGCATCTTAAAAAACATTACAAAATGTTACAATGTAGAAAGAGCACCAGGTCCTGCAACAAAATCATTTCCAGTCCAATTAAACACAGTAGATAGGGTAAATATAAGGAAAACATTCACTGACCTGTGTGTACTCACAGAGCGTGTCAACTAAATCTTTGATTTACTGATATCCAGCTTTTCTCACTAACCAGACCAGCAGAAATTTTTTTGAGCACTCCTTCAGTGCAGACACAATTGGATGTAGAGTGGTAGTGTTAGCAACCAGATCCTCACTTGGGTCCATCTTTAATAATAGACTCAAAGCTATTATTCCCCCAGAGCTGGAGAGGCAGTTGACCAGTGGGAATAGGCTTGGTCTCTGTATTATTCTTCCTGTTGAGCTATACACAAGCAAAGGCTCAATTTGGAATATCATAACCTTAGGCTTTAGACCACAGCATAAAAAATTTCCATGGAATTTTCTCTTTCAAGTATTGCTTGTGGCATCAAAGGAAAAATTTTCTCAACTGGTTGAGATAATGGGCAACGGGGAAAGTTCTCTTCCAAATATCCCTCTGGATTCATAAAGCATGTCAACAAATGCAACTTCTACTTCTGTAAATTATTAATTCATACAAATGGAGGATTTGGTGCTAAATGATTTTCATAAGCTTGCCCAATTCACATATGAATATTATCTAAACCAGGCATCTGCAGGGAAAAAAAAAATTATAGATACTGGGAAGAAAAGAAAAGCATTTCGATTTTCCAGAGTTTCATAGAGCATACATATTTTTAAAAATTGAAAATAGAGACACACATTCAGGTCTGCCTACTATTAGTTTGACATAGAACTAGCTTGATTTAAGAGTAGCTTTTGCCCTAAATCTGTGTGAAACTGCCTGCTTTTAACTTGTAACTAACTGTAGTGAGCTTTGCAGAGATTTCTAAATGGCTAATTACCACTGGAAGTACCATTCAGCTAGAACACAACTCCTAAGGAAAAATTCCTCAGTGTATGTAGTGGAGGAACAAATTGACTGTTTCATGGACGGTAGTTTAATTATCCATATGGCCATAGCCAGGTCAAAGGCCTGAATCTATGGGGTTATGACTTCCCATTTTTCTGTTCCAAAAGGGAACAGTCAGAAATGTTCAATAAACTGGGAGGCAGCAACCAGGAGTTGAATTATGGCAAGGATGTTCTTGTGTTTTTAAACTGAGCAGCACCTATTGTGGTACTTGTGTTCATCCCTTAGAAAGCTTTTTCTTTTTCTTTTAAAAGCAATGTATTCACCTCAGATGAAAGAGGACAGTTCACTTGGGACACTTCCAGTAGAAGTGTTAGTTGCCAGAATTCCTTTGTGGTTCCTCAACAGCCCTACAAAAAGTGGAGGAGTGGAGTGTCTATGTTCAAATGCTTGTTCGTCTAGTATCCCATTGCTGTAAGATTTCCAGACCCAAGTCAGGGAGACTCAAAAATGCTATCTGAGATATAATCAGAACTTTTACAAGGATAGTCTCAGGATCTGGACAGAAGAATATGAATACATTCAAGAACATGAAGCAGGAAGGTAGGATATCTCATCCCCAATAACTTTCGGCTCTTCCAAACATATGTTGCTACCCATCTTAAGGTCTGTTGCCAAAGCTCTTGTTCCAAATTCCAGCTTCATAGGCTCAGTGACTGAACAGCTACTGAAAGACAAACAGATTTAAAACATCAGCAATACATTCAAAAGGGTGAACCATTAAAATCAGTGTTAACAGGCCAGTTCTCATGATTCTATTGACTTACACACTGAAAAATTGCATTAGAGACAGCTTTTCATTAAAGTCTTGCTATTTATATAGTCTTGTTATTATATAGTCTTTGTCCATTACAGGACAAAGAAAGTAAAAAACCACAAGAACACAAAAGCAAAATTTTGCATTGACTGTTAAAATTATGCGACTAAATATTGAGGAAGGGAACTACTTCTCCAGGATACAGTGCCAGATGAACTATTTGACCAAATCTATATTTCATCAAATAGAAGAAAATAAATCATTTTATCAGTGAATGATTAATCACCTCTGAACTATGAACTCGTTGTTTGTCAATACAGCTGTTCCTCAACTAAGTCTCTCTCTTCTTCCCAGCCCCATTTTTAGAGAACAGACATCTTAATTAGAAATTTGTTGTCAGTAAGAAAACTCCATAAACCACAGACAGCAGCTAATTGCATGTTATTAGAGGTGGGAGCCTTACTGCTGTCAGTAATTTAAATAATATCACTTAGAAAACCTATCAGTATCTCAAAAATTTCAGAGGTAATCTGAAAACTGTTTTAGAAACTCATACAGTTTATTAATTCAAATATATCTTAACATAGCTTTTGAACAGATGATAGCAAAGCATACTTTTATCAGCTTTAACTTAAGTTATACCAATTTCAACTTTTTATTATTATCATATTAAGGAAAAAGGTACTTACAAGTGTACTTTTATTTTGCATCTGGCACCATAAACTTGTGCACATCTAAGTGGAGTAGCCACTGACCATTTCGCCCTGGATTACAGGGGCTTTGGTGTGCTCCCTGTCCCAGTCTTCCAGCTCATGGGCAGGATACCCCAAGAGCAACTGGTCTTGCTATTAAAGCCTAAGAAAAATAAGTCATTAAATACTTCAGCCTTTTTTTTTGTGATTGTGGATGTCCAGGGTAACAATTCTGCTGACTTCCCTCCTTACTTCCCCAGGAATCAAAACTGTTGAGACAGCCTCTAACCATGACATCACTCACCAGTCCTTCCTTGTTCACAAATAGGTCCAGTGACACACCTTCCATAGTTTGCTAGCTCACCAGCTGTTTCAGGAAGTTATTTTATACACACTCCTAGACTGCTACTCTAGGAAACTCTGATACTGTTTCCTCTCTGCTGTGTTGTATTTCCAGCAGACATCTGGCAAGTTGAAGTCCCCCACAAGAACAAGGGCTGGAGGTCATGAGACTTCTCCCAGCTGTCTATGGAATATTTCTTCTGTCGCTTTATCTTGGTTGGATGGTTTATAACACACTTCCAGTACGATGTCTGCCTTGTTGGCCTTCCCCCTGATTCTTACCCCTAAACACTTGACTTTCATCACCATCATTAAGCTCTAGACATTCAAACCCTTCCCTAACATACTGGACTACCTCACTGCCTGTCCTTCCTTGCTGATGCCTTCTAAAGAGTTTATAGCCATCCATTGCAACATTCCAGTTGTGAGAATCAGCCCACCATGTCTCCATGATGACAACTGTGTGATAATTTTCTTGCTGTCCAATGTCTTCCAGATCCTCCGGTTTGTTGCCTGCTCTGTCTGCATTGATGTTCACACCAGGGAGTTGGAGGTCAGAAAATAATCAGTCTTTGTTGTAGCAACACTATTTGTTACATTTTCCTGGCTTGCCTGTAAGATTTTATATGGTTGGCTTAACATACATAAGATATATGTTTTCAGACATTGTTATTGACAGTTGTTAAAAATTTTGATGGATGTCTAAGGCAGTAGATAGTAGGCAGTACTTTGTTACAATAAGTGGAAGCTGATATAGTGAAATGAAATGGGCAGTGTGTAAATCTAAATTTCTAAAGAAAGTATTATAATCAGGTACTTATCTCTACTATGCCAGTATCTGACCACGGTTAAGAGTTAATATTGAGTTTCCTTAATCATATGTGAAGGGACATTTTGAGGCAAAACCATAATGTCTGTGAAATACTGAGCAGCCTCCATTTGAAGGGCAGTGAGAATTATTGTCAGAACTGATTGTCTGAGATTTCACTCAACTTTATCACTAATTTTGTTAATAGGATAACTTAAAATTGATCTAGAAGAGATCTAGTCATCTCAGTGACACCAAACAGGGTTGCTGTGGATTATGTAACTTCCTGACAGAAGCTTGTCCAGCCAGGTCTCAGTCTACATATTACAGGGATCACAAAATATTCTAGACAATTTATTCTTGTTGACCATCTTTACCTATATGAAGAGAGTTCAAATTTACATTCATCGTTTTAGGGGGAATAGATGTACACATAGTCTGTAGGAGGCTATAACATTAGAAGTCATGCATTTCTTTGCACAATGTAGTTCTAGATAAGCATCCTCCAAACTGTCAAAAAAAGGTTGCATTATGAGTTTTAGGCTGTAGATTTTCACTATCTTCTGGGTAATATCCTGCAGTAAACAGCATGAAAATCTCTTTGATAAAAAGGATGATTTGTTTCTTATAGAATATGATTTTTAACCTGTGGACTTGAATATATAATTTTTGAATAATCTTGGGGAAAGAAAAGAAAGAAAAGGTTGAATTCATGGAAAAATGTAATGTTTATTACTTAAATAAATCATTCTCGTGGAATTTTTTAGGATAGGAAACAGTTCAGAGACATGAAAAGTCATTTTGAATATCTGAGCATTTAAATGACACAAAATTATTTTTTCCTTTAAAATGTATTCTCAATATTTTGTTTCTAAATCAAATATTTGTATGGCATCCATTCTTTTAGATTCTGAATACTTCCGTGCAACTGCCAAAATCCTGATAGCTCCTCTCTTGAACAGATGTAGTAATTGCTAGAAATATCCTGAGAGAGTTGATTCTCCTGAGATTTCCTACATATTTGCCAATTAGTTTGGATAGTTGGAGAGGCAGCCAAATTTTTGTGATGTTTATCTGAAGCATATCACTGAGCCTGTTGTGGTTCATCCATTGCTAATCAGAGAATTAAATTTAAGCTGGAGTCTGTATACTGTTGAGAATATTATTGGTAAAATCTGTACCACTCAGAAGTCAGGGTCCATTTTATCATTAAATCAATCGGGCCAGAATCTAATTGATTGTACAAAAACACTGTATAAAGCATGTTATTCAAAGTGAAGCTACAGACTGTTTCCTGGGCTAGAATTTTGCAATCCTGAAAGAAAATGAAGTACATAAAAGGAACATAACAGTGAAAAATTTTCAAATTCTCTATTACCTTTCACATTAGGGAAATTGTAAATAACATGTATATTTGACAACTGCAAAGAAATTTTGTTCTACTTGAATGATATCAATAGCAGGTATACATGAAACTAAGATCTGGATGCACCAAGTAATAAATTAAAAATAGAGGGTTTTTTAAAATCTTCTCACATCAGTAATTTTTTGTCATTTTTCATAAAGCTACAAGCCCCTTTGACATTTTGATCCACTTGTCCTTATTTAGCTTCCAGATGTTAATTAATGAAATCAGCTACTCTCGAGGTTTTCCTAAACATCCTAAAATTTTGTCTTGGGCATTTAATCTGTTTTGCTAACTTGGCATTGGAGACTTATTTGTCCTATTTTTGGTCATATAAATTTATATTCATTGTACTACAGACTTATACAGCCCATTCTCATTATACTGTATCTTCATCTTCAAATCTCTTCCTCCAAACCAGCTTGATTCTGCTAGTTCAACTACTGCACGCCTTTGCAATGCCCTTCCATATGAGATCATGAACAGTGGATTGGCAGTGTTTTCCAGTCAAAATTAAAACCCCATTTGTTCGGCTTGACTTATGCTTAGTGACAGCTCTGTGTATTTCTCACTGTGATGTGAATACATGAAGGGCACAGTATAAACATGCACTGAATTATATTGCATTGTGAGGAAAATGTGATTGGAGTAATTACCAGTGTCCAAGTTTTTATCCTTCTTTTCATTAAAGTTGCTATTATGCCAATGACAGAGATAAATAACAGAATTGTTTGATTAGTGTCTGTCTTGAATAAAATGTGAATTTAAAAAAAAAACTAATAAAGAACACAGCAAAAATATAATGTAAAAAACCAGAAAAGCACTTCCTAATGGGCAGTTATAAATGTCACCAATGAAGTAAGACCAAATATGTGGTGTTAATTCTTACTTAGATAAGCCCAGTTCATATCATAAAAAGCGGGGGATGCTTGTAAAAAACACAATCAGATAAGATAACCATTAAATTTTGTTATGCTCTCTGTTGAATACTATGTTCAATTTCCTCTATGATCTAGAGCACTTTAGAGCATGTTACACTCTATGGGCCAACTTTGACTAAAACATTCCAAATATATGTAGGATTTTTTTCCATTTCTACAGTGTTTACAGAAATTTTGGGTTGAAAAAAACCTCTCTGAATAAGTTCCAGGCAAACTGTGTGTTCTCTTAGGCTGTATGTTACATAGCTACAATTATTATTATTTACTGTTAGCCACGATTATTTTTAGTATTGCCAACATTTTGTTCACAATCTTATTTTACTGGTGTAGCATTATCTTGGGTTTACTGCTTGTATCTCTGTAGGAACTATAACATTATGGTGACTTTTCATTGTCTGTAGTACTTCTCCAGCTATTGGGTAAAAGTCAAAGTTTGGGCCATACTTTCAACTATAGACTCATTATTCCAGTCTGGGAATGATCCTGATCTTTTATGAAGGATGCAACAATGTTTCATAATCATGCACAGATCACAAAGCTTCATTAAATGCTCAATCCACAGATTGGCTCTCTACAGTTGTCACCTTGTCATTTATGAATATACCTATTTCAACATCTTCTACATGTCCTGTTGGAAAAAATGAAAATTCCTGAAAGGGTTGTTTTCCTTACATGAAAGTCATGATTCCACAGTTTGTTTCAATTAAAAAAAATATTTAAATGTATTCTTTCAGACTTTTCCGAATTGAAGATCGTGTGAAATTTAAATTAGCGGTTAACTGGTCTGGCTCTATGGAAGTGAGTAGAGCTAGGCTAATTTTCACGAGTTCAGAATAAGTCAAAAATAATTACATTTACTAAATAACCATCCTAACAAGCTGATTTTGCAGAGTGATTGAAAATAGGAATTAATACATTTTGACAAGAAAGGAGGAAAAATTTTTGAAAGTTTGAAATCAGCATTTGGCTTTAAAACAAATCAGCAAGGACTAACTGCTGCAAGAAAGAGCAAACCTTATAATAAAAATTCCTCTTCTGAGATGAAGTAAAGAATAAATATTTAAGGTCTACTGTTGGGCAATGGCATTGTTTAATGAACATGGCAATAATGAGTCACATGTGATGCCCTTCACAATGAATGGCAGTAGTGATAGGAGAAACACAGCACAAAATAGTAGTACTATGAATATAGCCAACTTTTTATGCAAGTAGAAGTAACACAGTCAGAAATGTCACTAGAGCATTGTAGTCTGGGAGTGCTATATTTGGAAATAACCACTCCTTAGATGACTACCACAGCATAATTGATTCAGTATTCAAAAGAATTTTTTTAAAAAATTGTTGAATTAAGCATTGGTCGTACAGAACTACAAGACATTGACAGTGGATTGTCATAACAGTCCGAATTTACTTGCTCATGCTCCCAGTTTTCTACAAATTGTAACTATGTAAATTTTAAAATGCCTGTAACATTTTTATAGTATTGGTTTTCTGGTTTTTTTAGATGAGAAGTGAGACTCATGAAGAAAAACTAAAAAGAAGTTTTTCTTTTCATTTGATAGGAAATAAACAAAAAAACCTCAATTCTCAGAAATAATGAACACTAGAAAAATATTTTGAATGTAACTAAAATATACTAGATGAAAACAAAAAGGTAAATTCTTTATAAATATTTCAATGAATGATTTGAGTACTGAGACTCATAAGCTTTAATCTCTTGAGTGTCTGAGAATTTCATAGCCTTGTAGGTATCTAAATCACATTTTAAATCTTTCCTTAACATTAAGGCTGAAAGTGAAAGTTGGTATAATTTCTAAATCATTTAGATGTATTTTAAAAAATTACTTCTGACTAAAGAAATTACTGGAGCTGTTTCATTACAAAGATTTCTTCTTTGACTGCTTCTTTTGTATAATGTAGTAATGAAAGAGTGGAGAGAAGATGTAGGTCTCCAAGTTAATTTCAAAGTCAAAAGGTAGATTTTCTGTTCCTTATCAGCTGGACATAAAAATTTCTGCTGATCTTTGACAATGTGAATCTTCAAAGTATATTGGCTATTATTTTCTTCATTCACAGTAAAAACAGAAAAGTACATTAGCTGGTGCTTTCATTTTCAGTATGTGATCCCGAGTGCAGAACTCAGTCTTATGAAGATCTGTAGTTGCTGATAAGAATTAACAGCGTGAAAGATATGCCTGGCCTGTAGTTATGCAGCTTTTTATATTTAATGTAAGACACAGACAAGGAATATGCCATGTTCAGTCAAGTATTTGATTACTAGGCTGAAAAGATGTTACATTAGTATGGAAGGTAAATGATAAGATTCAAACTGTTGCGGTGAACTGAGGAAAAGGATGAATCAAAACAAACAGCAGGCTGCACGCCTCTTCTAACCAAAAGAAAAAAAGCCACATCTATGTTAATCCAAATACAATGTAGACTGATAAACATATAATCTCAGTAGACAAGATATAACCTTTCTTTTAGAACTGAAGAAGCAGAGGAGGGAAAAAAAGAACAATAGCATAGATTATGTGGTGTTTATAATCTTTAGATATACATAGTTAAATTTAAGAAAAGGAAAAGTGCATAAGAGCTATTCCTTCTTTTGTGGCAGATATTTCCTTTGCTGATTTCAAACAAGGGAACCTTGTAGTATCTGGAACTGCAAATCCTACTCCAGGAATTGAATTCACCAGAGTGTAGAGGATTAAGCAGGACTGAAGTGTGATCACCAGAAAGAGGTTCTGAAGAAAGAGAAAGAAAAAGAAAATGAAAAAGGAAAAAAATACAAAATCAATTGGTTGATGTTTAAAACATATTTAGTTGATTCCGCTCCTCTTTTTCCAGAAGATAAAAACAACCTCTGCTCTGTCCAAACATTGCAAAATTTTTCTTTAATGTCTCAATTCCTTGAATGTTAGAACTGGTTTTCTTTCCCCCTGATCTTCATGGTGCACCAAATTTAAATGATAGTTAATCACAGAGCAATCTCCTCATAGGCCAGTACACAAGGCCATGTACTGTCCAGCTCTCAGCTCTTCCCCAGGCAGTCCTTCACACACTGGACTCAACACACACACTGCTATGGCAAAAGCCTTAATTTTGTATAATTTCCTGCTCTCAGAATACCCAGGCTGTGCCATCAGAAAGCAAATACAGTGTATGTAATTCCTGCAGTTGAACAACTGAGATAACAGAAAGACGAGGCTTATGTGTATGTATAGCTGTGTTGACTAATTACAGAAAAGAAGAAGCTGATGCCACAAAGAAAAGCTGCATTCTTTCTCTGATGATCTTTTTCTGGTGGAGCCAAACTAATCTGAAATTTTGGGCTGTTAGGAAAAGGACAATATTGGAAGACAACTTACTTCAATCTGGACCAATACTGGCAGAGGCATGGTTCTCTTGCTTGAGAAGAAGATCACGCAAAAGACTGCAGGAAAGATATAAGTTTAAGGTATGTAAGGAAGTACTACATTCTCCTGCGTTTGTGTTAATATCTTGCATTTTTCTTAAGATTTTATTTCCTAATTTCCATATACCTGAAAATAATTGAAAAAATCAGATTTTCAGGAGGTGATAAATATTTGCCTTTAAAATCCTGGCTCCTCTAAGGCCTCTTTTTCCTTTCCTTCAAATAAGAAAACCAGAGAAACACCATATATCATTGTCTTAAGCTTGGGGAGAGGTGAAAGCTTTGTGGTGGGGTATGGCTGAAAGAATTTTATTTCTGTGCCATGACATAGAATGTCATGTTTACATTAGAAAATGAAGCACAGACAGGATAAGGATCTAACCAAAATAAGGAACCTGTTGATTAAACAGATTGCTAGTGCCTTCCTCATTCCCCCAACTCTAAACAATATATCATGTGTCTCTTTTTGCTAAAGCAAAAGCAATAAAAATATTATGTATTGAAAGAGTAGAAGCCAGGAGTTCATAGTTGTTTATGACTACTACAACTGGAAAAAAAAAATCCTATTATACTTCTGATTCATTTTCATGATCCATTGACCAGCTGGTAAGAGAAGCACCATTAATGAAGCATGAGATTTCATGCAGTTTGACCACCCAGCAGGAGATATGCTTCACCTTATGCTGATTCTCTTTTCACTGAGCTCCCAGAGCCAGGAAAGTCAATGTGTTAAGGACACATTAAAAAAAAAAAAAAGTATATATAATTCAGTCTTCTTTGGATATCACTGACAACTATCACACTGCTTCTTAGAGTGACAGCTTTCAACAGAGCATTGCCCTGTGAAATAGAGTACAGAGCCACACACTGTGAAAGGAAAAGTGTAAAATCAAAGGAGTTTTGTAACAGCAGCTATTCAGTGAGATTTTAGGTACTTTTAACAAAAGCAATCCAGAGCTTTTTCTTTCACATAAGAAGTCAGTAGTGAAAGCAAATTATATTTTATATATATTAACTCAGTAACAACATTAAAACGCATAGAAGTATTTTTAAAAGAAGACTCTCACATTTACTTAAGCATGAATGTGTAGACATATGTGATGGAGTTTTTTAGGCATGTCATTGTGGATATTACTTATATTTTTTTCCTAAACCAATGTCATTATGGAAAAAAACTCTTTGATGTGTCTGCACAACAGGTATGAAATAATGACCAAAAGCCTACATCTAGTTCAGCCCCCAAGACTCTTTATTAAGTATTTCACTGTTGCCCTCTGCATATCCTGGTCACTTAAGATGAAGAATGAAGAGTTTTGCTGAACTTTATTAGAAAATTAACAAATGGTTTTGAAGTATATTGTTATTTAATTTTGTTATTCATTTCCATTTTAATATCCCAAGCTTGAATGTTCAAAATGCTGCTGAATTAAATACTACTGGAACTGTAGTGGAAAATTGGTAAAGGCTATCACTGGGGTGGTAGTGGTCATCTGGGGGATGTGTGGCAACAGTTATACTCCCCCAGGTTTACACATTTGATCAGATTTTAGTTATACACCCCCCAATTTGATCAGATTTCAAAGTCAAGAAGCCACCATTTATTAGTCTGTTTATTGTAATGAGATGAGAAGATGATCAGCACTTTGTAGGACAGCTTTTTAGTTGTACAAAGAGCAATAGAAAGATATAATTTCATGACAGTAAGAGATTCTAAATATACCCTAGGTTATTACAGAGATTATTGTAAATAACTCCTGTTGTTGCAGAGATTAATGCTTGGGTCAAAAGGAATCCAAAGAGTAAGCAGCAAGAAACTTTGTAAAATGCTGTTAATAAATAATATGGGAAGATATACACAGCCTAGTAAAAAGTAAACACATTCTTCATCTTACTCTACGGATATCTGTTATTCTCTGACCTTCACTTTATACCAAAAATTATACAACTTATTCCTATCACTACTGTAGATAATTTATGTAGGGTCAGATGGTCTAAGGGAAAAAAAAAAAGATTAAAATTCTAAATAACTCCCACTGTTCTTTGTTATGACAAACCTGTGCATAATGTCTTTCCCCCTTTTAGCTCTGCTGTGGGATATAGAAGACCCTTACGGCAATAGAAAAAGCTGGAAAAAAGTTAGCATCCCAAATTCTGGCTAATCAGAACAGAGAGAGAAATTTATAACAACGAAACCAAACTGGCTTCAAGAAACAACAACAAAGTTTAATTCTTTGAGTAACTGAAAACAGAGAAATTTTAATTGCTGTATGTGCCTTCTAAAGATTGATTTGTAGGGACTAAATATTATAATAAAACACAGCTGGGGCATAAGGAAATTATGAGGTCATATTCACTAACTAAAATCACAAAAGTAGGTTACAAAACCACATGCAATAGTGATTGTAGGTGTCATCTGTCACCCCAATGTGTTGAACAAAATATTGACTCTGAAAGTATAAAAAGAAAAGCAATAATTTCCATTTTACACACTGAAATACCAGGGTAAACAAAATGGACCTTGGAATCTACGAGTGAAATTTGAATTTGCCAATGTTAACCTATGTGAACACTCCTGTTTTCCTAAAAAGTGTTGCAAGACTTTAAATGCCTACAGGTAACCAGTGCCTCAATTTTCTCATCACTAAAATATGCCATTTATCGTCTAGTCTATATTAGCATTAACACATGAACTGGTGGATAGTGTTGGGTTTACTTTAAAAATTTTTGGTGAGCCAAAGAAGATTTGTCACAGCTGTTAAGAAACATCTGCCAAAAATTGTCTTTTAAATAAATTTAGATAGTTCTATAGTTCTGTAATGAGAAAATGTTGGGAGTGTAAAATACAGAAATTCCCTTGGAATTCTGAAATTTATTGGAATAAAATAAAAGCCCCCGAAAAATAAGGCAATTATTATTATGAAATGAAATAATTATGAGATGCCATTTGCTTGAGCTGAGTTATTAATTGGGAAATAAGACAGAAATTATACAGATTTATACATATAAAAAGGAATTAATTTTCCAACAGAAAGTGAACGAAACTACCTTCTACAGTGCTGAAGAGAATAAATAGCTTTACAAGTGTGTAAAAAGATAAAAATAAACTGGACACCCGCAAAACCTTATTTGAAGTATCTAGTCCTTAACAATCTACTTCAGTACTATATTCATAACATCTGGCATAAAGCCAGGCATGTCAAGTTTAGTGCCTTACTGAAGATTCTCAAAATTCAGAACTCAATTAATGTTAAGATCTTTTAAATATAAGTTTCATTACAGTGCCACTTAGATAACAAAGGCAGGTGTAACAGTTCTGCAAGGTGATGAAATGAGCCTTGGAGGAGAATTGCGAGTTTGCAAACATAATAAAAGAAAAGGTTTCTGTGGGTTATGGAATACCTCAGGCAACTCCCTGAAGCCTTGAAGTAATCAGGAGAGTACTACTGTCTGTCCTTTTAATTTCAAACATTTTTGTTCTGCAGAGAGAATAGAGTTTCACAAATGACATTTTTTAATGAAATACTCTTTATCTTAAAAAAAAATTATCAACCAGTTAATATCTTCATACAAGGCTATCTCAAAAGACATCTCTGACTGAATCAAGAAAGGAGGAATGAAGGTTGCCCAGTCTATTACTTATCCAGACACAAGTGAAATAATAATGAGACAAACAGTGGAAAGTGTTCTCATTCTTTCTTCTGTAAATAGAGGCAACAAAGAAATTTGAGTCTGCAGGAAGGAACAAATGATTAGGGTGGAAACAGGAGACAGAATGGGTGCACACTGCCGTTGATGAGCAACAGGCAACTATTCCTAATAAGGATATCTAGCCTGTCTGACCTTACCATGGAAACAAAAATGGAGAAAGAAATTAGCAGGAGATAAAATTAGCCAATTATCCTTCTGCAAGAACTTATGCTCATACAACCATGACAGACCCTGGAGGAATCCAAATTATCGAGACTGCCTTTTCTCCCATGTGCTCTTGTAGGGACAGAACATGTTCCACAGCAGCAGTGGGTGCTGTTTAGAAGTTAGCCAATAGGAAATAACAGATTTATTGTCTATTTTTATAAAATATTCACAGACATTGAGCTGCAGAATGTGGAAAGATGTTATGAAGATACCATGTTCCAATACCTCTATAATTTGGCACGTATAAATGAATGATGCACTCCTGTGCAGTGAAACAGCTTTGGCTGACTATAACAAACACATCTGAACACAACTCTTTTTAATGAGGTGACAAAAGGATACTTAGCCCTACTTGAATTGCAAAAACTGTTCAAAATCTCAGGCTCCTGGCTCAAATGTCATTTTTATTGGTATTTTTTTCATTTGTGGTGAATGAAAGGATCTTTGAGCTCTCCTCATTGATGACCGTGAGCATTTTTTCCATGCTAAGGAAAAATGTTTATTTCATTCAACTTTAGGCAAAGAGCTGTGCATCTTCATTTGCTAATGTGCCAGAAATCTTTCGGAGGCCTCCTAAAGGGTTTGGAAAAAAGTCATCAGAAACGAAAATTCTCAAATAGATTAGAAGTTTAATAGATAAATAGACAACTATTGAATATTTGATGTAGAATACATAATTTTTTTATTATGCTTTTCTTGATAGTTTAAACTGGACACACTATTCAGATGGGATCTAACAAGTGTCAAGCAGAGGCCAATATTTCCTCCCTTTGGTGCCCTGTCTGTGCCCCTGTGAGTACTTCGAGGCTGCCAGGGCACATAGCTGGCTTATGCTCAGTTTGTGTCTGTCAAGGCCCTCACATCCCTCCCTGCAGAGCTGCTGCCAGTCAGGCAGTCCCCAGCCTGTGTCCCTGCACAAGTGCTTCCAGTCCCAGAGTTGCAATGGTCATTTTAATTCATTTGTTTTAGTGGTGGTGCATTCAGCCATAGGAAATACAATTTTCCTGGCATCACAGATGGCCTACATCTCAGCAGACAAACAATACTGGGACACAGGTTCTAAGAGGTAAAGACGTGACTTTTGAAAGGGTTAGTTGTGGTTCTGCATAGGATGTATCTCCTCCACCTCTAAAAGAGTGATCCAGAAACCATAGACAGCTGGTCACCAGAAGGCCAGACTATATGTCAAATGTTAAGGCAGGACAGGTCAACTGTGTTTCAGAACTGCTTTCTTATCTGTACTATTTTTACTAGAAACTCTAAGTGACTACACTGACAACGTTTACCTGGGATGAATCTCCCTTTTAGGGCGGCCCTTAGTTCTGGAGAAATGTCTGTATGACTATATTAGTGTGAGGTTATTTTGAAAGTACTGTGACGTTTAGTTATGAAATATTTTAAGGTTTCCTACATGCTTATTGTTTCTTTCCTCCTAGCTCAAATTAATGACAATGAGAATAGCACTATTTCAGAAGCACAAGAAAACAAACATAAAAACCTTATCTATTATCGATTAATTTAATTTTTTTGTTTATTTGGGGTTTGCTTTTTTTTTCGCTTGTCGTGGGTACTTAGTCTGGTTGGGATGGAAGTACCTTCCTTCAGCACCTCTATGATCCTGCTTTTTCGATTTGTGAGTTAAAGAGAATTGATAGCATACTTAAGTTTTAATTATTGCTGAAGATTGCTTGCACAGCATCAAGGCCTTCTCTGTTTCTTATTCTGCACCCCACCCGAGAAAGTAAGCTGTGTATTGGCAAGAGTTTAAGACAAGAAACAGCTGGAACGATGGACTCAAACTGACCAAAGGGATATGGCATACCGTATAACATCATGCCCACTAATAAAACTTGGGAGGGAGACTGTTTTTCCAAGGTAACCATTATTCAGAGACAGATTACCATCAGTCTGCTGGCAAGTGGTGGTTTGTAATTGCATTTGCATCACCTTTTGGGTTTTGGGCGTTTTATTTCTTTCACTTATTAAACTGCCTTTATCTCAATCCATTATTTTTTTTCGTATACTTGCCCTTCCAATTCTCTTCCCCATCATCCTGAGGGTGGGGAGTGAACAATTGGCTGGTGGGTGCTTAGTTGCTAGCTGGGATCAATCCCTCACACTCTGGGACTGAACAAGTTCTGTTTCTGAAAGATAAGATGCATATGCAAAACAGAAGATGTTATCATTCCATACACAAATATTTTTATGATGCAGTTAGCTTGACTTGTTCTGAATAATTCTGAATGTTGCTTATTTTTCAGATATAGTTTCTTTTTTTCTTTTCATAGTCATTGAGAATATTTTTGTGTTTTTCCTAAGGTATCTATGTGTTAGTTGCAGCCACTTGTGTAGTCAGAAAAATTGTAGTCTTGATCTCCCAAGTACCATATAATTTCTTGCAAATAGGAATTACAACTGAATATCTTGTAGGCATTTTTAAAGTACTTCAACTACAGAAAATGAGTCAATATATCTAAGTCTTTATTATGAACTCCTTTTAAACTTCTGGAGAATGGAATTAACATTCAAAGATAAGACTAGACATGACACAGAGATGTTTTATAGTTTTATGGTCATTTGAATTGGAAATGAGAAATATTTATTTTCTAGATTGGAAGGGGTGTCTCATGAGGACATATATATTTATAAAAGTTCTAAACTTTAGAGGTTTGAAATGTCGTGAAAGTAATGAAAGTCATAAGCTCTCCACTGGTGGAGAAAATAAGCCTTATGTTATGTATTGACATGACATCTAGCTGCTAGGTAGAATTGAAGCCAAATAAGAACAATTTTCCATCTAATTCTTAATCTTGATTTGGGTTTCAAATTCTCTCTGAAGTTTCACTCCCCTGACCACAGTGACAAGACTGAAATTTAAAGACAGGCCAAATTATAGAGCTTTCAAAATAAGATTTAAAAAACTCACAGAAAATTTTTTTCCAATGTTTTCCAAGGCTATTGATTCCACAAAAGGTGACAGATGCCTCTAATATATTTTAAGATAAGCAAAAATTTTTAAGACACCTTGACCTTTGCTTCAGCCATGAGAACAGAAGTTACAGGGTAATATTGCCCATCTTTCTTACCAATGGAATAGACTTTTGATCTAAATGCACGTTAATTTATTCCTCTGTAAACTCAATATTCAAATAAATGATATATATTTTTCCCCAGACTAGGTTCTTCCCTGTTTGAATTTTGATTTACTTGGCTGCTCTTTGACGTAATTTGCAGAAGTTTTGGCAACTCACTGACTCATCGTGTCTCCTTAGCTCCATACTTCAAAGATATTCCATAGAAGGGGCATTTTCTAAAAACTCATACTTTAACATTTAACAGATTCAGATATGAAACAGTATTTTGGGTTGAAAATATGCAGTTTTATTAGTTAAACAAAAACTGAAATTCCACCCATAATTTGTTTTCCGCTATTGAGAGATCTTGTTGATACCACCTAACAGAGAAAAAATGTTTGTTTAAATGACAAGTACAGATTAAAATACTATATTTCTCATCACCAGGCTTTTAGCAAGATATTTGGAAGTCTTCTCTTGTGAAAGAGAGCATTTTCATAATAACAAAAACAGGGGAAAGAAGATTTCCTGAGCTAAAGGGAGTATATCAGAAGGCTTCACCTGCTAGTAGGTGTTGTGGGTTTCAGAGACAGCTGGTCCATCTAAAGATAGCCAGGAAAGTGACTGAAAATAATCCTCACTGGCATGTAGAATTCAAAAGATAAAACTTTGAAGCAGTAAAAAGCTGGAGTGTGGGAAAATTTCCAATTGATTAAAAGAAATGCATACTGCAGCAGAGTGATAGGATTTGTGCAAGGTAGTCTCATATGTTAGGGCTGTTCTTTGGTTCTTATTCTAGGAACTAAAACCCCTGAGTTTTCACTTCCCAGCAGGTTGGCTATCATGAAGGTCATCAAGGCTAGTGGTGAGTATAATGCTGGGGTTTATTCCAGCAGGAAAAAAAATCTTTTATTTCTGTTGACTGTTTATAATTGATTATGGTACTTAAATGTCAAGGCTCTGAACCAGCATCACAGGACACAGAGGTGCACTGGTGTAAAATAACTAAAAAGTTGTGTACCACAGAGCTTAAAACAAGACTGAATCAAGAAAGAGGGAAGGACGGTTCCAGTGTTAAAACAAGAAGTATGAGAAGAAAAGGATGGAATTTATGGATATGTGTGCTGCCTTGGCAATCAGTGATTTTGAAACAGGATCTAAATAATGTCAAATCTGGAGAAATTTTTGACAAATGAAAGCAAAAGAAGGTTTTGACAAGTAATGATGCAACACATGGACTTCTACTTAAGTTAGAGGACAAGCATTATAAATAGCACTGAAGCTGTTTATCTCAATGCTTAACCAAAAAACAATGGGAGTAATGTTTGATATTATCAGGTGTTCCAGGTAAGTTTTTGGCAGAGAATAAAGAATAGTAAATTCTTTATAGTAAAAAAAAAAGTAGTAAAAAAAAGAAATTTATCAAGTGCACGTGGTATGGTGTTTCAGTACCTAGACAGGAGTTCAGCTATCAAAGGAGCTGTTTTAGAGGTATTATACAGAACAAACTGAAAATTAGTAAATTTATGAATTAATGATGATTCCCAGATGTAATTGAATGCCATTCAGGACGATGATGTCAACAGAATATAAGAATGCTCTGGGTAGATAAGAACAACTCAGGACAACCTCTTGGAAAAAGAAGAATGTGAGAAGAGAAACTGTAGAAATATTATGCATCCAGTGCTTTTAATGGTGGAAGAGTAAATGGAGATGAGATGGTTGTAAAAAGTGCAAAACAGAATTGCCATGAGAGAGGTCAGGGGAAGAAAGAGCTTGAGGCAGAAGAAGAAAATAAAAGAATCAGAGGGAAGAAAAAAATATTAGAAACTGATGGATATATCAGGTTTGAGCATTGCAACAAGAGATAAATGCAAAAAACTCCAAAAAACAAAAAAAAAAAAAAGAGGAAAAAACCCCATGAACCATGTATGACAGTGACTCATCAGATTAATTAGCATTTCTCAAATGAAAGTCTTTCCCAAAACACCTTCCAATTAATTCTATATAAATATGCTACATATAGTCAGTTTTAAAGTCTTCCAAAATTTTCTGAGTGGTCATCTTTGAAACTGTGTGATGGGCAGTGCTGCCCATTAAATTACTTCCTGAAGTAACAAACACTTCTTTTATGACTCTGTCTGCATAGCTGACCAAACCCTTACTTTTAAGATCATTTTAATAGAGTGGCATTGCTACTGAAAAGAAGGAAAGTGAAAATGCTGGAGGGCAAAGACCAGGTACAATGGGACTTTAATGAGGTTTCTGGCCAAGGCATACTTCAGCTTTCACTGAAGAAAGAGAAAGAGAAGACTGCAACTGATTACAGAGGCATTGGATCAAAAATGCATGACAAGATGAAGATTCCTGAGATTTCCTTGTCCTTCCCTCCCTTTAATAGAGGAGAAAACATAATTATTTTTCTTTAAAGGTTATATTAAGGTTTGGACTTATTTTCATAGATTTTATAAAGCAAAATATAAAATGCCAAATAATTTGTTTTGTTTCTTCTGCTTTGTCAGTTTTTTCCTTGTTTTTCAGTAGACCAGAAAAAGCAGAAGGAAAACAATTTAGTCAAGTCTTGAGAAAAGTGATACTTAGATGCCATTTTCAAAAAAATGTTTCCCTCTCCCCTTTATATTTCTCTCTCTTCAGTAAATATTACTATCATCTATTGCCTGCTAGGAAGTTGGTTTAAATAGTTGCAGTACTTTCCCTGAATGGGGAGAACCAGGCATGTTGTGACCTCTCTGCCCTCTTAGTTGAGTTTAGGAAAATGAAAATTCCTCTATTCTCTGCCTTTTACTATTTCCTGAAACAGCTGCCTCTGTTGATAATTGAATATAAATAAGAGGAACCTTTTCAATATAGTCGTGTTAATCAAAAAGTGAGCAGCAACTTGGCAATGTCAGAACAGGTGGTCAGAAAATTTGCTATTCATGTAGTTATACTTGGACTGTTCCTTTCTGTCAAGCCATGGTGATCAGGAATTGCACAAAATACTACCTTGCAATCAGTATTTCCTTATGGCTTTTTTAAGGTGAAAAGGCCTCCTGGACTCCTAATTCGAGTAATGGAAAATGAATTATAAAGTAACAAATACATAAATAAAAGATTTGAATACTGAAGATGCCTGTGGTCAAAACTAATTAATACGTGGATTGTTGGAAATCATCACGATAAACTATATAAGCTAAAATTTCTTCCTTATTCTTTAATTGTATAAGTCCATAATGCTTGATTCTCCCTGGAAGCCACAGATACAAGAAGAAAAGTTAGTTGGAAAAGCAGCTAGTCAGCTTGCTAAAATCACTTCTTTTAGCTCAAAAATAGAAAAAAATCACAAAGATATTAAATATGGGGAGAGCCATACTCTGTAGGATGAATTGAACGTAATTGCAGAAGCACAGGCATCTCAAAATGCCAACCCAAAAAATCCTTCATTTCCCTCCATCAGGCTTTCTATTGTCTGCATCATTATTTCCATATCTCACAGAATAATGGGATGAATTGTTGTGTCCTTACCTTCTCCCTGCTTGCCTTGCAGCAAGCTCTGTGTGGCTTCACTACAGGGTTCAACTAATGTGAGGACAAGTCAAGGTAGCTTGTAATTTTCACATGAGCAAACATGTCAGAGTAAACTCTTTTCTCTAAGATTTTAACTTGCACTAGTAACTCAGATTAAAGCAACAAGCACCTTTGCTTTCACTGATTTTTTTTTGTTGTATCTTGATTCCTTTGAACTAAAAAGGAATACAAAACTTTATATTTTAGTTATGTGAAAAAACAGAATTTTTCTGAGGTAAAAGCTTCAACACTGTCCTAAACAGAAGAAAGTACTCCTGTGTCATCTATTTCTTGACTCTTATTGTACTTCCAACCTGTATTTACCTCCTTCTTTCAAAAAAATTGGTGTCATTTACTGTCACCCAAACAACCAGAAGTTGAGCATTACAGCTTTGTTCAAATAACAGCTGAAATGAGTTGAAAATATTACTATGAAACACATTCAGTTACGGGATGGTGCTTTACAAAGGGCAGGCTGTCAGATTTGTCCCTTAGTCACATTTGAATTTGAAGAGAACTCAAGCAGAAGAAGAAATGAGAAGGACAAGGGAAAAATAGATTAAGATAAGAACAAATACAAGGAAGTCTGGGATTACATAGGGCCAAGTAAATTCTATGCAAGCAAGGATTTTCTTTTTTCCTACTATATACAAAATAATTTGGCATAGAGAAGTAATTTTGAAAGCCTTTTTGTCAAGTGACAGTAAAGTCTTAAACCCTGGCACTACAGATAATAATAAAGCCCCATACTTATTTAAATAAATAGGGCTGCTTCTCTAATCATCCTGACCTGAGACAACTAATAGCTGTAAACCCTTCTAATTGCTTCCTAGAATAGGATTACTTTCACCTGACTGAGTAAACTGACATTTTAAATTCCCTTTTTACAATATAATAGGATATGTTCTATTCAATGTTTCATTTCTAATGTTCCAGTGTCTGAAAGAAGCATATTGTTAATTTCATTCAAAATACCGAGGCAGGTGTTTAAGTAGATATCCCAAACTAAAAAAAAACACAACAAAAGCCAGGATTTAACTTTCAATGAGGAAGGAGAGGCAAGGAAACCTGTCAGCTTGTACAGTCCTTAATAATCAGAACGACACAGAAGCTATACAAACTTGCATCAAATTCACCTATGTGGGATGCAAACCTTGTCCCAAAGCAATTTTATTTTTTTAGAGTCACATTTTGCATGGAAAGATCACACACTGTCTGCAGGGATTGTCTCTGCTGAATGAAAATGCTCAGATGCAAATCCTGATGCTACTGGAGTGCTAAAAGTTGTAGAAAATATAAAGACCGGACTTGGTGCTATATGCAACAGCTGTTTGCAGCTGGGTATGATGTGGGTGAGAAATACAGAAGATATTGCATGTATTTCTCAACAATGCAACTCAATTACAATAATTGAAACTGCTAAAATTAGAATTTGGTGTGGTTGCTCAAATATGTAAAGACCATAACTTTTCCCACCAAATTCTTACTGAAGAATGAATGGATCCTATTGAAGAAATTTAAGGTAGAGAAAAAGACTTCAAGGATATCAGTTTGCCAAGGTTGCATATAACTTTGTACAACTGAGTCCTCTCACAAAGGAGCGAGCTCATCTTAGAAGCCTAACTTTTGAAATTAAAAATGTTACTCATATGTCAGTTAGCCCACTTCCCTCTTATAGCTCCTCATCCAAATATTTATTTCAAAACCTTTTTTGGAGGAGTTTTTGTAGAAGCTGCAACTTCTTCCATTGAAACCCACTGGCTACATGGTTGACTCCAGAGAAAAAACTGAATGAAAAAAAAAATTTGGGGAGAGAGAAAAAGTCACTTCAGATGACAATAGGCTATATTTAATGTATTCCCAAATCCAGACACCCTGTCCTATGGCAACACATGATCCACATGTTCAAAGAGTGTTGAAATTAGTTGAAAGCACTAGGCAGTAATCTGGGGTTCAGGTGACTGAAACCACAAAACATCCTTAAAAACTGGAGGTTAATACAGCAGAGAGAGGTGAAAGCTTGGCTCCATAACCATCATAAGATTTGTTCTGAGCTCCAGTGGATTTAGAATTTCAGCCAGAAAGTTTAAATGTACTTCAGAAGATTTTCAGAATAAAAGTGATCTTAAAAAAATTAAATACATTACTACATTAAAATGTAAAAGTTTTTCAGACCTTCTCTTGAGACACTCATTAAAAGTTTTTCCTCTCTAGCCTCATTGCAAAATAGTTTTGCTGGATTAGAGTCAACTTAAGTATTTTAACACCAGATCTTATTTCTTTTAATATAAATTTTAGCTTCACATTTGCTGAATGTGTAGTGCTTGATCTTTTGACAATTATATCACTACAATAACTTCTTCTTTGCAAGCGTAAATATGCACTTCTAACTTTCCAAATTTCTTTTAGAACCTCCCATGAAAATATTTTAATCATAGACAAATAAAAATCAAGGCCATTCTGGAAGAAAATGTTGTTATAAAATATTTATCACAATTTAAGGATTTGTATTATGAAATCTCAAGCGAAACTGAACATTTAAAAAAACCCTTGCTGCTTTTGGTATATTTGTATTATCTGGATCTTTTGTTTAACTCAGAATAATGGGAAAAAATAAAGTATGCTGACCAAATTGAAATGCTTCTACATCTAATATAGATTTTCATGTGTAACTTTTAGTTCAAGGCTGAACATTCCATTATACTGCACTAAAAATACAAGGTGCATTTCATCAAATAATGTAGATTGCACATTATTGCTTTTATAAGGTGATTCACATTGTAACCACACAGTAGGGGAACAGCTCCTTCTGTTATATGAAATTTGGGGGGTTACGTGCAATTTAGGCAAAGAGATGATCTCTTCTGCAGACACATTCAGTTCTGTTTGTTCAGCAATGACATCCCAATAACATGCAACTATATTGTGAAATAGACAGAGTTTTCCATGAATAAAGGATCAGATGATTCCCAAGTTGATTATAGGGTGGCTGGGCTGATGAAATGGTTGCTGCTGGCAGTGTCACAGATGCTGTGAGAGGAGCAGAGGAATAAGAATGTCTTGTGAGATGGGAACACACATGCATCTAGTAGATTAATCAGAACTCTTCTGCCAGCAGACTCCCAAATTCCTATCTCTTGATTCCTCTGTCAAAGGCACAGGCAAACAGCGGCCCGTAGGGATGTCACACCATAGGGAAGAGCAGCATCAGTGCAAAGGCACCATGACATTTAATAGCATGTTAGGGAATTTGACATCTCTGCAAACAAGGTATTTATTTGTTTGTGAAGAGGTCAACTATTGATAGGTGGCACAAGCAGAACTTGTAAACATTGTGGGGGTACATGGTTCATATAATCAGGATTTTTAAAATATTCTAGGTTGGTTTAGACTGCTTGATGGAAACAACTGATTTTTTTTTCTCTTGGTTTTGCCTGGCATAAAAAATTTACTTCAAATCATAAGTAATTTCCATGGAAAGTTTATGTCTTCTTGATTTTTATTTTAGTTTTAATTTAAATAAATTCACAACGTAGGAAACAGAAAGTAGCTTCAGGAAAGTAAGATTACTTTGTTAAATCATTCTCCAATTTGAATTTAAAAGAAAAAAGGTTTTGTTTGTGTCATTACTTAAATTGTCCATCAAAATATGCAATTTTTAGACTGATTTTTGATGGTCAAAAAGTACTTCTTTGGGTATCTTTTTGGTAGAAAAGCATAGTATAAGTTCTCCTTCCTAAATAAATTAGCCTCCCATATTCTTGCTCATGATTAGGAAACAACACTAACACTCATGCTGTACACACAGCTCTTGTGCACTTGGTGGAACTGACACACATCTGTGGTCAGACATGCCATTCACCATACAACAGTAGTTTGGCTGCATCTGGAAAACCTTGGAGCTGGTGTAAACATATTGTACTGCTGATCTACTTGTGAAAAATAAGACCGAAGAGTCCAGCGAAGCTGTAGGAGACATGACTACCCCAGATGGCATCAGGACACCAAGAAACCATGAACAAGGGACTAAACCTCTTGAATTTTGCATATTTTTAATGGCCTCAAACACAGAAAAATGTCAAAACACTGTTTTTCTGCATGCAGTTGTCTTGATGTAACAGTAAAAAAAGAGAAAACATGCATTAACTTAGCTTATTTCAGAAAGAAAAAGCAAGTAAAGTCAAATAAAAGAAGCACAGATTTCTGTTTCTCTCCCACAAAAAGGCACCAAGTTTCCCGTCGCCACAAAAATCGTGCACTCTTGGTGAGTTATTGACATTTCAGCAGCTATCATTTTGGTTTACTAGGATTTTCATTCCTGACATTAGGAACATTATAGATGAAGTTCTGCTTAAAAAGAAGGGCTGATTTTAAGAAGGACTTAGTGTAAGAATGGGACCGCAGGTGGGAAGGAGAGGGGAGCAAAACTGGTAATGCAAGGAATGCGGAACTGCTCAGCATGTTGCAGTCACAATATACATCAAAGCATTTGAGAAAGTTTCCAACTTCTATTGGGAAATTCACTTCTTTTATCACCTTATAGTCCATGGCACTGCTACAAGGTGTTAATGTGCTTAGGTGATAAAGTATTAACCAGTGAGTAGTCAGGAAAGAAATGGGTGTCAAGTTACTTCTTCAAAGTTTAATATCTAAGCATCAAGTTTTCACTAATTCATAAATAAATTAGTGGTTCTTGACTGTTTTCTCTGCCCACTGTGAAAATTTGCCTCTTCTGAAAACTCTGCTCATTCTGTTTGCTGTTTTTGCATTGTGATCTTGATGAGTTGTTTGGTTTCCTTCCTTATTTTTAAAAAGGTTTGCATAGTGAGAGGTGTTCTCCTGAAAGCCAAATAGCTGAAACTTGTAGGGTGCATCACCACATATCTTCATATGCATATGCCTCCCCAGATTCTGTTAAAAACATGCCACCTGATTTGCTGAAGTATTGGAAGACTGAAAAAACACCCCAGGAAAACAAACAGCCCCCTCACATACACATTGCAAAGGCTCTGAATTTTCTCACTGCTAGATCTGAAAGCATGACATGCTTGCTCACCACACAGAACATTGCTCAGTCTATCTTCACTAGCATCCATTATTTCCTCTTTTGAAGCTCATGCTGAGTTAAAAATCTGCTTTGTGTAAAAAGGCAATAATTAATAACATATTTGTATGTGAGAAGAGAGTTATATTATCTCGAACAAGCAATTAGATGGGAAGCAATGATAATGTCACACTGACAACACTAGTACGTATAAAAAGGAGAATGAGCTAATCTTTCAGTGTCAAACACAAACCTGTTATTTTAATGCCTTATCCAGTACACTTAAATAATAACACTATCACGATGTGAAGTTTATGTTCCATTTTAAACATATACTTTATATATCAAATTAATTTAGTATGAATATGCTTACTCTTTCTCCATGCTGCTTTGAAAAACATTCTATGATATCATACATCAGTTTCAAAGAGTTGGAAGATAGCTTAATTTATAGCCTGAAGCTATATCAACTTGGTCGTATCAGTACAGCTGTCAGGAACCAATTTACCTGTCCTTTGAGAATTTTTGACATATCAAAATTATCCCATTTAAAACGAGTCCAGAAAATTCAAACTCCCTAAATTAAAACAGTGAGAGCCGACCAATCCTTCAGTCAATACACTGTTTCATTTGTTGCATAGGCAACAACCAAAAAAACAACACAAAACCTTCCAAACTGCTGAATGGTTGTTTTGAATTTTTTTTTTTACTTTGGTAATTTTCATTTACATCACTCATTGGCTTTTGATTAAGATTTTTTGATACCAAAAAAACCCCATCCCAAAATTAGAAATATTATTAGCACTAATAGAGTCAACTCTATTTAATGGATCCCCAAATCTATACAGAGAAGAGCCATGGAAAATTGATTTCTCACCAGTAAGAAGATGAGAATTCTGTATTTGGGTATGTGTTTTAAGGCAATTATTGAACTTAAGAAATATCACACACACACACAAAAAAATTTAAAAATCAAACTATTAATAAATTCTTGTCTAAATATTCAAAACCTGCTGTTGAAGCTAAACTCATATCCTTTGAGTTGCAATTCTAAAAAATATATTCATTCTGAGAAAGATGGGAGAAGCTATACTATATATTCAGCAAACACTAATCATGGAAACAGTAAATCCTAAACAAACAGTTCCTTAAGTGTGTTAAAGAGATATAAAACCATGTTATTTTCTACAAAAATATGGGCATCTGTTGGTAGTCATTTGCCTGTTTACCCTATGTTTATTATTTACATTTTGTGCATTAAAATCTTATTGTTTATTAAAAATGAGTTAATGAAATCAAACCTTATGGCAACAGAGGAACACAACAGAATGAAACAGAAACTGCCAGAATAAAGCAAATCTGCCCTGAAGCCCTATTAATCTGAGGCTTTATGACTGCCTGCTGCTTGTGCTAAGATGTCAACAACTGAAGTGTTGTAGGTTTGGGATATTTTTAATCTCTAAATGCAACAACCATCAGTCAGAGGAGAAATTACATTTGACTAAATGAGTGTGGCTCTCCTTTGGGGTAAAGGAAATGTGTCAGAATTATCACAGTGAGGCTGGCATAGCGTCTGGGCTGCATTAATTTATCTTGGAGGTCTTTAATGTCTCCAGAACAGTAGTTCACATAGACCACGTGCTTTTTCTGACATATCAAGCAATTCCCCAGGAGACCTTGCCTTGCTCTACATTACCACAAACAGTTTTAGGAAGCTTGACACAGCCTGAGTTTCATGAGTGGTCTAATTTCCCTAGGATTTATATTCTCCTTAATGCCAACAATGGTATTTGTCCTTGGAGTAAATTGCACGTAGGAGGATTTAATTTTTTTTATTTTTCATTAGAATTATGAATGGCACTGTGGTTAAAACTGTGGTGATAACGCATAGTTTAAAGCTAATCAGTGATATTAGAATATTATCAATTTTTTTCTCACTCTGACTGCATGCCTAACTTGAAAGAGGAACAAATTCAATTTAATCTTTTAAGAAGTTTGGCAGAATGTATATAAAGACAAGACAAACAATTTAGAATTGATAAAAAAGAGTCTTGAAGAAAATCCCAGAGGCTATCTTTAAAAGACCACAGGTCTGAAGGATAAACAATCATTGCATCTTCCCTGACATGAAGGACCCTTTGGCTGCACTAGTTTTGCAGCTTAGCAGGAAATAATTAATTTTGCAATACAAGCTCTTCAGACTCATTCAGATGAATCTCTTTTAATTCAGACCCCCTTTTTAACAGTCCTACAACTGTTTTTCTGTTCTATAAAACATCCATTTGCAAGCTAAAGATCAGCAGAATCAGACACAGGAGAAGAGCATGCAAGTCCCCTCATGCCTTCTCAGATGAAGGAGGAAAAGAGAAGAGCAGTAAGAGGAAAGCAAGTGTTGAGGCAGGATCACACCAGGGATCTGATTTGAAGGAACCAACAAAAGGGTGAGTGCTCCTTTTTGTAACCACAGAATCACAGAATATTCTGAGTTGGAAGGGACCCACAGGAATCATCAAATTAAACTCTTAAGTGAATGGCCATACAGGGATCAAACCCACAATCTTGGTGTTAGCACCATGCTCTGACTAACTGAGTAATCTCAGAGTAACTGAGCTAATCTCAGGGTCAATGTGCGAGGAGAGGAACTGTGACAAGCAATATGGTAAGATCAAGTCAGTGACTGAATCTGCATGATTTATGACAGAAGAATTGTTGATGGTACACTGTATGAATGCTGAATGCACTGAGGTTAAAGCACAGGCATTTCTTTTATTGTGCTGAGTTCTTACCTCTAAGTTTTGCTCATTTTCCTTAACAACTGGATAAGCTTGGAAAATTACATTTACAATAGAAAAGTCAGCAAACACTATGTTAAAACAGTAAAATGACACCACTATACAAAAATGCTTTGTTATCTATTTGACCATCAGTGAGGGCCTCTAACCTGCAGATTTCCTTATTACAGTGCCCTCAGATGTCTGCTTGACTTGACAGGATAGAAGAGAATGACTGTATTAACACCATATGTAAAAAATAGATCAGTTTATCCTCAAGGCAGTACTGTAACTTTTATGCATATAACGAAGATTCTTTTTTGGTAGCAACTGGACAACGATGAAGCTTTAAAGTTTTATTGAAATTTGAGCAATATTAATTCTTAATAATTCTTTATCGAGTCCTAATATCTTAATTGACTACAATATATTTCTACAATCAAAGTTACAGATTGAGTTTTCAGAAATGACTAAGGCTGTTAGAAAATGCTATACTGTTAATTGTAAGAGATAGAAACTATTTGCTAACAAAAGCAAGGAAAAAGTGTTACTGGCAGTTTAATTATTGCAATGCAATCCTTGGAGCTTGTATTGCTTATTCCCATACTTTAACCATTCCCATCCCTTACACTCACAGTATGAGATCTCTGGCTATTTAAACTGTACATGAGAATCATAGAATGGTTTAGTTTGGGAAAGACCTCTGAGGTCATCAAGTCCAACCATTAACCCAGCACTGCCAAATCCACCTCTAAACCACAGCCCTAAGCACCATATCTACATGTCTTTTAAATACCTAGAGAGATGGTGAGTAATCTGCTTCCTGGGGCAGCCTGTTCCAGTGCTTGACAACTCTTTTGATGAAAAATTTTTCCCAATATCCAATCTAAACCTACACCCAATAATGCAAATCATTGTCTTACAGCATGCTTTCAAAGTATCTGGCATAATATGTTGCTAAGTTCTATGAAAGCCCTCTATTCACCACAAAAATAGGAATAGGTGATGGTAAAGGCTGATTCTCACAACACAGTCTGGAGAGTCATTCAAACACAAGTCTATAAAACCAGCTGCATCTAAACCACATGTTGTCTGCCTGCTAAAGCAACCTGAATATTTTGCTGTTTGGGGGAGTCAGAAGCAAAGTACTCCAATACTCCATCTGGCCTCCATCCAAAAAGGATGCTTATTCAATCCAGGACAATATTTTTAAGCTTGAGTTTTTCTGTACCTCTTAGAATAATGCATTCTTTGTGCACTGTATATTGCTTTTCACTTACATGCAAATATCTTTTGGATTTTGAATAAATTCTGAATCTGAATAAATTTTGGATGCTTTATTAGATAAAAACATAACCAGATGATCAGGCTGCACATTTGGATGCATTTATCTAATATATTTTCCTCTCATCTGCCTCTTCTATTTATTCTTAATGTGAGCTATGCTCCCTCCTGTTTGTTTTTTTTTTTTTTTTTTACCCCAATATCCATACCTAACTTAAAGTGCTTGGAAAACAGCAGAAAAATTACTGATTCCAGGTCATGTAAAGACAATATGTAAACAAAAATGCACAACATTTTTATATTAACTTTTATAAGTTCACCTATTGCTGTGCGCACACTTAGAGAATGTGGTTAGGAACTTTCCATTAAACTCATGTAACATCCAGGAATTCAATATAATCTAGCCAGTATTGCCTCTCATATTTGTAAAGAATACTTTAACTTACGCAGAGCCTCCCACAACAGGATCGCCTTTAAAAATTGTGCTGCTGTAGTTCGAGTAATATTTGCCAAAAATGTGCATATTTTAGAGAAAAATGATTCCATGGAACTTGAAGCCACATTTTTTCTAGTTAAGATAAATCACATTAAATCAATCAAAGTTTGATGAAGATAAAGTCAAGGAAACCAAGCATTCTATAGTTTTTGGTCCCATAAAACAGGGCATAGAGTTTTATTAAAAAAGGAATAGGAATATAAATATGAAAGCAAAATATTAATTCTCTTTTCCCATCAGAGAGAAATGCTATTAGGGCTGGCTGAAACAGAATTATGCAAGTATTTGAGAGTGGAGTTTGGTTTTTTTAAATTTTCAAACCAAAATTAAAGGCAAAAAAACTAATAATAATTTTAAAAAGTCATGTGGAAAAAACATGGTGTTGTTTCAATGCTTTGCTTGTTTTTCTACTCTAAAATATTTTTAATTAGAAAAATCTCAATCATCTGCATACCTCTTATGCATGCACATCTACTAAAGCCTATGAATTCACTAAACCTAACTGGTTTGAGTATTTACTTTGACCTAACTGATCGAAGTATTTAGTAACAATGCTTATTCTCTCAGTATTGCTTAATTTCTCTTATCTAGATAGATATCTTTAATTCAGCAGTATAGCAAAGCCAATCTCTGAGATAACACTGAGCATCACGTGTTGTCATAAATATTAACATGCTAAAATCTTCTTACTTGACCACTTTTTTTGGTTGCACTTTCATTCTTTCCACCCTATCATGATGACTAGGAATACAAGTAACAAGTCTGGGGAAAAGATCTACCTGGAATAATTGGCATCATGGATCACAGTCTTTTCAGAACCCTGGGAACTGGAGGACAGGGCTCATCTCACCTACCATAAACAGTTGGAACTTAGGCAAACAGTTGAGTTTCTCAGCAGGGTTCTCTTCATAGTCAGCTTTTTTCAGAAAGAAAAAAAATCCAGATGAGGTTGCTTAGCAACTTCAAGTTTCTTCAAACAGCTATGGTAAAATGGGATTAATTTTCCTCTGGAGACCTCCTTCTACTGATTATACATGAAATAACTTGAAGTGGCTGTCTAACTTCTGGACCAGTAAAAGAGGTGAAGTTAGATCCATCTCAACATCCAATTACAGCACAATCAGAGTTCTGCTTGTGCTACAAGGACAGTAGTGCAAGAAAACTTGAATGTTGCCACGCAGAAGGTGAAGAAGTTAATCTGAATAACCTTAAATAAGGAGAATAGATATTTCCCAAGCTGGTGAAGTGCAACAAAGGCATGTGCTGAGAAAATTATGCATTTTTGCATTGTTTTACATCCATAAACAGAGAGCAATATGGAAGAGATCTGGGAATATTCTGCAGAGACAGACTAAGATCATTATTAACAGACTTATTTATGAATGCATATTTATCTCAATTTAGAAAGAATGAAAGCAAATTTATTCAGTTTTGGTTTAATCCTTTGTCATATCAAGGGGCAAAACATCATCTGACAGAGTTTTTTTCATTTTAAACACAGATACTGCTTCTGCTTTTTTCTGTGTTTGAAACCAGCTTCTTCTTCAATGTTAGAGGAAAACAACTCTCCTCCCACGATTTTTTTCAGTAACTCTTCACAACTGTCATATGTCACACACTTTAAGCAAAGAATTTAGGCATCAAGCTCACGAAGAAATGACAGTTGAATGGTTAGCAGTTCATCTTGATCAATTTTTGAATGCACGTACAAAGCTCCTAAGGACTCTAGCTATGGAATTAAGGATGGAAATTTCATGTGGAGCTAAAGTACTTTCTTAGCAAGTCAGAGATACCACAGTATTTATTTTTATTTTTGGAAATTTTCACTCTGTCTGTAGTTAACAGGTGACATTTAAGCTGCAGCACACTTTACTTGTGTCTCTTCTGAACCACAAGCATTTCTATTGTTGCCCTGAAACCCTTGGGTAGGTAGTTAAATAGTTTGTGTGTGCATGTGTTTGTGTGTGTACAGCTGAATGAGGCTGGGAGCAGCTTTAGATCGACATGTCTGATCTAAGATGAGGGCTTTGCTGTGGCCCATTAGAGAGATGTTTCTGCAACATGAAAGGGAGAGTGGTTTATGTCTGCCCATGTAAATGGCACAGTTTCTAAAAGGCATTGCAGGATTTGTTTATACGCTTATTTCTGTAGAAAGTACTTAAACACCACTGTAGATTTGGTCTTCTCTTCTGTAAGTAGTGCATGTATAGGTTCACCCTGTGCTGGAATGTATGCTCCTTTGGACTGGCCAGGAGAATCTCAAATTTTTATTAATATTTAGGAAGCCTTATCTTCTTCATGTTTGGAGGGAAGAAGGATTTTTCTTTTCTTAGTGGAACATGGATTCCGGTTATCCAAGTCAAATTATTGCCCTATGTCCTGTACCAAAAGAATATATAACTTCATTCTTTCACTTCTGCAGATTAATCTAATTTGTTTCACAAGTACATTTTGGAAAAGTGTAATGTTATTGCAATTAGGTGGATAATTATTGTAGAAAGGTTGAGAAATTTTTCATTCAATGTGATTTTTCAAATTTCTGGGAAATGAGAAGTCTTATTCCAAAACAAAATATTTTCAAAATATTTGCAGACTAAGGTACAAAGGGAATCTTTTTGGATCTGGTCAATCAAAATAGTTTAAATAATTTTGAAATATTTAATTTCATGCAGTAATCATATGGTCACAGTTTTGTCCCCAAAGCATGTATAAAGGAAATAAAAATAAGCAAAAAGCAAACAGGATTTGTCAATACTTTCAGTGAACCAGTATTTCCAAGAAAAAAAACAATATTAAAGATTATGACTAGGACTAGTTATCCATGCAATAAGTGTTTATGTAAGACTGAAAAACAAAGTTCTAAGTAAGTCAATTTATACAAGAATTGTGACTGAAAATTCAGCTTGGCATTCATATTTTATTGTATATTGCTTTATTTCCACTTTCTCTTCCCTTCCATCCAATATTTTTCATTTCTACTGAAGTATACTGCACTTTACTTTTTGTGTATGCAACAAATAATGCTTCTGTGCTCATTTTGGTAAATTGACTGAAAATCTGAACCATTCAATTCTTATACATAGTTACATTGGGTTTATGTACTTGCAAAACCTTCACCAGCTTTAAACTGATTAAACGCTTGGAAAATATGAAGCCCTTGCTGCTTTAAAATGTGACCTGATGTTTTAAAGCTTCAGTTCAGCAGAACCTAACCCAGTTTTATCTAATTTTAATATTTCAAAACAGCATATCAGCAGAATGAGGAAAGAAAGCAAGATAACACTGATCAATACCTTGATTTATGGATGACAAAAAAACTCCAAAATAAATAAATTTGAAACTACTCGGGATTTCTAAGAATGTTTCTCTACATATTTAACCCTCAAAATCAAGTTAACTATGACATTAGTCTTGAATCTTGACTTACTAAGATAAACTTTCTCATGGAAATAAATGGAGAAGAGGTGCATGTATGTAAATACGTATCTGAGTGGCAAATAAATCCAATAATTTTGTGGCAACTAAGTAAATCATTGGGTTTTTAAAAAGCTTGGGAAAAAATAAGTTTGAGATTTAATTTATTTTAAAATTCTGTAAAGAGAGTATGCAGATTAGGCTATGAAACTGATTATTCTTAATATGTTTATTCCTAACTAAAGCTTTTACTACTGTATTTCTGGAACCAGAAATAGAAATAACTCTGGAGACATCTTAACCTAATGCAATGGTCTGTGTGACAATGGATTGCTTTATATGTGTGTTTTAACTTAATTTTGTTTTAAACAGCTCATAGTTTAGCAATGTTTAATGGGTCTTATCATGTTTTGGTCTTGATGTATGTTCCTTCCCACACACATGCTTTCCCTCCTCTCATGTCTTTTTTGGGAACCTGAAGTCATATACAGAAATAAAACTCCCCTTCAAACAAGATAACAAGAGTGGCTGTTCCTTGCATAATTTTATCAAAGGAAGAGGCTCAATTATGGGAAATAGATTTCTTATTCTCTCTCTTATGTCGTATCCTCTGGATAATATATACATATGCTGGGGGCAGCTAAAATCTCGTGCTTGTCAGGTGTGATTTAGCAATATTTGGGAGGAAATTGTTAAAAGCAGAAGGATGGCGGGACGAATGGTAGATTCGCTCAAGTGACCTCACATCTGAGAGTGCCAAGGCCTGGAGAATAACAGTGTGGAAAGCCCATCTATCACGCCTACTGCTGTTTGTCCTCAGTCTGTTTTGAGAAGCAGAATTTCTGTGTAGAGATGACGTAGGTGTTTTGAGAGACTTGGAGGCACTCTCACAGACATGCTTGAGCTCCGTGTCTTGGGAGAGAGAAGATCAAAGCAGAGGACATCACAGCATGGTGGTAAACTACACGTGCTCAGGCCCTTGCTAAATGTGTGCAAATAGCAGGGCTGCTGTCCATCAGGATGGACTGAGCCTGATAGTGCCTGTGTTCCCACTTGGGTGTCTCTGTCCGGGTGCTTCGGGATCCTCCGGTTAGTGAGTAATGACATAAATTTACTCACTGCATTTCAGCCGTGGCTTTGTGGTTGTTCCAGCTGCCTGCCTGTGTTGACTCACACAGTAATGTTCCAACAGTCTTTCAAAGTCATACTCTTCATCGTATTCTTTAACAAATGGATCATTTAAAGTCTTTCACAGAAAGAGGGAAAAAAAGCTGGGAGAAAAGCTGGAAAAAGAGCTAATAGCATTCTTTTGAAACGATTGACTAAGTGAAAATACAGATGTTTTTAAGACTAGTTTTTCAACTAGTGGTAATTATTTGATCCAATTTCTTTATGTTTCAGAATCTTAAAGTCTCCAGTGAAAATGAGCAGAGATGAAGTTACAAAACTGCTAGCTTTGTTCTTGTGAATCTCAGGAAGCCTTTGATTATTTATATGTTTCTTGATTTTTCTATTCTGTTCAGCACTGTTCTCTTTTGACGTCACACAGTATCTTATTTGAGAATGATTAAATACATATTTAAGATTGCTGACAATGGAAAAAACTCATACTGAAGCGGTGAAATTAGGTGAAGTTGTTGCTACCAAAGAGCAGGCCAAGTTTTCCTTACAGACCCTAGGACATTTATCGGAACGCAGATTTGTGAAAATTCATGTCTGCCTTGGCTTATCAGAAGCATTGGAAGAGATGACATGAGATATCAGCCTCACTGGCAGACCTAGACAACATTTTCTGACTACATATAGATGGAGAAACCTAGGGCTAAAAATGGATCATTACTTTCCCCTTCTGAAGTTTTATTTGTACTTAGTTCTGTTTAAACAGGTTAAGTGTAAATATGTCAGGAAAAGAAAAACTGATGGGAAACAGTGATTGAACCCAGAGTGATTTAACATGGCAACCAGCCCAACTCCGTGCACTGCTGAGTGATCTTAGCCTCTGTGAAACAAGGAAATGTATAGAATTTCAATCAAGATTAGGTATGTAATCACTGCTTCCTGCTTCCCATGGATGTTGGCAGACAAATCTTTGTGAAGGTAAAGAAAGAAAGATGAATAGGGGTGAAAAGAGAAGAGACCAGTTTCCAAGAGACTTCATAAAATATAAAACTGAAGTACAGCCTGTCTTGCAATAAAAGCATTCCTGCCTTATCCTTTTGGTGCACTTTCTGCTTTTCCATGTCTCTTTCCACTGCCCACTCTTTTTCAGAAAGAGCATTTTGTATTCCTCCCCTGTATGGAGTAGCCTTCTGCGTGTTAGAGCACAGCCTTAGATTTCCACCCATCTCTCCCTATTTGCTGTCACACCTACACTTTTTCCTTTTTGGCCTACTTTTGATGTATATTCCACTTAGAGTGTATATTGCAAAACTTTTTATCCCCATCATGCAACACTATTTGCATTAGAAATGCTTCTTCTTTTTGTAAATGTATAGCACATAATTTCAATATTTCCCCCCTGTAGTAGTTAATGTGCTGTATTTAAAACATAATGAAAAATAAATGTGAGAGAGCAGGCTTTATGCTGTCTTATATAAATAAAGTTACTTGTTTTACTAAGAACTTGTATATGACATCAACAGAGGTGGGGTCATTTCCATTTATCTGAGTATCCTATATCTGGTCTTGAATAGATTTATGCCTGCCTTTAAGCAGGGACCAGCTCCCCAGATACTATCGAATAAACTCAAGAAAATATTGCTAAAAGATACTTCGTTCATCTCTGCAGTTCTAGGGATTCCTTTGTACCTGGATGGTCTCCTAATATTGATTAGAGTAGCCACAATGTTCCCAAACAGAAGCCAAAAGAGTGAAAAAAAGCCAACACAATGAAAAAAGTAGAGCCATTACTTATGCCTTTTTATCATCCAGACATCTTCCCATTAAGAAAATACCTTTTAGGATCTGCAAGATTTAAAACTGCACCAGGACCTTAGGACATCAGAGATATACACTTGTCGGTAACTTTTCTTTTTGCTCTCCCATGTAATTACTGGGATAATTTTTTTTTTTTTTTTGCCAAGTATTTCCATGCTAAAGTGGACCAACTGAGGAATGAACATACTAATTAGAACTTTGCTTTATGTGTCTTACCTGAACTACATTAATTGATTTTTTCTGGGTCTGGATTTCACTTTCTGATATTCAAAATATTAGAACCAATTCTGCACTCTGCAATCTGCACTCTGTATATGCTGATACTGTTTTCATGGACATGTAGCATTCAGGGAAGACCTCGCTCATCCCAATTTAACTGCCACTTAATTCAGTGGAAGGGCTCTGACTGGTGTCTGTGAGTTGCATCAATCCCTTAATAATTTCAAATGTGACCTAAAGGTGAATTGGTTCTCACTAGGTACAGTGAACTGTGAATATGAGTCTGTTGGGCTTATCAATGATAGTACTAAAGCAATAATAAGAGCCTAAAGGAAAAAAAAAACCCCTTAAGTTTCTTGCTTGGCTATTTGATGTAAACTTTCTTTTTGCTATAGTACAGTTTCACCACCAGATTAAACCAATATCTTTTTTTTCAGCTACTAAAAGTACAGCCCTAATAACATTTCATAACTAGAAACTGGCCTCATGATTCATCTTTCTAAGAGAAAATGTTGGTACTAAATTAATTATACTACAAGACCAGACAACTACACTTCGCAGCATTTCATTTGTGCCCACAACAGCTATCGTCAGGGTTTGTCAGTAGAGAAAGTAATGGCAACCAGTTTCTAGAAGAAGTCCTATTGCAGATTTTTATCTTATGTTGCTGCCTGAAATAGTTATTAGCTCCCAGGTACCCAAAAAAATGCACAAATGGCAAACCCCAGAACTTATGACGCCCTGGTTCTCTCATTTTAGTAAATGACATGTCATGTTTCCGTTGAAAATGCTAGGTCAAGCAAACCACAATATTCTGTAATATTGAAGATTTGGGGTCACAGTAGTGAGCAGTGATTACTTGTACCAAAACAGGCTGCACCAGAAACCAGGGAAGTCATTACTGTTGCTGGCAAAACTGTTTATTTCTGTGAATGACTTGAACATTATTAGACACAATTCCCAAAACATCGCTTGCAACTTTGTATTATGTTCACTTTCAGGCACAGAGACAAGCCCATCATTATCAATAGCTGTAAGTGACACCAGAGCTATAAACCTATTGAGCACATGGGGAAATCTCACACACCTTGCTTTCTTTCACCTTGAAATCATTTGTCACCGTAGTAGCATTAGAGGATAATTTTGCATTCTCCAATGTGTATTGCACACAAATGGCACTGTGTTGCCAGTACAGATAGGATAAATTTTTCTTCACATAAATCACAGGTTATGGGTACGCCTTTACCCCTGTTGTTAAAACAGACCAAACTGAGCTGGTAGCAAGAGCCTCTGTATTTAAGCCTCAGTAAATAAGAGGGTCCTTAACAAAGCCCTCCTCTCTGAACCCTCCCCCTGCTTTCAGTTGCAAATCACTGTTTGGCTGGCAAAGCCGTCGCACTGTCCCCCCGCAGCCCCAAAACTTCTCACGCTGAGCACTGCGGCTCTATCAGCGGCGACATCTCTGCGAGGGGCAGCGACACCTCTCCTTGCGAGGGACGATTTTTATTAACCAGGGGCACCGAATGGAAACCAATCAGACAGAGAGTCCCTTTGGCTTCTGCTCGCTGCCTGCCTGACTTAAAAGTGATGCCGGGAGAGAGGGAGCCCTAGTGAGAGGCGAGTGCATTCCGCGCTGGAGAGACGGGAACATGCAGAAGGGAGGAAGCAGGTAGAGAAGCAGCACAGAACAGACAGAGCTGGGCTCGGACAGACATCCTGGGGTGAGTAGATCAACTTTCTGTAGCGTGAGAACTGCTGGCAGCAAGAGAGCAGGTGCTTGCTTTGGGAGTGCCTAAAATGTTAAAGATGTCTTAGAGATACTTTTTAGGGAAGGGGGAGTGGAGGGGCAGTGTCAGCAGAGCACTTTGGGGATATTTCTCTTACAGAGTTCAGAACCTTCCCCCCCCCAGATTTCTGAAATCTAAACTTCTGATACTGTATATATGCCAACACTTGTGCATGTTAAAAATATAGCAATGCATATGCTATTTGGGAATTCTGTCAGACATTATTCAGTTTTTATTGACAGATAGCCTAATATAGCCTAACTTTTGTGCAGGATGCTTTTTCACCTGTCCAGATAGAAGCTATGCCCCTTTCCTCTCTTTTTCACATATGTGTTTCTAATGGAAACAAACCCGGTTAAGAAGGATGAAAAAACAGGAGGTCTTTACTACTACTAAGAATAAAGTATTTATGCTTTTTTTCTTTTTTTCCTTTGGTGGGAGTAGCAAAATTAGCAGGGTTTTATATATGTTACAGGGGGAAGTGCAGCTCAGGAATCAGAAAATTTGACAGCTGAGGGATATGTCCCTTTGGATATCCATAGCAGTAAGTCAAAGTCAACAGGCTTAAAGTGTAAGGATGCTTTCCAGAAGTGCTTCCAAACTACCTTGTCAGCCTAATATATATTATCAGAGAGTCCCACAGAAAGCAAAGCAGAAGGCGTAAAAGGTCAAACTGACCACTCGATCCTGAAGAAACCAGAAAAAAACAATTGAATGGCATTTTGCCTTTTCACATGCAAGAAACACTGTCACATCCGTTCAATTTCACTGTATGAGCTTCAAAGAAAAATGATGTATATGAACTAAAAGGAAATTGATATCCCTTGCTGATGTGAGGCAATGTGCATAGAGTAGCCACTCACCTTGTCACAGATTTAAGTCATAGGTCAGAAAATAGAATGGTATTTTCTTAAGATACTTTCCATTTTCAGTAGACAAATTTACAACCAATGTATCAGTCTTGCCTTGATTAAAGTGATAAAAGCAATAAAACTCATATTTTACTGAAATCACAGCAGGATTATGCTTCATTGCTGAATACTACAGTAGCTACTCATGCTAAGGATAAATATGGATAAAAAGGCAAGTGTAAGACTACTAATAGTTTTTGTGATGCAATCAAAAGGTTTGTGTAATAAATAATATTGGTTGTAGTGATAGGAATTGCTAATGACAGATCTTTAAAAATCATTGTTTCCAGTCATTCTCCATATTTAAAATGCAATTTCTATACCAAAAAATTGAGTGAAGTAATTACATATTTAGAAGTTTTGTGTTATAATTTGTCTATGGTTATTAAGAAATGTATGAATAGAACTATATTACTGTTACAAAAGGCGTATTGCTATCTATATGTCAATCTGACAGATAAAATATATTGTCCTGTCATTTGTAGTTCACTGTGTAATATTGCAAGTTCAAGAGAGAATTAAATATGTTTAAAGCTAATGTGATTTTCTATTAACAAAAATATAAAACATTATAGAGTCAAATGTCTATGAAATAAAAAATTCTTGGTTTGAAATAAAAAATTCTAACTTTTTTTTAAGTTAGGTAAACAAGATTAATTTTAAAAGGAGAAATGTAATTGTATCAGTACTATTTCTACTTGTACATAAAACAGTTGACAAGTCTTCTTAAAATTGATGGAGTGAATTCAGCAAAGTTTTCATATGTTTATGTGTGAACGAAGTAGAATATTTAATTTCAGAGATTGTCTCGTAGCCATTATTGTAGGATATTATGCTTTGTGTAACCAGTACATTTCACCTAAACACAAAAAGAAGTTTGGTGATGCAGTTAGTAGACAAAATGTGGGGAGAAACATCTTGCTTTGTACAGCTCCATGGTAAAAGTGCTTAAGCTTTCAGCATTTTCACTCTTGTCTGCAGAAATGACCATTCTGAAAAGGCTGTCCTTCCCTGCAAACAGCAGCCCATGCGCAGGGATTTGTGCTCTCCTCTCACCCAGCTGTTGCTCCACAAGGATGCTGATCTCAGCAGCAGTTGCATGGTGCTGGCAGAGACGCCCTCTCATCATGAGATCAGCCAATAAGGATCATTTCATTCCCTGACCTATCCACCAAACAAAATGCAATAACTGAAATCCACTAGTTCAAATGTCATCACCCATAATGCTGCTGAAAGAACTGTACAACTTAATTCTGACATTCGCTTATCTCTAGCATCGGTACATGGTTTCTGAATCTGCCCAACACGGGTTGCAGGGAATCTGCTGGCAGAAGCATTTGAGAAGTAGAGCCAGAGAGTAGCAGGACTGACAATTTCTTCTGGTGATGAGTGTTTTTGGGACATAATCATCTTACAAATATAAGAAAACTGGAGCACATAGGCTAGGATATAAAACAATATAAATATATAAGTGTGTGTGTTTCTTCCATGCAGTCAGAGTTATTTAACTGCAGAAGGTAACTGGAGCAAAAACCTAGAGAAAAATGCATCTCCCACTCGTATCAGAATGCTGTCTGAATTTCTAAGGCTTGCAGCAGGTGTTACATGCAAATGTTATTTGCAGAAGCACTAATATTTGAACATGAATAGGGATGCCTGAGTAAAAGCTAACTGTATTCTGTATGTGAGGGAGTTTATTAAAATCATTTACAGGAATAAGTCCAAAATTTTGCTAAAGGTGTTAGGAGGAGAAGGAAAATTAAACACAGGGACATGAACGAAAAGAATTTTTGCAAAAGCAGTCAGAGTAATTTCTCCTCTTGCCTTTTAAACACATAGAAAGTTGTTGAATGTTAAAAGAGAAGTTATTTTCCTGACTTTCAGTGACTGATCATGATAAAAAATACTCCAGTGGCATCGAGGACTACTTGCCGAGCATGACTGAACAGGAGTGGAGTATCTTGATCAAATCACACTATGTGTCTGCAGTGCAAAATCCTCAGGAAACTGAGACTTGATTTCTTCTGGGAAAATGTTACTCACTTCAAGAAAAAGGAAAAATACTGGATGTACACTGCAGCTCACAAAAAGGCTCTAAATGTTTTAGAAATGAATAATCTTTTAATATATAGTATGTAATTCTATTATAGAAATGTCAGGAAGTGAAGTATGCTATTTATAATCTCTGTTCTGCAATCTTGGGAAGATTATAAAAGGACGTGGGTGGCATTTTTATCATCCCATACACAGACAGTATCACACAGAGACTTCACTTCGTCTCAGAGAGTAGCTCTGTGTCAGAGCCAGGGATAAAATGACACCTCCCCCTTCCTAATCCTCCAATTTCTTTGTATGATTACATCAATTTTCATAAAAATATATTTGTCTTGACTACTTAAATAAGACCACCAATAACAACAAATGTTTCTTTTCTGCAACTACAAAATGGAGTGCTTCAAGTGATGGCCAGTGTATTCCTTTCTTAGCAAAATCCAAACTTCTATAATTTAATTTCACAATTTTTAGTAGTAAGAATAATAGCAACATCAAGACAGCATCACTTTGGATTCTGCTTCCCTATCTCAAACAAACATAGTTTTGATATTAATTAACTCCTGATATGCAGCTTTCAAGGAGGTTTAGGTAAGCACAAATTTTCTAGATGTTAGATGGTGTTCAGTTTGCTTTGTCCTCAGAGGCTGCATTTGAGAGAAAGAACTACCACCTTCATAGAAATTCTGCTTGTAGTGATATTACAGTTTTGGACCATGCATGTTGGTACCTCAGGATTCCACTTTCTGAAAAATACTGTCAACATTTTGCCATTGTATATAAGTATGTTGAGAAAGAGCTCCTAAAGCATTTGTCCAGATTCAAAACATTATCTTTGTAAATTACACCCAAGGAAGGATTCTGTGAAACAGAGAAACTTGTGGATAATGCGTTCACATTTGGGGATGGAAACAATAGGCCTTTCCATCATTTTAAACAAATTACACAACAGCCCTCAGAAGGAGATTATCTGAATTTACATATTTTTAATAGTTCAGTTGAAGTCAATTAATAATGTATACAAGCCTTTTGGCAATATATACAGGCATAATCAGATTTAGCCATTACTTTCAAGAAATATCTATTGTATTGATACTCAGTGGTGCAAAATTTGACATTTAAACTTTGGCACCTCTTAAAAAAGAATTCAATAAAATATCAAGTTGTATAAAAGTGTTCAATAAAGGAAATTAAAAAAAATAAAATGATCTAACAAGCTCAGCTCAAGATCTTACTTAAGTAATGGTTATTTCCTCTGTACTCCTTCGTTCAATATTTGCTCCTTAGGAGATGAAGAGGCAAAGTAACAAAGGTGTGCGTTGGGCATAAGGGTGAAGTTAATTCCATTGCTTCTGTTTTGAAAGAAAAAAATAGGCAGAGTACAAACGAAAATTAGCATTTTAAAACCCAACAGTTATAAGTTCTGTATGACTTGAAGGGATCAGTAAACTACTCATATCGGATTGTAACAAATAAAAATAGTCCCAGTTTGCAAACAGAGCTGTTATATATATATATATATATACCTTCAGACAAACATCTAGGCACATAAACCCAAGCATAACTCATGCAAATTCTGGAAAAAAATAATAAAATATTTTTTAAAAGCAATATATTACAATAGGTTTGCTTAAGTTTCCAGTGCTGCGCTCTGGCTGAATTTGTCTACTTTGTTGTTTATTACAATACTTTTACAGGGTTTGCATTATTCTTTGTCATTATTTTCTATACTAGTGGATTTGAACATCAAGCTTATTAGTGGGAAGCTATTGTAAATATGTTCTTTCTTCTTATTTTTAAGGCATAGATGCTGGTTGTGGGTAATCTCATGGAAATAATTTTGCCTGTGTAGTAAAAAGAAAAAAGCATCAGGGAAACATACTTATTTCAAAAGGAAATTCTTGTAGTTGTTCAAGCTATTTGTCAGGAGAGCTCTCTGTACTTGTGCCACATTCCAGAACCTGTATTCTGAACAAGTAACATTTTGCAATAAGACTGGTCCCACTGAAGCCAGTGAAATTACTTTTGTGCATTTCCCTTACCGAGAGTAAAAATGAGTGCTGAATCTGTGTTCTTATAATGATGCTATCTGATAAAAATTTCTATTTTCCTCAGAGTAAATATAAAAGTATTAAGCTACAGAAAATATTTTCCCATTTCCTGGAAGATTTGCAATAATCCTTACATTTGCTTTCCAAATGCAAAAGGTAATTTCATTACTAATGAGAATTCAGACTTGTAGAAAAAATGGATTTCTATCTAAAAAATAATGTATTCTTTTCATTGCTTTGTTATCTGCATCCCATGGATTACCAGCAACTGAGCCAGATCTTGCTCTTAATGGTTTTAAATTTGTGTTATATATGACTTCTTTCCTAGTCAAGACAGCTTTCTAGTTGAAATTACATCTTTTCTTGAGTAAGATAGTAAGTAAAATCCCTTGTGTTCTAAATAAAATTAATTAATCTCATCAATTTCCTTAATGGAGATAGTACTACTTTTTCTACAATATGGAAAGTAATTGTTCTTTGCTTAGTAGTAGTAGTAGTAGTAGCATCAAGGCTGAAAACTCACATATTACTTGAAGTACTGATTTTGTGACATTTTAATTACATTTGTCACATTTTGATAAATCTAAGTTTCTGGTGTTGCCTGCTCTTCCAGCTATTGTCTCTTTGAAAAATCTACTTCTGCTACCAAACCATCCCGGCACAAAGCAAAAGGACTTTCAAATCAGAAAAATATGTTTTGTTTAATGTATTTATAATCAATTTTTAAGGCAATTAAAGACAATAAACTCTCAAACAAGTTGGTACAGCTGCTCTCAGCTACCATTTGCCAAAAATATCTATTGGTTGAGATCCTTTTCCCTCAAGCTTTCATTCAGGAAAGGGGAAAAAAGCATAATTTAGCTCAAAAGGGGGAGTGAATTAAGAAGTGGCTGACTGCAACACAGACCAAAGTTTTTTTAAAAAAAAATTAAAAGATTTTCATCCATACTGACAGGTTGAATCTAATACGTAATGATTTAGGAACATGCCTAGTGTTGCACATCTAGAAACATAACTGTGAGCACTGCTAGAATGAAAGATTTAGCACTTCTGACAATGGTACTCACTCTAATAATTTATTTGCCATTTGAATTCATGCTCATGCAAATCACATTTACATTTCAGAGCAAATTTTTCTAACAGGCCCCTACAATATAGATCCAAAGAATACAGAAAATATAGGATATAGAAAAAATATAGATAAAAAGAATAAACTTCTCAAATACACAAAGGCCCTCTATGATTTTTTTCTGTCTCAGATATGTTGAGACTCTAGTTCATAACACTCTCCAAACCAAAAGCCTACAGGCTGAATAGATTTTTAACTACTTTGCAAAGCAGTTATTTGATTAGAGAACGGTGCTGTTATCCAAAGACACAGGACCATAGTTCCCTTGATTACTCAAGAGATATACTATATAATGTCTAGTAATATATAAATGCTGAATTCAAAGAAATATACTACTGAAGATTTCCTAACATTTGCATATGACAACAAATGGTTCCTGTGTACTTTGTGTACGGATTTGTGTGTGTAACACACTAGGAGTAGAACATATTAATAGATCTAGTGTTGATTAGAACTAAAATGAGTCTTAAGGACTAACCAGTACTTAATTCAAGTTAGTCAAGGATTCAAGTTCCTGGTCTCATGACATAAAATGAATCTCAACTTGTATTTAAAAAGTATTTCACTACTTTTTAACTGGCAGGTAAATTACATAAACCCAGCATAAAGTGATGTTTTTCTGCACGTGTGGGTAGTTTGAAACAGTAGCTATCTGTAATGCATCTGACTGAGAACTTTCCAAAGATGTACATGTGGAGGTCCCAAACAATATAAAGGCAGGGCAGAAACATGCATTGAGCAGCCCAGGGTAATTGTTAAAGAACATGTCTAGACCTACTAGCAGAAACCTTGCCAATCTGGTTGAACGTATGTCTAGTTCCCTGGAGGAAGGAAGGAAGGAAGGAAGGAGGGCAGGCAGGCTTCCTCTCCAAGAGCGGTGGATTCACAAATCTGAAGCAGCATAAAGATTGATGTAAACAAAGATAAGATTCTGGATTACTTATTTTGAAATAATTTAAAATGCAATACTGTGGGATGCTACAACAAAAACAGGACCAAAATGAATGTTGTCGTTTATGTCCTTTCTTTGCAAATAGAATCAGAATCCATAATTTTCACAGACTGAAAGCTGAAACCTGAAAAAAACCCCAAAACTTTAGAGAAATATAAAAAAGGGGAAATTGTGGTAGAATGGAAAATAAATGAGTCCCATTAATTTTCTGCTTCTATTGCCTCTAGTTAATTACCACTAATTAAAGTTTGTGCTTTAATCTCACAATGCGCTCAATCTATGAGTTTAGTAGAAAATTTAAAAAATCCTGAAACTACATTTCTTGTGGTGAAAACATACATGTACTTGTGTATATATGTATCTATATCTGTATCTGTGTCAATATAATTTTATCATTATTTTGATATAATTTTAGAGACAGAGGTGAGATTAAAAGATCTGGGGATCTGGGTATACTTATATATCTCTCTACATCTCTATGTATACCTACATATATTGGTGTAAATATAGCTCTACCTTTAAATGTGTAATGACTGAGATTTTTTTTCTTTTTTATGTGCACAACATCTGTGTTATGAAAGTCATGCATATACTTGCATTGTAAGGTCTCCAGAGCTATGTGTTCTCGTTAGCTTCATCTAAGGCAATATGCTTATGTGCTCCAAGTTGAGGAGGCCTTTGCAGGTGATTTCCAGTTTTTATTCTATAACATCAGGCCCAGAGTGGTAAATATCAGAGGAAAACACAGAAAACCATCTGCTCTGTCTATGTACTCTAATTCCAGGATCACAGAACGGTCTGGATCTGAAAGGAACTTCAAATTCCCATGGGTATTTTCCATGGGCGGGGATACCTTCCTCTAGATCAGGGTGCTCAAAGCTCCATCCAACCTGGCCTTGAACTTTTCCGATGATGGGACATTCACAAATTCTCTGGGCAACCTGTTCCAGTGTCTCAACACCTTTGCTGTAAAATATTTCTTCCTTGTGTCCGATCTAAACCTTTTTCAGTTAAAAGTCAGTAGATCATACTCGGTTTTTCATCTACCAGTACCCTCAAGACCTTCTCAGCAGAGCTGCTCTCAATCTCTTCATCTCACAGTCTGTAGAGATGCCAGGGATTGCCCCAGCCCAGGCGCAGCACTTTGGACTTGGCCTTGTTGAATTCCATAAGATTTGCACAGGCACACTCCTTAAGGCTGTCAAGGTTCCTCAGGGTGGTGTTGCTTTACCCAGGTGTATCAACTGCACCACACAGCTTGGTGTCATAGGCAAATTTGCTGAGGGTGCACTCTATCTCATTGTCTTTGCAGTTAGAAAAGGTGTTAAATAGTATTGGTCCCAGTAGAGACCCTTGAGGGACACCACTCACTACTGGTTTCCACCAGGACATGGAGACATTGACTGTAAATCTTTGAATGAGGCCATCCAGACAATTCCCTACCCATGGAACAGTTTAACCATCAAACCTGTATGGCTCCAGCAAAGGCCTTACAGAAGTCCAGGTATGTGATACCTGTACAGGGTACCTTGTCCATGGATGCAGTCAGTCCATCACTGAAGGCCATGAGATCAGTCAAGTAGGATTCACCCTTGGTAAAGCTATATTTGCTGTCCCTAATCACCTCCTTGAATTACATATGCTTTAATGTATCTTCCAGGATGATGTGTTTCATAATCATACCAGGCACAGAGAAGAAGTTGACTGGCTGGCAGTTCCCAGCGTCCTCCAGCAAATCAGCCCCATTTTATTCTTTCAAGATTTCTAGAAAATAATTCCACTTCATTCAAGAAATTTGTTTTGAGGCAAAAATTCCATGAAAGAAGAATTTATGACTAAATTATATTAATAAAATTACATAGCATGACTAATTGGTAACTTTCAGTGAAGCACTTTAATACCCATACACTTTGTACCTCATTACAAGTATTGACAAAATTTTCACCTTCAGAATATTTAAGCAATTATTTCAACATGGGGTTTTTAGTTTCTCTTTCTGCTTCTCACCGGAATATTCAAAAGTTCAGGAAACCTGAAATCTTTTCGCTCCAATGGAATTTTTGGGATTCTTCATCCTTACTGTATGGTCATCTAAATGATCAGATCCAAGGTAGGCAATACCTCTGGTAACTAATTTAAATGTCCTTTTACCTTGCAAATAAAAGTTGACTTCTTATTCCTACTTCACTTAATTGGTCTTGAAATTCAGCTTTGTCCTGGTAATTAAAAGGTCAAATGATGTGAGCATGCTCCTCTAAAACAGACATTTCCATCCCAGTGACCATTATCAATTATCTGAAGAACAGGAAGGACAAGAAAGACATAGACATGTTTTTTGTTTGTTTTGTTTTGTTGTTTTTTAAATTTTTTTTGAGTTTTTATTTTTTTGGTTTGTTTGTTTGTTTGTGATTTTTTTGCTTTTTTTTTTTGTTTGTTTGTTTTGTTTTTGGGGTTTTTTTTTTGTTTTGGGGGTTTGAGTTTTTTTTAATCAAAGTAGATTTTTNAGTGGTTAATTGGCACAATGAATGAAGAATGAGGTTTTCAGCATTGCCACAAAGTATCCAAGACTTCTTATCCTATTTATAAAAATGACAATGGAAGATGTTAAGATTTGAATATAAGCTAGTTACAGAACAAAGTCACCACCTTCATATACAAGCAACTGTTTTCTCAGGTGCAACTGACGAGCAGCAGTACCAAGCCCATTCAGAAACAAAGAAAAACTGTTATTTGCCCTGAAATATAATGGTATTCATCTTTGAAGGCAGCATGTTTTTGTAACTTTTTTCCTCAAGAAAAGGAATGTTGCCATATGGTATCTTAAACAGTTGAGACTGGAAATTGATTTATCTTAATACTTCATCAGCTGTATTCTTTAATGCTAGGAATGGATGTTAAAACTTGTAGGTTATCTCACTGAGAACTCAATAAGTATTTGTCAATGTTCATTTGTTTTACTATCTACAGTCCTATGAAATTACATGTGAAAGAAATTTCAGTAAGTGTAAAAACCCTCAATATTTAAATGCAGAGACATAGACATGTTTTACGTAGATTATATATATATATATGTGTATATATTTATCTATGATCATAAACAAGTGTAATTAAAAAGTTGAAGCTCTTACTCTAGTCATGTACATTGTGATTTTATTGAGTGCATCTGGTAGTGAGCAGGAATAACACAAGATCCCAGTAGAAACTTAATATGCATGGAGCCGGTTACAAAAATTATTATCTGCCAGAATGACAGCAATATCACAACACTTCCAACATTTATCTCTTTTCATACTGTGTAACACCCCCTAGGGTGTAGCTTTACTGCCTTCCAGAGCAACTGGCCTCGCTGTGTTTCTGCTGTGGTTTAAGTTGGGAGATCATTGCAGTTAATGAGGTCAGACAGACTTGCTGACTTGAAGAGGGGAGAGTAAGAGGTTCAGAGTATCTGAGTGATCCTCATCGTGATGGAAGTGAGGAAAAAGAGAGTGGAAACCTACACCCTAGGGTGCCAGCAAAAAACTCCTTTTCCCAAGTTCTGGTGACAAAACTGGTTTAGCAAGTACAGGAAAAGATCCTTTCCCCCACTCCAAGTCTCACTGATCTCTCGTCCAAAAGAATTAATGTCACCATTATGTTTGTATTAACACTTTATTGATATTAAAACAGTGAAAGATAGAGAAGGTTAAGACTAAAAATTACTGACGCCTGTACTCCATCATTAGGAGAACTCCAGAAAAGGACAAAGAGTGGGCTAAAGCATAGAATCCCATCTGGCCTAAGTACAGTCACCCTTATCACTGGACATCCATAGCTTATCATGCTATTAGGGTAGTCATTAATAAGGCCACTGGTAGGTTATATACTTTTCAATCATATTTATGCCCACTGATAGTGATTGCCTGGCAAAAATTATAACTAATAGCTACTAGAAATATTGCTAATATTACTCCATTCCCCCAACATGGAAAATATTGCAAATTACTTAGGTGAATATTAAAGACACTGAACCCAGCCCTAATAGAACAACATAGTGCTAGCTAGATGTCTAGGGATACACTGGTTTAAGAGAGTGGCTCTTACCCTGTGAGTCTGCAAACTTCTAAGGAGCCTGTTTCTAAGAGAACTACACAAAAATACATAGGCCGATTAAAAACAGCATGAAATTTGTCATACAGAATCACACTTCCCTAATGGAAAATATTTATAGTGTCTGTAATCTGTAGTAATCAAAAAGGAACAATTTAGAACCATATGTGTCTACTGCATTTTCAACAGATTAAACATTTATATAAAAAGATATGTGGCCTAAGAAACTTTTTTTGTGTTAGACCATAGACTGCAAAGAAAAGGAGAGATTGTGAAAGAATTGGGAGTGGAGAACTTTTTATTCATACTCTGTTGGGATTTTGATATCACTAAGAAATCTGAAGGACAAGAGGATAATCAGGAAGGCCCAGAAAGTGCAGTTCGAAAACCAAGACATTTTAGCCATTTTACTTTTAATATGAAGCTATTAACAAATTCAGAAAGTTGTCTGGATATAAGCCTGCATTGTTTAAGTTCAAGTTTTGCCTTTGACTCCAACTTCGATAAGAATAACCAAATAATATTACTTCTGAATTTGAAGTCCTGTTAATTTACTGCTACAATGGGAAAGCGTAAACACTTATAGCTTATTGTTTAGAAAAAAATACACACTAGGTTGAATAACACTTTTTAATTGAACTCAGAATAAAATACTGAATTCAAATCTTGAAGCAAGGAATCCTAGAACAAGGAAAAAAACATACAAATAATATTAGCACATCACATGCAATGTCTTTGTAACAATATGGTTCTCTCTCACGGACCTGAAAGAAGATCATTGTTTTATTAGAGACCAAAAAAACTAGTATTCTTGTGTTGCCCCTCAGAAATTGCCAATTACCTGTCAGTAATTACAACAAAGTATTCCAAAGTGTTTTATGACAGCAATCAAGTCTAAGCTTCAGGTAAACAATAGAAGTGCACATAGCTCTGATGGAAAGCTCACCATGGTCTAGCTGAATATTCCCATGGACATCCATAACATTTAGATCCCATCTTTATTAAAGGAGGAAATATTGTCACAGTCATTAAGAGGCCAAGCAGAAGACTTGAGAGCTGCAAAGGGCCAGAAAGTGCAGAATGCACTACACAGATGAGCACCAGCTTTTTCAGAATGCGTGAAGTGACTAACCCTCCACTAAGCTCCACGAGCTAGGCAGTAGTAATAGGGTGGAAATGGTCAACTGTTGTAAAATCAGGACTTATGTTAAACTATTAGAAGTTATTCTTTCCAGCCTCTTCACATCCCCCTGCATGTGAATTTCTTCATATATTATGTGAAGAAAACTATTTGGATTTTTTTTTTTTTTTTAATATATTCTCCTCTGCTCAGAACTCATCAGTATTCAAGTAAACAAGTGGAATAAAATCCATGTTGCTTTCAAGGTAAATGTCAGGGGAAACAGTATTGCAAAATGCCAACAGATAGTGATTTCTGATACAGCAGAGAATAAAGTTTGATGAAAATACGGATAATATAAAGAGGTTTCTTTCTGCATAGTCTGGGAGAGAAAGGGAAAGTATATCTTGTTCAGCTACCAAAATGAGATTGAACTCTAATTTCAGTATAACTTAAAATGAGATAAATATAATATTGTGAACAGAATGCTTATAAAAAAATACATTTTATTGAAATTTTATTAAAATAAAATAATGGATAAAATAAATTTCTCTACATGGGTGCTGCATAACAAGAACAATAGACAAACAAAAATTATACAGAGGGCTAAAAATCTTTGGTTTAAAAATTCAAAGTTGAATGTATATATTAGTAATGTGTTGAAGAAGCCATGCATTTAGAAGGCATTAGAATGTATATATTACTGAAGAAAATTTCACTAAAAGGCAGAGATAGAGGCAAAGCGGAAAAACCATAGGAATGCAACAGAAACCTAACTGCAAGCCTCTGTAATTAGCAGAATATTCTTACTGACTTAGACAATTTGGAAGAAAGTTCTCAAATGTCCTGCAAATATTAAGAGAGAGAAAAATATGAACAATATTATGCACACCTGGGCAGAGAAAATGCAGTATATGTAGGTAAGAGAAAAAAACCAAAACATCCCTACAAAGATTAAATGGTTATTGAAATAATGTCCTGTGTAAGTGATGAAGCAAAAAAGAATGGAAATAAAGAATGCCTTACCACACTTAAGCTTTAAATGCACTCCAAAATAGACACATACTGAAATAAACGTGTTAGAAAAATGCAGAATACATTGACTTCCAGAAAGAAAATGTAAGATTATAATTTTACGCATCATAGAGAAATCACTAGAAACTGGGAATTCCAACTATGAAGTCACTACCTAAATTCTTATTAAGGCCACTTTTAGTGTAGGTGTAGATACAACCTGCATTAGAAACAGACAATAATTAAGTAATCTTAGTTCACTGTGTGATAGAGTACTTATATGATTAAAATAAGACAAGAAATTGAAAATACGAATGTTATTGACTTGGTTATGAAGTATTCAAAATAAGTCTGATGATACATAAGAGAAATTCTTGAACATAATTGGAGTAAACATGAACATATTTTCAAATGCCAACAGGAAAAACAAAAAGTGAAAATATGGACTAGAGTAAGCATTTTTATTTTTAATTACATTTGCAATGATCACATCCAAATGAGGAAAGTTTCACACACAATATTTTTTTCAATGTATTTTCTTTTATAATTTCAACACTTGCAAGCTGGTGTTAGCAAAAGTATTTTCTTATGTATTCACAAAGACAAAAAGGGAAGATTAAAGACAAGAAATATGTTTAACCTCAAGCTCATAATTTCTTTTGTGATGACTTAATGGCAGCTAATAATGTATTTTTTTATGGTATGAAATTAACTGCTCTGCAAGATTACTCACTTTCATGATGACACAAGTGGGAGGGGGGTCCAATAAGGAAATTGAGATAAAGTATTTAATTCTATATTAGATACAATGTATTCAATGACTAAAGTGATTTTATTATTTCATATGAATTACTAAAACATTTCATGTCACAACAGAAATGATGAAGTGGAAAGCTGTTTCCATATTGTGAGGCAATATAATAAAAGCTCATAAAATATCAATAGTAAAACTGAAAAGAACAAATTTTAAAACATACCAATTAAAAAATTTTCCCTTCATGCAAAATTTGAAAGAAATACTGGTAATGAGAGTAAATTATGGTGAACAATTGTTAACAAAACTTCTCCTTTTTGTAAGTTTTGAGTTCAAATATGTTGCGGGAGCAAATTACCTGGAGGTCAAGTCACAGGCTGTTACAACAAGGTGCATCATAGGCTGGATTGACTGTATGTCATAAAGAGATATGAGATAAGCAAAAACTATCTAATGAATTTCAGAGTGGAGAAGAAACTGCCTATGTGCTTTCTTCAGCTAAACTATTTTAAGGTGGAATGCTTATTCCATCACGCTGGAAAAGCAGTTATTTGCTTTTCTCGAGAAAATCTTGTCTGTTTTGCAGTAGAGTCACTCTTAAATTTTGTCATAACCTCAATAAAATCAAAGTTTCCCTAAAACTCATCTATATATTTTATTGCAGTAGAAACTGTTAGGTAACATCAGATACCACTGTAGTAAATAACAATTTGTGTGAATGATGCTTATTCCCAGACAAATGTTATCTTTAAAGTTTCACAAAAACTAGCAGAGGCTCTTAAAATGCATGGAGAAAGTACTTCTCTTACAAATATTTCCAGTAAGAAAAATCTCAAAATAAATGAAACTATTGATCCAGTGTAAAACAAACTGTTTTCAGAATTGCTGAGCATCTATAAAACTAGCTTAATTTGTGGACTCTGAAAAAGTCAGATCCATGTTTCTTGAGGTGGGTAACTGGAAAGAGTGTTTCTAAGGGACAAGCATAACTCATCTAACAAACAGATGCTGTGAATGGAACATTCACATGTAACTCCAGATACTTTTCTGAAGAACACTTATTCTCCTTTCTGGCAACTTTGTTGTTCTCAAGTGTTTGTATCTTCTCTCTTCTCCTTTTTCCTCCTCTTCTTGGTGCTTTCTTCATCTTCTCACTTGCTTGGATTTCCTTTCCCTATACATGCCTTCCTCTTTTTTTATTTACTCAGAATTCATGTCACCAACGACTAAAAGCAAACAAACAGACAAGAAACTACAAAACATAGTGGTTTTGATTACATGACATATTATTCTATGAAATTTAATTTTACCTAGGAATAAGAGGAAAAATACTAGAAGAAATCACATTCTGTACCAGGGCTAACAGATTTTTGCATGTATGCTTTCAACCACATAATTTGTATTTGTACTTGCATATCTGGAATTTTAACTTGGCCTGTCTTTTCTCATTGACCAAATAGTTCTGTAAAATCAGCTTTTACATTACTTTCTGCCAATTACATAGCTACAAAATAATGAGATATAGTCACAGACAAACCATGAAAAGCTTCATATTTGCAAATCAAGAGAAAAATCAAATTTATAATTTAGTTTAAAAATATGAGAAAGGGGATAAGCAGTTATCAATATACCTCTCATGCTGAGAATACCAAAAGTCCTTCCTCACAAAGGGTTACAAGGCTGTGCTGGAATCCCAATGTGGCACATGGAACTCTCAGGAAAAGAGAATGCTGTAAAGAAATTGTGACAGTAAAGCACAAGGTATTGATCACTCTGTGCTTTTCCATTCTACTCTTTCAGAAACATTCTTGTCCACTGACCTTTCAGATATGAAGGCAGTCTAATTCATGTTTTCCAAAATACAGGCAATGTCTTAATAAGTACTGTGTTCCTCTAAGCAAATGTTGAATAACTGAAAGGCTCATCAGTTATTAGAGTGGTATTTTATGTCAATCTCACTTTTTACAGAGACGTGAAATCAAAGTATGTTTAGAAAATACCTTAGGCACTTTTATTTAAAAGTAGTATACATATATATTCCATTACAAAAAATAGGAAATAAGTAAAAAGGCACTACATTCTTTTCTTTAAGTTGGTAAAAGTTCATGTGGTGAAATCAAGAGCAAAAGGAATTATTTAAAATATATATTTTTCATTACAGGATGTGTGCGAAAGCATACTTGTCTTTAGTGTAACCACTTTACTCAGCTCCAATCAGATTATTGACAAGTATTTTCTAGTTTTGGGTTATACTTAATAATATGAAACAAACAAACAAAAAAACATCACAGAACAAGCATCATATTTAAGAAAAAGGAATAAAATAATTTATACAGCCTCACTGTCTCAAAAATCACAAAGATATAGCATAATGTTATGGCTCCCTCTTTTGGATAGCAGATATCTAGTATTCAATAATAGGAAAACACATCATGTCCTTAACACCAAAAAATCTCCCACAAAGCTCTCTAGTTTTCCCCTAGATCTTGCTTAACAATGATTAATGCAGTACTAAAAACAAGCTTTTTATAAGTTTCTTGCAAAATGTCATCATATTCTAGGTCTCCATTATATAAAATAGATATGCTTTTCCAAGATAGCACTGTAGTTAGAATATTTTTGAAATATGTTCAACATTAGTCTATCAAGTACCTATAAAAACTGGAACATGAAACTGATGGATTGCTCCTTATTTTAGCAGTGTGGTTAATACAAAATAGAGAACAATAAAGAGATGATTGATGAAAGCATTTAATCTAACTTACCCTCTTGAACAAGCGACCAGAAAGGAACAAATTTTATTCCTACACTATTTTTACTTCATTTATAACTGTGAGTGAAAAGTAAAATGAGTGGTCACTTGGGTTCTTCTTTTAGAGTCTCCAGCATAAATGCAACCTAGCTGAAAATCCACAGATTCATATGCATTGGTTTTGGGAAATTTTTGAACATACCATTGAAAGATATTTTAAAAAAAAGCAACATTTTTAGAATTAAAAAACCAAAAACCTGTAAATTAAAATGTGTTTTATTTAATGATAAATGTGAGGAAAGAGTAAAACTGTTAAAATTTATAAACACAAAATAATGACTCCGGATGGAGATTAAACTTCTATGGTTTAAGATTTTTTCCTAATGCAAGATTAGTAATCATTGTTGGCTTTATATATATTGTTTTATTTAATTCTGAATTTGGATTTTGCTTTCCCAAGTATTGGAAGGATACCACCATTTTTCTACATCAATATCTAGTCATAATTCCACGTTCCATAACAGGTTCAATTTTCTGCATGTATCCATGTACGCTGCTGCGAGACAACTAGAAATAAAATTTTTGCAAAAAATGCCCATGAAAAATTCAGTAGCACTATTCAATGACTTCAGCTGTGTCAGCTAGAAGGTAGAGTTTATTTCATTCAAAACCCCTTCCTATTGCTTTCTTATTTCCTTTATATAAAATATTGATGTTAGCTAGGCACATATAAATTGACAGATTTACACTTTTTGTTTAGCACTTTCTATTGCTAAAAATAGCCATTCCCGAACATTCATTAAGATGTTGATCTATACAATTATAAAATTAGCTGGATTTATATCAACTAACTTAAAATTGTTATGTCATGATTCTCATTTTATTACACCATGCCAGTGGGTTTTCTCTGCTCAGCACCAAGAGCTGTAATAGGACAACTGCATTTGACTCTGCTAGGTCATTATTCATTCTATTTATTAGTAAAAGTTACTATAAAATGTTTATTTTATAATCAACACTGCAGTAATGAGATTTAGATGAAGGTACATCTTTCCCATGAAGAACTGCCTGTGGATAGTGCATATAATGACAGTGTTTCAGAGTTAGGAAAAACAAGGCAATTTAGCAAGCCTTATTGAAAATAGAAATTAGGCTGTTTCCTTAACTGATGCTGTGTACTCCCAGCCATACTACTAAAAGATGAGAGCAAAATATGGCTGTAATAAAGATTGCAGAATGACAAAGATAAAAAGAGGGAAGAAATTAATTTGTACAAGGTATAAGTTTGTTTCACATGAAATATCCATTCCTGTTTAAACCAAGAAAAGATAAAAACCAGAGCCTGAAATACACACCCATACATATAGATTACTGTGCACCTTTTTTTCCTGTTACATGCTTAAGTGAATTTGTTTTCTATGATGAAGTAACATATTTATCACTTGTCTTAGCTGTATGAAGCCCAGACAAAGATATGTCTCCTCATATATCCTTTTCCCTCATTTTTTTAGGAATGCAATAAGGAAGGGAGACAGTCACAGGCATTTGAATTTATGCAATAAAGTTTTAAAAACAGACTATGTACTGCCAGTGCAGGCAAAGCTAGACCAAGAGTACTAGACCAGAAACCATAAATCAAATGGTTTGCTATATCAACTTTTTTCAATCATATTTCTACTCTTTTTTCACTCTGAAACTGGAACCATATACATGGTTTCATGCAGTTATAATTTTGCTTCTTACTGACTTTTAACAAAAAGAACAAGGAAAGTATAGGAGGTAATTCTGAAATGCTGTCTGAAAAGTACTCAATGTGTTTTGAATTAATCCAAATAAATCTCATGAAAATCTGAATGTTCTGGGAATTCATGCTGAGATATAGATTATTAAAGTCTCCAATCTGGTTCAGGTATTACTAAAGGAAACCTGTCACATGCCATTTTAAAGCTGACTTGTATTTTAAGAGAAATAAACTAGTTATTTCCTTCCCTGGTAGCTAGAACCAAAGGAGCAGAATAGCAAAACAGTTGCTATCAGCAATAGCAACTACATGGTCACCAGAGCACAATTAAATTATTAAAGACCTATGCAGATGACAGATTTCTCTACCTTTTTATGCAGTTCCAGGTGAGTCTGAAGTCTTCCGAAATTTTGTGCCATGGGACCAGCAATAAACCACATTTAAAGTCTTCACTAATGGTACTAATTTGAGGAGAGCAAATTCAGGAAATACTGCAAGAGATCTCAAAACCTCATCAGGGGAAAAATAAAATCAAATTTTCAATATGAAATGGAACATTAAAGTCAAACTCTGAGCTACTGATCAGAGTTCTTGGGCTTCTCTGCAGGACTTTCAAACAGTAGAGGACCACATCTAAGCTATTAACTCTTGGGAGAGAGTATAAACCCTTAGGAAACAAATAGCAGAACAAGGCTCCTCTAAAAAATCATATACACCCAATGTCCAGAGCTATATACCAGTGTGATAGCCTTTCTGTCATTTCATCAGAGAATGGGAAAACATTTTAACAAACTGCTATGATTAAAAATTTCTTTGGGAAGTTCCATGAAAAGCTTTATCATAGGCGCTGTTCTTGTGGCTACCCAGTGTTCTGTTTCATTTGTTACAGTTTTCAGAGAAACAGAGAAGGAGTTATAAACCCTTAAGGAATAAATGCCACATCAGTTTGTTTATTTGTTTATTTGTTTATTTATTTATTTGACCAGGGATTCAGCAGAATATTTCATTTCACAACAGTGGGATTTCAAGTTGTAGTAAATGCCAGTGACTTCACGCAGGCGATCATGAATCCTAAAAATCTCAGTGTTGAAATTGCTGAAATATTCATTACTTTCTCTAACCTTTCACTTGAATTTCCTTCTTACTTGAGGTTTTCAAGGTATCAAAAGCAATACTAAGTTTTAAAAAACTGTTCCTGCAACTTGTTCCTGGTAGAACTGAAACAAAGCCGGAGGCCCAAATGAGTGAAACTGTTCACAGCACTTATAAAGAACAAAATAGATAGACACATGGTGTACTGAGGAAAAGTCAGTGTAGCTTTTCAACAGGAAAGTCCTGCCTCACAGACCTATTCAAATTCTCTGTGGAGTCATTAAGCATATGGGTAGCTTTGGACTCTTTGATATGATCTAGCTGTGCTTCTAGAAGGTTTTGACAACAGTGACTCACCAAAAGGTCTTAAACACCCATGAGCTAGAAGTGAAAGTCCCTGTACATCTCAGCAATAGATTAAATAACAATAATTTAAATAAAATTATTTTAATTTAATAAATATTAAATAATAAATCAAATTAATTTATTAAATGACAGAAATCAGCAGGGAGGAGTAAATAATGAGTTTTGACATTGAAGTGTCTGTTTCAGTGTTCCACAGGGATCTGTATTACAGCCAGTACTGCACATACTCATAAATAAACTGAAAACAGGTTTGAATATCAAGGCGAAAAACTTTGCAAGTGACATTCAGCATGTGCTGGGACAAAGTTAATTTTCTTCCTAGTGGCTAGTATGGGGCTGTGTTTTGGATTTGTGGTGGAAATGACATTGATAATGCAGAAATGTTTTCGTTGCTGCTGAGCCGGGCTTACACAGTCAAAACCTTTCCTGCTCCTCACAGCACCCCACCAGTGAGCAGGCTGGAGGTGCACAAGGAGATGGGAGGTGTCAGAGCTGGAACAACTGACCTCAACTGACCTAAGGGGTATTCTGGACCATATGGCATCATGCTCAGGATATAAATCTGGGCAGAGGAAAAGGAAAAGGGGTACATTCAGCATAAAGTTGTTTGTGTTCCCAAATAACCATTAAATGTGATGATTGGGCTGTGCTCTCCTGGAGATGACTGAACACCTGTCTGCCCATGGGAAGCAGTTGAATGAATTCCTTGTTTTACTTTGCCTGCGTGTGTAGCTTTTGTTTTACTTATTAAACTGTTTTTATCTTAACCCATAAGTTTTCTCACTCTTCTGATTCTCTCCCCTATATTACCGTATAGTGAGTGAGTGGCTGCATGAGGCTTAGTAGACACCTGGGGATAAAACACCACAAAACAGCTTTATAAAGCCAAGGGGGTGTGCAAAGGAATCTTATGACTATGGATGGTTACACTAATATACTTCAACTGAAAAAGAGACTTTGTGATGTACTTGTCTATAAGTTTTCAACATTATTACAGTCCCTAACATCACTTTAGCTTGTACCACCTCTCACTCTCCAAGAAAATTCCCATGGTGATATCTCATAGATGGCATGGACATGGTAGACCTGCTTTGGAATGAGTCAGGGAAAGAAGAAGAAAGTTTAGCCATAGGGATTTGAGCCTTGCCAACTGATCTCTACCTTTCAATAGTCTAACAGCTACAGGAGTTTGCCATACTTACTTTCGAAGTCTATGAAATACAGTGAGTGAACACCCAAATGATATATGATGAAATTGTTATGAAATTATGCGAAGCCACACACATGGTAAAACCCAGACTATACACTTAAAATAATAAAGTCTTACTACTGCCATTGGGGAATAACACCATAGTGTAACAAGAGATCATACAGGCTAACCTTAGCCCAGGGCTGTGCGGTCAATAAAAAAGCAAACTATGCCATATATCATGATGAAATTAAGTAGAGAAAGTGATTAAGCTGCTGCTTATATATGCATGAAGCAACAAATTATGATTGCCAATCTCAAGAGATATACCAAAAAAAAATAGATTCAGAGGAGGGATACAGGTGCAATCAAAATTCTGGCACAGCTTCCATACAAGAAATGATTAAGCAGGCAGTCCCAGAGCTTTCCATCTTGGAAAAAAGACAGCTGAAGGACAAATTGATTTAAGTCCATACATTCATCAGTGGTAAAGAGAGTGGAGAGGGAATAACTATTTACCGTGGCTTCCAATGGCTGTACTCGTTGTCTAATGAAGATGTCACTTACAATGTTCAAAAACAAACAAAAAGGGTTTGTTCTTTTCACAAGACTGTTAAAATATGAGTCTCCTTGCAGATTATTGTATCTCTGAGACACTCACATGCTTTCAAAGAAATCTTTGAGGAGGTCATGGCAAAGAAAATCTATGGAGGACTAATACCTAATATTTGGAGACTGAGAAAACATACAGAAGAAAAACTACTGTATGCTTCTCCACACTTAGGGATTATAATGAGTGTCTGATTGTTGAAGACATCCTTATTTTGTACTATCAGGTTACTAACACAATAAGCACTCCTTTGTTATACTTATTTTTGAATTTACTCATGTTTCACATTTGTCTTTCACTAAAATGGCATGTGAGTGAAAGATTTTTTGGTTCTTTGTTGGGGTAATTTTCATTTTTAAAAAGAGATTCAGACCTAGAAACAAGAAAAAGGAAAGATATCATAATTTATGTTTCTGAGATCTATTTTATTCTTGCAAATGAGAGAATTACCATTTGTAGGTATTTCAAAGTGTTTATTATGGAAATATAGGATGAAGCCTCAGCTGCATCAGACTCCTTTCAGACTACCTGAGACAAATTAATCGCAAAAAAAATTATTTTTAGGTTACACATTATTTCTGTGCACAAATTCCTATGCTTGCAAGAGTCCTGCTCAGCTCTGAGAATAAGACTTTTCTGGATTGTGTGATTGCATTGGAGACAGCAGAAGGACATAAAGGAGGTTGAGATCTAATAAATGACTGCATTTAGCAGCTGCTCAATTCCCTGAGGAAGGAAGCAGCAACAATGGGCTACAATTACATTCTGAATTTGCTAACCACCTTTAATTGGTCAGCAACTCAGTTTTTCCAGTCCAGAGAAGTGAATGTATAATCCCTTGCAGGCAGTAATTAAGTCCTTCTATATAGGAACAAGATTTCTTATGACTCAGATGTACACGAGCAAAAAAAAAAAATATGGTAGAGATTAAAGTTTTTAAAAAGACTTTGAGATACTAGCTTGAAGACGTCTTTATTTTGAGAAATTCTGGCTTCCCTCTTGGGCCATTATACAAGCCGTAGATTCAGGGAGTTTAGCAAGCTCTCATTGTGGTACATGCCATGCTCAGGAGATCTGCAGAGATAGGAGGCACCAGATGTGGAATCTCAGAATGCTTCATTAGGAGCTGGCTGTGTGACCAGACTAGACTGATGCATAATGAAGCAGCAAGAAACAGAAATTTAGTGAAAGTGTGTAGTCCCAGTTATCAGGAGAACCGGTAAGTCCTGTCATTAACAGTGCTGCCATAGGTGAATCTCATCTGCTTCATGCAGAGAGATAAATGAGAATCAATATGTCTGGAAAATAGGGCCCTGTGTCTCTAGATATGTTTTGGGTTTGTCTCTGGCAGATAGAAACCTATGCTGCTTATGGAAAAAAACCAAACAACAAAGAAACAAACAAACAAGAAACCCCCAACCCCCCCAAAACCCAACAAAAATAAATGCCTTAATTTTGATACTGGCAGGGTATCAATGTCAAAGTACACACAATCAGTTTATGAGGGACTAAACGTGAAACAATCTTAAAGGGAAGGAAAAGAGAAGAATTTTGCCATGATAATAGCACTTATTTTTCCTCATGTTTCTAAAGGCTATTCTTTAAAATCATTAATGTGATGAATGTGTTGCATTTGTAAATAAGGTGTGGCATAAAAACTTATGATGAGGCTTCATTATATGATAAGAGTGAAATGTGTTCCCTGTGGAGAAAGATCAATACTAAAGATCAAAGGAATATCTTCAAAAGTCCTTGCTTTAAGGGTTTACAAGTGCTATATTTCCTTGTTCCCCTCATGTTGATGAAAAGGAGATCCTGTAAAAAGGTTCATTATTGAGAAATGTCTTCTTTTTTTCCAATGAGAAAATGTACATTTCACATTTGTAATCCAGTGATCTGCTGCCTCAGAAGCAAATATTTTAAAAGTCTCTTTTTAGCTTCATTTAATACCATTGCTAAGAATTGAGATACTCTTTTACATGGTGGGTTGAGAATGCTGTAGGCTTCATTCACTAGCTGATGGAAGGATGGCTGGAGGACAAGCAGTCCATAAAGAGTTTCATCTGATCCTCAGAAGATACTTGCCTTAGAGAAGGGCAGATGGTATTTTCACTGCCCAGGGACAGTTGCTTTAAACCACAGCTATGTCTCTGCCCAGTTCTGCCAGTGAGGATTGTCCAAATACGAATCAACACATTCTCTTGCCAGATCCACCCACCTAGGGGACTGGAGTTGCTCACTGTGAATCCTATAGAGAGGGTGACTGAGGTTATGATGAGGTGAATTTGGACCTGTATCTCCAATGTAGATACCCAAGAGTCTGGAAAAAACTCTAAAATAAATGCTACCTCTCTCTTGTCACAGAAAGAGAAATGTTTCTACTAATGCACCTAGAAACCAGAGATTCATTTGCCTAAAGACATTAACTCAAGGGACATTCTGATACAAACTGCTATTAATTCAAACACCCTAAAAATTTATTTTTATTAGCATGACTCCTGGAGTCATGTAGCTATGGGAACCTGCACTGGTGTCCCAGAAGTAAGGAATTGCCTTCAGCCATTTCCTGGCAAAATTTTCAGATGAGCTTATCTTCGCTGTATGTAATGCTGAACAGAGCAGCAACCCAACAGGCAAAAAGCAATTCTGAAAACCTATTCTGAAAGGTTTGCAGTGGGAGCTGCTGAGTGGGAAAGTGTTTCTTTACTAGTGTGGCCCATGTTTCTATGCCTGATGGGGATCTGAGTACTTGTACTCAAAGAACGGGTTTTCATCAGTCAAAAAACCTGTCCTTTAAGCTTTGGTGATCCCTCAAAATCTACTTCAGCTCTCCTAGAATTAAATGAAAACACCTTTCTTGATCACCTGAAGTTTAGTCTATATGCACATTGGTTTTTTTATTTTAATCTTTTCATACTTAGCCTCAACCCCATCTTTATCCATGAACAGGAGAGAGGGAAGAAAAAAAAAAACCTTTTTGGCAGAATAATGCTAAAAAAGAATGCTGTTTTTAGAAAGTCATATATCCAGAGTCTATATTCATGTCTGCAGTATGACTGCACTCAGAGAATATTTGAGCGCTGTAGCCAGAGGGAATCATGTGTATGCATACCTGGGACGTCTTTAATTAGTTTGGGAAGTGATAAAAGTAAACCTAGAGTGGCACAGATCCAGCCTCTTCCTAAATCTTGGTATTATCGGTGGCAGTGTGCTGTTTATAGCACAGCCTTTTGTTGCTACAGATTCACCATCCTTAGTGCTCAGTCTAGGTAGATAAAAGCTGCATTCAGATTTTTTGTTTTTAAAAAAATGCTGACAAGGACAATGAGACTGCTTCCATGCATGCAGGCTACACAAGATTTATATTCGCTATATACTGTTAAAATACATGCTTAGTTTTACAGATTGTTTGGATCAACCTCAACATTAGTTACATCTTTTTTATTTAGAGATTGGAGTGCAATCTGAAGCACTGCTGCTGCAGTTAGCTCTGCTATTTTTAGCTCTACATAAGCACCAGATCTTTTTCTTTTAGAACACAAATTTTGCTTCACTGTTAACAAATGAAACAAACTAATGTGGGATACATTATCAAGTTACCGAAGGTTAGCTTTTCTTCACTCATGCTTATGAGTGACTGTGCTGCACTAATTAAAAACATTGCCATGGCAATTGCTATAGAAACATTTAAATTGGCATCATCAGTAACAAATCCCTGCTATTGATCCCAGCAAGGCTAATTTCACACTACACCTGAAGAATCTAAATAGAATATTTTGCATTCGAAAGGACTTTAGGAGATAATTTTTTTCCAGTTGTTACTGTGCACAGGAGAATAATGTTTTTCATACAGAGATAATTCATTTACCTGAAACTGTTGTAGGATTCTGATATCAAAGTCCTTACTGCAAGGAGAGACTGCAATGGTTCTAGGCTATCACGATATATCTGTCAAAACATACAAATGAAAGAATACTTATTGCCTCCAGTCAGACCCACTGATTTGCGAAATGAGGAAGAAAAGCAGGTTCTCAAATATCCGGCATTAAAATGTTTAGCACATGAATGCCCCATCTTGAGAGAAGTTTCCAAGAGCACTAGAAAGAAAGCCATTTTCTATTGTTTGACAAGAACAATAAGTTGACATTTTACTTATTAAATGATGGGAGCAGAATTGAGGCGAGAAGAGATTGCATCTAGAATATTGATCGATTGTTTAAAAAAAACAAATTATTCTCTTTGTTTTCAGACTAAAGATCTTTGCTCCTCTTGGAAGAAATCAAAGTTGATGTTTATCATAATGTTCAGCAGACACACTGACCCAGACTAATAAGTCTCTCTTTTTATACCTAAAAGGTCCAATTATTGCAAAAATAAAAAGTAGGGAAAAAATGGGCTGTAACTTATTTTTTTGTTTTTGTTTTTGCTTTATTCTTCTTGACATTAAGGATTCTGCCTTTCCATTCGGTAGTAAAGTCCTGCTAATTATCAAGGAAATCAGTAGAGGGCAGCGCTACACAGAAAACCACACGTTTTAAGCAATCTCCGTATGACAACTGCCCTGGCTGGGACAAAATGTGGGAACCTAGATTCCTTCGAGAAAAAGACCTCTGTGAAAAGCTGGTGTTTGCACAGAGATAATATCTTATAGCAAGGTCAGAACTTCTGTGCATGGTTCCTTAGAATTAGAAAAGTTGGTCTTACTTTTCCAGAATATACCAGAATCCCTTGTTTCAGTATTTAACTTCTGAGTCTGCCAAGCGCAACTCCTGACCTGCTTGAAAAGCTGACTTTGAGACAAGACGCATAAGCCAACGACCACTTTGAAGTATTTCTTGAGGTACAAAGAAAAGAGTATAAACATCTTTTGCATTTGAATGATTATATCAAATAGTGTTTGGACAGAAAGGAATGAGGGCAATGTCAGGAAAGTAAAAATGTGCAATTTTGAAATAGCAAAAGTGAAACACTTGAAATTTTATTTACATTTGAAATTATCACAAAACTGAGCAGGCAATCATACATCTCTAAAAGGCCAAATGACAATATATTGATGTCACCTGTCTTTCTCTCTTTCAAAAAAAATAAGTGTAAAATTAAATCTGACTCTTAGAGTCTTAGATTCATCTAAGTTTTGAAATAAGGACATTCTGAGGAGAAAATTTAAATTGTTTGGCATTTTTGCATAACTTCTTTTTCAATGCAGTCTTTCAAGTCTTAGAGGTTTTGGAAAAAAATATTTTTAGGATTTTTAGTAGTTTTATAGACATTTATGTATTAAAATTTTGCCAAATATGCATGCTATTTTCAGGAATTTTTGTTTGTTTTATGGTTTGTTATGTTTTAATGTAGAAAATCTGCTTTGGTATAAGAAACTAAGGAAATAAGTCAGTCATGACCTTAAATATATAAAATCACAATGTTTATCAGAATAGTTATCTAACAATGCATAATTCATATCAAAGCAAAAGTAATCAAATCCAAATTTTGACCAATATGAATACTTGAATGTTATAATTGAGAATGTATAGAAGAGGAATTCTTGCGCTACAGTCCATGCAGCTATGATAGAGCACTATTTGAGGACACATCAAGCAACAGTAACTCCAGAAGAGATAAGAGACTTGGTAAGAGTCACTAGAAAAAGTTGATGGTTTGACTTATGAATACAGTATTTCCAAAGGTTCCTGTTGCTGCCCACTTTCATTTTGAATTGCCTTAAGAGCGATCTTATTTAAAAAGCATGAAAAGGCCCTTCATTCTGCCTCAGATGATGCAGTGGGATGGACTTGAAGTACAAACAATGATGTCTTATGCTCTACATTGATAAATAGCTTCAGTCAGTGATGAAATCTCCTTCTGTCTAATATTATACAGGTAATAAGACTCATCAAACTTAAACATGGATAGAAGATTAGCTGACTTTGTTCTTTTTTTTTTTCTTTTGATCTGTATCCAGTAAATTTCAACCATAAGGCACAATCATCATGTACTAAACATGCTTTACAGTTAATGTCAAAATTTATTGGTATTAAATTAACCACAGGATGGTTGCACTTTGCTCCTCTGCCTGCAACAGGCACAAACAGAGCATTACAGCAGAGAAAACCAGAATTCAAAGAAAAGTCATCCACAAATATATGCTAAGATCTATGTACATTCATGATTTTTTGCAAATAGAGTTAATTTACTTTGTGCTTTGATTCTTCAATTAAAATAAAAAGCAAATGAAAACAAGTTTTCCTGCACTATATACATGATAATCTATATAAATATGACACCTATTAAGTTGTTTTCTTTTTGTTTTTGAACATGATCTTAGAAAGTGATAAATATTCCAAGCCTTCACTTCTTGCTCAGCTAAAACTCTGTTTGAAGTTACCAAAATACTAAGGCTTTGATCCTCCTTCAGTATTGCTAGTTAAGATCCGGAGTCCATACAGAATATCATCATTTTAAGACAATTTCACACAAGTGCACAATTCCAGTAACTTAATCTTTAAGGCCTTTAGAGTACAATTCACTGAATGTTTTCCATTAAACTGTTTTGGTTCTCAACTGACTAATAATTTTCACAAAAGGTATCTTATTTCCAAAATGAACTTTTTGTACAGAAAAGACTCCCCTCCCCTCCACTGTAGAAACTCCGAGCAAATAAACAACAGAGTGAAAATAGCTGTTGGTGATGTGTCGCAGAAGAAAGGGGGATAAGTTTGTATGGGTTTTATTTAATTTCAAAATTTCTCAGTGTTGTGGCCTCATGCTGCTATCTCTGTTAATGGATTTGCATTCCCTGAAAAAATGTACTTTTGCTGTTGAATTGTTTTCCTCTGATTTCAGTAATATAAAATGACAGCTCAGCTAAAGACATCCTAAAGCATAAATACATTTAATGTGAAAAAGTTTATGGAAAAGACTGGGATATCAGGCATTTTAGGAGCATGTGTTTGATTTGGTTTGATTAAATATTGCTTACAAACTTCCAAGGAAAGCATCAGAGTAACTTTCAGAAAAATAGTAATTGCAGTAAGGTTCTATATCATGAATATTCCTATTCATTGAGCCACGATTTAGGGAAAAATTAAATACGATTCAAATGGAGAATTCTTTTCCAAATGCAGAGTTTTGTTAACCCCAGCAGGATTCCTAGGAACCCTCAGTTATCTAACAAGTACTTTTCTTTCTTGTTCAAAGAATCTGTGAAAGGCATCAATAATATTTTACAAATTTCATTTTATGAGTTCCTTTCTGTAGAAATAGAAGATCCTCTGGACAGCTGGGGACTAATAAAGGTGAATAATGGGATGTATTAATTACAAAGTAACAGAAAATTCAGATTTGCAGACAATTCTGAACAGATATTAAGGGAGCATAACATCAGGCCGAGCTGAGAGAAATTAGGTTGGAAGGTTTCTTATTCGGGCTGCTTCCTTATGTCAGAATACTGCTGGTAGCTAAAGTTCACAGACAAAGTATTTTACTCAGCTTGTGTTTTAAATTAATGTCTATATACAACATGAGTGAACTAGAATAAGATGAAAAAAGACATTAAAGAACTTGACTTAAAACCCTCTGAGTAATTTTAATGGTTATTTGTCATTCCCATGGGTTATTGTTGTGATCACTAGACTGTGTTCCTGTTTCCTTAGGGAAAAAAAAGTTATTGCAACTTACACAAACACTCTTCTCTACCCCCTAGGTTCTTCTTACAAGAGGAATATAACATTTGAAATTTTTTTTCTGGTGAATTATTAGAGTGGAGGCTAACAGCATCCCTGGAAATGATGAGGACTCACTCCTTTCTGACAGCTTTGCTTTGGAGCTGTGTGTTTTATGTGATTCATATGACGCCATCTCAAAAAAGGACTAACAAGCACTCACACAGTGAAAGGATAACAGGATTGTCAGAGAATGATGGAAAAACACTGCACCGCACCAAGCGTGGTTGGATGTGGAATCAATTTTTCTTGCTGGAGGAGTACACAGGTCCAGATACTCAATACGTGGGCAAGGTAAGCCTTGTGTTTAAAGGATTCTTTAAAGGTGATGCATCTAACTTCCTTGGCATTTTCACTCCTTCTCCACAGCTGTTTTGCTTTTAGTATAGCAGTGCTCCCAATTTCTCATTAAGTCAAAGAACACCACAGACCACCTGAGGTTCCATGATTGTTCGAATCATCAGTTGTGAGAGAAATTAAGCAGTTCAGCAAAAACAAAAGGAAACTGTTCTGACTGAAATGTTCCTATTTCTTATTACATATGCCCATGCAAGTTTTATCACTTTTTCAACCGTTTAACACAAATATTAGATAAGAGAATAGAAAAGGTATGCCTTCGTTAATCTACCTTGTGGCATTTGCCAGTATACTGGGCTGAGTACTTCCTCAAGTGAAATATACAATTGTATTAACAATAAAATTGCTGTCTATCCATGATTCCAAGTATGGATGCAGTGTTTGAGTGGAAAAAAATCAGTTTTCTTAATTTCTGAAATAAACTGAAAAATTTACCTGGTGACTTGAAGGGCTTTATGTTCTTTGAGTTCTTGCTACGTAAGCTGTTGGCAATGGCACCTCTGAATTCCAGTTGTCTCCAGTCCTGCCTTTTCTGATAACATGCCGCTCAAAGATTTCTACCTATTTAGCCCTTAGGTGTCTCATCACCCACAGATCTGACTTGTGGTCTGGTATAACCAAGTAATCTTTATCAAGATCTAGAATATCAGAGATCTAGAATACATCCAGAATGACTTACAATTAAGGAAATACTTATCTTAATGGCTTAAATTAATAAATGTTCATTCAAGTTTCTGTTGTTCATCCACAATGCTGTCACTAGCTCTTGTTGTCAGGTAGCTCTCTCATTTTAGGGTGCCTAGCTTCCAAACTGATTTGGACGCTTCTAGTGAAAAGTTCCAAAATATTTCTGAACATTAGCTAATAGCTCTGGTCGTGGGAGACATGGTCATCAGGAAAATATGAAAATCATTTCCCTCTGTTAAGAAACAAATGTCAAAGAAATCAGCCCTGGTAACTGAACTTGATTTTGACCTTGTTGACTATACCTGTGCAATTCCATTTTCCATTAAATAAATTCTGACTTGAAGTAGCAGAAATAACACAAAGGATAATAATCCTATTGCTAGATCCCTTTATCAGTGTGTAAAATGGGAAGGTTTGTTGTTGGCCAAAGGGTCATCAATAAAGTGTGAACTCTTTGCATAGAGATATTCCTAAAAAAACCTATTTGCAAGTATTATTTAATATTGAATAGACCTGCCAAGAAAACATACAGAAAGGTAAACAATAATACAAACTCCATAGCTGTAAGTTGTATCTAGACTCACAGAAATTGACTGATTTTTTTTAATAGAAATCTGTCATAGAGGAGAAGTAAATATCAAACATAAGAGCTGCTTCCAATTTCGGTCCCACTGCTATAGATGAATGACTTCAAACCACTTTAGTACTCAAATAAATTAAGCTTGCATCAAGACTGTCACCGCCATCCCTGTTTCACACAAGTAATGCCTACATGTTGTATTGCAACAGATGCAAACTTACTCTGCACTTATTCCAAAATAACTAAAAGCTGTTGGACCTTATTACCATAGAGCTTAGTACAGGAAGAAAAAACAAATGGCTGTACACAGTTGGATCTAAAATGATCCACTTCTTACAACTCAGATTACATGTTGAGATTTTTCACATTTCACTGCAAAATATTACACAAAGACCCCTGAGAGAGGTCAGCATCACTGATTTTCTTAAAAGGTGGAAGTCACCCCAAGTATTATCCTGTGTTCCAAAGAGGAGTTGCATTGAACTGAGGACCTCCATGTGGTTGCACTAATTTTATAACAGTTTATAACATGATGAAATGATCAAAGTTCTGTCCTCAGTGGTATAAAACCATGGTGATTCTGTTTTGAGTTAGTTCAAATTGTCCTAGGTACATGTGACATACAGCACCAAGAAGGAGTTGCTACAACAAGAAGTCAAAGAAAGAATTTTTTATGAAGAAAAGAAACTACCCCAACAACTTCATTGAACAATCTTATTCTGAGAAAGGCTTAAATCTCAGGTTTAGTATTCTCTTCCTCAAAGTGATGGTAATTAGCAAACTGATATGTGTGAAGTAAGAGCACTTTTATTCCAGTCCATAGGGACTAGTTCATAGCAAGCATTCTTATCCATCCCCTCTTTAATATGGATATGCACAGGCAGATGGGCTACTGGGGTAGAATAACAAACATAGTACTGAAATTTAAATAAATTGAATTAAGAAACTTTATCAGAAAATAAACTTCTAGAGGATCATAGCTATAATATTAAAAAATTAGTTTTACCACCCTAGTTCAATTCTCATACAATTTTTATCTGTTTGGACATTGATTCTGTTTTGTTGCTAATGCTACTGTATTGATGTTTTATTTTGTTATGAGGGTATTCTGTTATTGGCAGTGGGGAAGAATAACTCCTTATGACATAATGAGATAAAAATTGTTTCCTAAGAAGGATGGGTACACAGGACACAGGATGGAGACCTATTCTGTGACATCCCCACACCTCCCACCCTCACTGCTCAGACCCCAGCCCAGTTCAGACTAGCAGTAGGGATCCAGGGCAAATGGACACTTGCTTTGACCACTGGACTGTCCAAATCCTGGCTGGCAGTCTGGCCCCTGTGAGAGGACTCCTTGTGCTCAGGCTCCACTAAGTTTCAAAGGTCCCTGGTTTGGAGTTTCTCCCTCATATCTGAGGTGGTGCTACAATCTTAAAAAGCAATTTTTGAAGTTGGATTGTTCACAGCCACCCTTCTGGGATGGGGGATACATGCAGAACTAACGCCTTGTGAATGTGATAGGAGTCAAGATAAATCCAGACCAACTACAGTATGTCCACCTCACATCTTTCTTTCCTTCTGCCAGCTCAGAGGATTCGTCTATCTCAAATACAGGTGAATGCATAAAAGATAAGTGCATAGGAAGCCTTTAAATTTGTTGGGTCCTACTTCTCATACCTGCAAAAATGCAAGAACTTCTTATGGTATCCTTCGATTTCTTATCCTTTTAAATTATATTCAGGAAATGCTTAGACCAAAGAGTGGAACCATCTTGCTACATGTTGTTTATAAAATGCATAGGGAGATAAACATTGCTCTGGAGAGTTTGCAACTGAAATATTCAGTCAAACACATGCAAGGTAAGCAGTACTAGAGTCCTGTTTAAAAAATTAGCCAAGAAAAAAAAAAAAATTCTAAAATGTAGAAATGTCCATATTCTTTCAAGATGCCTGTTGCCTAGTGAGAATGTTGAATATCTCAATCAGGTCATTAATGTGAGGAATTTTCAGAGGATGTAGTAAGAGGAACTGTAAAACCTGCTTCTGCCTGCTAAGAATTCACAGAAAAAGTGGACTACAACATAGCATTCAGAGTTAAATTTATGAGATTAATTTCTTTTTAAAGGAAGAAACACAAACTGATTTTTTGTTTGTTTGGGTATTTTTTTTTTGTTTGGTTTGGTTTGTTGTTT
>VZRM01001489.1:410146-483351 GCA_013397955.1 Grantiella picta
TTTTTTTTTTTTTTTTAAATAAGAAGGTGTTGAGAAAATAAACACCTGATCGTATGTCATATCTGGGATCTCCTTTTTTTTCACGAGAGGGTGGGGGCATAGATCCAACTTCTCAGCTGCTACTAAATTTAAGCCCCTTGCAGAACCCGAGAAATGAAAAGTAAAACACTGACTTTCTATGAGAAAAGTGTACCAAATGTACTTACTTCCTAACAAGCAATCCAAAGAGATGATCATCTAAAAAAACATGGACAAGCAATTCAGGAAGTATTAAAATGTTTATGAGGATGATGTTCATTAATTAAAGAAAAAACTTGCACGCAAGGCTCTAACCAAACAGACCTTGAGGAACAATTAGTTTTCTTTCCAAAGATAATATTGATTTTATGTGTCTCCATTTGTAAACGACATACCTGCTACCCACTGAAGGGACAGCAGTTGTGCAAAATGCCAAATACCTTAAACTCCAGTCCTTATGAAATATACCTAGACAAGAATAAATAGACCTGATCAAAATCATTAGCCATTTTGGAAAACACAGTCCTTTATGCTCTGCAGCACTGTACTGAAGGATTTTAAGAGATGGGATTTTCCCTCCTTTAAGTCACTCAAATACATTTTTACATGGAAGCTATCCTCTCCCTCAAATAGGCACTTTGCTAATCAAAGGCTGCTAATTCGCTGGGCAGATAATGTGTGAGCTACCATGCAATATATGTCAGAACCAATCATAAACTTTACAACCAAATGCCTGCCATATCCCAGAATTTTAAAAAGAAGAAACAAACAAGAATAAAAACATTTTTGCACACCACCTGCAACTTTTCCTTCTCATAATAAGGGGGGAAATAAAAAATCAAATAAAAAATAAATGTCACTGCTCAAAATTACCTGCTCCATGAATAAACTCCTGTTTAATAACTTCCATAAAAATAAATGAACTAGGTTCTGCACGTCATAAGCAGCATTTAAATTGGATGCAAACTGAAGAAATATCTCTCTTCCACCACCAGTTAACCAAGGAATTTGTTTCATGACATTTGCTTGTGTGTCTTAACAAGACATATAAAGTGAAATGAAAAATAATAGAAGTGTAACTTTTTTGGGGGGAAAGTGTTTGGTTTGGTTTTTGGAAGCACAGAGTACAACATTTATTTAACTGCAACCATTTATTTCTTGTAATTTACATTTATAAATACCCAGACATCTACAAGTACAGTTGTATGCTATAGCAGTCTGTCTTATAAGAAAAGAGAGAGACAAAACCTAAAGAACTTAATGTAAGAATTAAAGAGGTCACACTCACAAGACCTGGTTATTTATACAAAATTTCACTCAATTGCCTCTTTGTACTGAATGATTTTGTTTTATTCTTTCTTCTTATTTAATGAAATTGGATAGTATTTTCTTGTAAATATAGACTGTAAATGTACTAATGGCTGAAAATATTATTTCACATTACTTTGCTATCTGCCTTTGGTACACCTACCAGTACAGAGTAGGCTCTCTCTTAATGTGCAGAGCAGCAAAGTCAGAAATTGAGATCAGTAAAGCCCTTCCTTCATCAGTCTTATCCTCATTCATTCTTGTGCTCTCAACTCTTGCTGAGGCCTTGGCCATACTCTATCTCTACTCTGAGCAGTCTGGGAGAAAGAAGCTCACAGACCACAGGGGTGACCCAACTGAGCTGGTTCTTGGTAACACTGCAGCTCTCAAACGACAGTAACCTCAGTTGCTTCATCCTGAAACACAGGGTTCTCTTTCACAGTAGTTTTTATTATTAACCTAATATAATTTTCTTTGTGCACTGAATTTTTATGCTAATCTTGCCTTTGGAGTACAAGAGAGAACTTCCTTTTTTACTTGTGACTTTAATAACTTTATGCAATTTTTCCATAAGGATTTCTTTACAGCATTTGCTATTTTCCCTCAACAGAGTCAGTTCAAGAGTGATCTTTAAGGATGAGAGAACCTACAAGAGAACTCCTTTCAGAGTTTCCAGTGTGCCCTCTACTTTGTTATTGCTACATCCCACTTGTCCTACGTGTAAAACTGTCACAATCAGGGCAGCAACTAAATGCTGCTGAAAACAGAGTGGTTTTTGATATCTTTTCACTTATCAGTATGGTAAATTAAAAAAAAACAAAAACAAAAACAAAAACAACAGAATTATAAACAAATCATATGCTTCTATCACTTAAAAATATAATTAAGCTAGGGTAAGATTTCATCACATTTTTAATGTATTCCATCTAGTATGCAACGTACCCAAACCCATCTTATAAATCACAACTTTTGAAGAAGATCTAATAATATATTTTCATTATAATTTCTGTTTCTAAAGTAAAATCAATATTTTAGGATTAAATAAAAGAAGAAAAATTATTAGGGTCTCCTTTTGTCTTTAATTTCCTCTCTCAGACCTCAAGTTTTTCCTTGTATTTGAACAAATACAAGAAAATAATGATGTATCAAAGCAGAAAGGGGAAAAAAAGTAATGACAGTAAATACCAAAGGAATAAGAAAACTAGTCTGACCAATATTTTAAAAAATACAAAAGGGAAAATCTGTTTTATTCGCAAATTAATAAATCATCTTCACTTACATTTCATTCTTCAGTTAGCACATTTTTTCAATAAATATTTGATCTTGTTTCAAGCATCTATATCCCTAGACAGATGAATCACCAAAATAAAGCTAAAACTGAAACAGGCAAACAGAGGGGGAAAAAAAGTTTAAAAGTGCAACAATCCCCATCTTAGATACACTGATAACTTAATTGCAAACATTAATAAGGAGCCATAGCTTTCCTTGTTTAAAAATAATTTATTTTAGAAAGGCTTCTAACATAGACCTTATTAATAATTACTGGAAGTAAAATTTATTTATTGTCAAAAGGTAATAAAATATAGAGTCTTCAATAAATTTTGCTATTTTAAAAAGAACACTGGAGGGTCAGGGAAGAAAATGATGAAAGGCAAATGTAACATCTTCCAAACACAATGAAACTCTTTTTTTTGGAAAAAGGACAGCGGTAATTTCTGACAACCTAAATACATTTTCAATTGAAGTTTCAAAAATAGTGATGAGATCTAATCACATCATGAATAATCCAAGTATAAACAGTTTAAATACTAAATATCTTGAATGTTACATTGCAATAATGGGCCTAAGCTAGAATTTTGCTGTCAAATTTGAACACCATATTTCACATAAATTAAAGAATTATTTTTGAAAACAACTGCAATGATCAGAGACTTCAAAGACATGAATAACAAGAGTGAGTTGGCATTGTTTGGTACAGATAGAGCAGCTGTCATGAGATCTGACAGCTTCTGTTTCTTCAGCTACATAAAAGCCTGCTAAAAAACAATCCGAAGTTCTTGTCATGTTCAGGTCAAGAACCTGGGTTCATATTGTCTCAAGGTTGATTTACAGTCATCATCAGGAAAAAGTTTTTGATGGTAGATACAGTCAATACAGTTGAGTACAAGGTAAAGAACACTCAGAGAGAAAGGATTATATTGATACTGGAGGTTTTCATGACAAACTAAAAAAAATCACATGCCACAAAGTTGACACTGATCCTACGCAGAGGCTGGAGGCTGTATAGCTCTTTAGGGACCGGTCTGTTCTGTTCTCAAGGATTCTGTGTGCGCTTTTCAAGTTCAGTTGCTAAATCAGCTAAACTGGTTGTGGGGAAAAGAAATTAAATAAACAAACAATAAAAACCTGAACCAAAAAATAAACCTAGAAACATAAGAAATGAGGAACTCTTCAAATCTTTTATTGCAAACCTTTTCCTTTATCCTTTCCCTTGTTTTTTCCATTTCCTTGTCCTTTCTCCTCCTCTCTCCGCATTTGGGACAGAACATCCAGGATGCAACGATTTTCAATTTTAAAAGAATAAAATAGAAGGATGCTAAAATGTGCCTTTATAGATACTTAGTAGAAAAAAGGGAATTTGAAACATAACTTTTGAAAATTTAGCAACAATAACTGAAAACTTAATCCATGGCAAAAATGGAGGCATCTAAAAAATTACTAAACTACTTTTAAAGCCAAAGTCAAAGCAAGATAATCCAACATATGCAAAACAGCAATATTTCTTCAATTCTTTGTCTTTTTCCCTCTCTCCATCCATGCTCTTCTCAGGTTTGGAAAAATGTATGCTGACCCAATACCCAAGTCAGCAGCAAAGGCTATTGTGTGGAGTCTAGTTTATAGTTCACCTCAACGGTTCCTCTTGGCTTTGCCACAGCTGCCCTTCCCTGGGGCTGTCCTGAGCCTGCTCAGAGCACCGGGGGAGTGGGACCAGAAAACAGGAACGGAGGCTGGGGACCTGCACAGTGGAGGCTACTCCCGCGGAGTTCATTGGGATTGAGCATGTTGACAAACCAATAAAAACCAAGGCTTGAAGTAAAACCACCTGTTTTAAAGACACAGTGAGCATGGAGAATGGATTCCTCTTTCTGTCTCCAGTGGTAATTTCCAGCTGCCAGTTACAATATCATTTTCATTTCAATAAAAAATGGCTTTTCTGAGCTTAAAAGTCTTTTGTTCTTGTCAAGCTCCTTATGTGAAAAGGCCTAATAAGGTCTGGCTTGAAGATCTGGCTGGCTCAGGAACTTGGCGCAATAGGTAATTGTTATTCGTAGAATAGCCCTATTTTATTACAACTTCATTGGCTGGTATTTCTAAACCTTGCAGTTTTAAGCCTGGGAAAAGAAGATTAGACTTGTGGTAATCTGCAGACCTATCATTATCTATTATCAGGCAATCATTTATTGAGCATGAAAAGGTAGGAGGGTGAGGAAAACCTATTTCACCAGGTATTTTTCATTATGTTGTTTATTTATTCCCTTGATTACATTATGGGAGCAATTCTGGAGAGGGTAAAGGTTTTAACTGTATCGTGGTTCCCTGATACCTGCCAGCCTGGTGATAGAGTACAAAACCCATCAGAGCAAAACAATGTGTGACTACCTAAAAAGGTCAGTTTGACAGCATCAGAGGATGGGATTGTTCAATGCCTTGTCTGTCAGGGACAGGGTTATAAATAGTCACCTTGCTGGCAAACAGGGAAGCTGTCAACAAGCAACTGCCAAGAACAGCAAGTCTTTTCTTCCTGTATGTGCCCGATACATCAAATCTTGTCTTTTGCAGGGATCATCACACATTTCAGTCTTCTAGAAACTGGAGAAAATATTAGTTTAGTCCATGTAATAGGCCAATTTAACACTATGCTGGGTATCAATCAAGAGAGGAGCCTGTGAACTCTTCTCAGTTGTGGAAATAGGTGACCATGGACCATGGACCACTGCTATATGTACTGCTGTAGCAGCACAAACACAATGGGAAAATTTCTGCTCCCTCTTACATCAATCTAGGGTCAATAAGCTTTGCTTAAATCCCTCTTTTCTGTTTTTACACAGCAAAATGTAGTAAAAATAATGAGAAAGCATTACAACCTCCATGGACATCTGAGGAGTTACAAATTCCTCCCTGTCTTGCTTCACATTTCAGAAACAAGTATGCCATTTCAGATGGAAACCACTATAACAGTTTTGTGAAATTTTGAGTGCAAGGAAATGACAACCAGGCTGACAATACTGAGTTCTTTAACTGAAGAGAAAGTTTTGTTTTGTATTCACCATTATCATAGGAGGAACATAAGAAAAAATGGCACCAATTCTCCCTTGTTTTAGTTGTAAAACCCTCAACAGAATCTCAAAGAGGTCTTAGGAATGCTTGATTCAGCTACAAGAATGAATTTTTCGCCCATATCCTGCCATAAAAATAATTGGTAATGCTGGAAATAATTATTAATAAAATTTGACTAAATGTTTTCTTTACATAAATTTAATTTTACTTTGTTTTTTCCCTCTGTAAAGTGTAATTGCCAACACTTCTCTAATGAAGCTTTTCCTCAGCACATCTCTGTGTATGAGGAGTTCCTACACAATATTGCAAAAAAAAAAAAAAANTTGGGTTGAATGGGAATACAATACAGAACCAAATATTTACCTACTTGGCGAATAGTGCTTCAATGTTTGCATTCATGATATAATTGATTGCTTTAACTTTTCCTAATGCATAACAATGGCAAAGGCAGAGATACTAAATGGATTTTGTTACACTCCTACTCAAACATCCATAAAATTAATGAACCTGACTTAAAATTGGTGCTTGTTGTCATCACCTGTAGCCATTTTTGCCTTTGAACTTCTAGCTGTTGCTACATATTTTCAATTAAGAGCTGAAATAAACTAAACTTCCAAATATTGAGAGTAAATTTGGTTCTTATAAAAAAGTTCTGGTTTACAACTTCTATGCAGTTAAAGTGGAATTACCACTAATATATCACACTGATAAAAATGTTGCAAGTACTGATGCAACCTTTAAAAATGGTGCTCTCCTGATAATTCAGTCTTACAGGGATTGTGTAAGTAAACATATTTTTCTTTTTAATAAGCATTTCTGATGAATAAACACTGTCAGATACCAGGAGGTAACAGAGCATTAAATGTTCATATACAACTGGGTCAGGTAGCTGAGTGATAGGAACAAATTAGGAAATTAAAAATAAAATATTGAAAGTATTTGCTCTCCTTGTCTCTCTACCGTTGCAACATATGCATTTAAAATGGTGGAACTAAAATTTCTTTAAAACAATAATTTTTAAAAAAGGGAGAAAAGACTGTATGTCATGTATAAAACAAGTGACTGACAGAAATAACAATGAATATTTGCCTTCAATTTTCAACCTATGTTAATTAGGCATAAATGAGTGGTGTGGAAAATAAAATGAATTTAAAGAGGAATTTGGCATGGGAGCAAGTATTTCTGTATACATTGTCACTTACCAAATGGAAGGAATGTTGTTACGAGAAAGTAAAATAAATCACTAAAGTGTGTTGGGGTTTTTTTTTAACTAAGTTTCACAGAACATACAAATACATTCATTTCTGTAAAGGCTAGTAATTATGAAATGGAAGAGGTCACAGTTTGATTTCCACATATGCCATATGAAAAATTTAGAATCACATACAGGAAGGCATGAAGTGAAGGGCAAAATATGAATCTACAGTGGAAGAAATTCTTTAGTCATTCAAAAATGCTGAGGGAAACAGGAATCACCCATTCTGTTTTCATCCTATCATAGATACCACAATTAATTTTCTTCATACTTCAGGTGGCTATATCTGGTCTAACTTCAAAGTGTGTCAAAGAAAAAGAAACAACACCCTCCCCCCCCCATAGTTTAAAATCATTTTATGGTCCTAAAAATGACTAAAATGTGTCTGTGTGTATCCATGTATAACACTGGTTTATCTTCAGGATAAAGAAAGGATTTATGTTGATCTCTTTGATGAGGGTAAAAGAGAAAAGGATAAGCAAAATGTTGAAATAATAATTCTAGGATTAATAATTTCCACTTCCCTAAGTGTCATTCAGTGGAATATATCAAAGTGTTTCACATTAAACGAACATCAACTATGATGAGACAAGCAATAACATAACATTTCTGAGGAGAAAACTGCAAAAAAAAATGCTGAAACGGTGATTTGAGGTCACAGAGCAAGTCAATGACAACAGTTAGATGCAGAATGGAATAACTACTGGATAGGGACAAATTCAGCATAATGGCAAGGCTTATCTGTTTGTAGAGGTCAAGACAGAAAGGACAGCACTCATCGACTGTGAAAACAATTTAAAAAAAAAGAATATTCCTGATCCCTTATTGTAAATATTAGGAAAATCTCAAGATCTATCTTTAAACCTATTTTCAAATGATTAACAAGATCATGGTCAACATTTGACTCCCGATAAAGCTGTAGGATAATTAGCAAAAAAACCAGTTTTATTACGTGTGCTGTGTCCTTCTCCAAAGCACAAGTAATTTCTTAGACAAAAATGGATTTCAGAAAAGAAGGGAGACAGTCATCATTGAAGTCTCCAGCTCTTCCCCCCCAAAATCTTTTCATAAAGTTATTAGAAAATTAGCATCAATACATTCAGAATTTTATCTGCCTTAACCACATGCAAATGCTTTGACTCTCCTTGCTGTTAAACTAACAATAGTTTAACTATTCCCTTATGCATCTCCTGCTGGGTTTTTTTCATTAATATTTGCATTAGGATTTTTTTTTTAAATCACTTCTAAACAAATCTTGCATTGTCTAATGTCTCCTTCTTAATCTCACTTCATCTGATCAGCTTGCAGATTGAGCTTCTAAATTAAACGTGAAGCAACACTCTTGGTCTGCAGGGCTTATGCTTGGTTTGGGACTTATGCTTTGATTTCTCTAGGCACTACTTTTTCATGGAGTTTTCATCCAAAGCCCCAGGCAGCCTTATCCTGGCTCCCCTCTAAACCACAATCTTCATAACCTTCATGTTTTATCAGATAGGTACAATCAGCCTGTGGTTTATGCAGACCCCAAAGTCCATCTCAGGCCCCCTCCAAATGGCGTTGCTCTTACCAGTTTCTATTTTGCCATGAAAGTCATTAAGTGTTTTTAATTACTATTCCAGGCACAGCCTTGGCTTTGTCCTCATTACACTTACTTATGGCCTTCCAAAGGTGGTATTTTGAAACAAGATTTAAAAGAACCGTATGAGTAAGTAATGTAAATTTCAGTACATACAAAATCAGTGACAAATAAGAAAAAGAAAAAAATACACTAAATTTTTTTTTTCATAAATATTCATTTTCATTACACTCTTCTTGAAACAATACTTTAACTTAGGAAGCTACATTATCATAACACAGATTCAAGGCTTGGTTCTTATAGTGTCCTGTCCTGATTACAAACCTTTTTCTTTGATATACCTATTTTTGAGAATCTGCTTCCCAGATTTTACCAGCAATTGGGCATGTCCCCATCTGTCTTGGAGCAGGCACAGGGCAGGGGTGTTGCACTCAGACTGGTGAAAGCATGGCATGGATAACTCTACAGTATATTTTCACTGAATAATCTTGAGTTAGTATTACAGTTTACATTTTCAATGTAGTCAGCTGAACCAAGAAAGAGTATAATATTTAAAATTAATTTCAGTCTGGTTTTCTTCTTCTTCTTTTTTTTTTTTTGTTTTGCTTGGTCAACTTTGTCAATAAATAAGCAGCAAATTATCTTAGTGATGCTTTAAGTCAAGCAATGACCTTAACTTCTTTCCACTATTTTTCTTTTGAAAATTCTGTTTTAGATAAACATTTAAGGTATGTAAATTGTCACCATGTAAAAACAGAATTCTGAAACTAGTATTGAGGAATGTACGAATGTCTTCTTTTGAGGTGTGTACAGTGTCCACAAAATATTTTAAAGTTTGCAGAGCAGGATCTTAGGAAAAACCCATCACTTTAAAATGAAGCTTTGTGGTAGAGGTCATTCTGAATCAATAAGCATGAAATTCAGCATAATAACTTTTTAGGTTTGAAATGCATTTATGTAAAAGCAAATATGGTTTAAGGATAGTAAATAACTTAAAATATTTTGATTACTTCTAGAAACTACATATCCAGCAGCTTAAGAAAAATGTACATTTTGGGCTCTACTTCCTTTCAGTAAGCAGGTCTCCAGCCTGGTTTTGTTTGTTTGGTGCTGAAAACCTGGAAGTCTGTTTAAATATTTAAGGCCAAAAAGGATTTTGATCATACTGGCTTACATCTCAATATCTTACTATTCCATTATACTGTATGACTTTCTAAAAATCATGCAGTCTTGATCAGTGGATATTTGTCTATAAATACATATAGATGTATACATATATATGTATGTATATAATTAAGATCAGAAGTGACAAACCACTAAAATACTTCTGTTATTGATGTATTCTTCAGATAGCTGTGGATGACCCATCCCTGGAGACACATTCAGTTTATTCAGTCAATACGGTACATGTCCAAAGTTAGGACAATGGATAACCAGACAAGTTCAGGGATATCAAATTCAAAAAAGAAAAGAAAGAAAACAGGACAAACTACAAAACCGCACACCTCTATTGTAATCTGAAAGTTCTAAATTCCGGGGCCAGAGAAGCAGGGACTGTAAACTAATCAAAAATTACAGTGGTCAGACTGAATACTCTCTCAAACCAGCATCTCCTGTTGCCTCTGAGATAAAGTACTTGGCTGGAAAAAACATTGGTCTCCCCTATTAGAGTATTTCTTATAAGCTTATTAGAAAAAAGCTGAGCTCAGAGCAATTAGTTCTGCAGAGGGTAAGGGATAATCCATCCATGTGACAAACTCATGTTGCTTCCAGGGCCAGAGCTTTTATTCCTGCCTATCTCTGTGCACATCTTTTGGAACTAAAGTGCATTTTGAGTGCCTCTAAAACAGCAAGAGGAGGTATGCACACAGAGAGATTTCACTAAGGAGTTTCTGGTAAAAGAAAAATCCATCAGAAAGACATCCTTTGTTATTGTGAAGCTTTTAAAATAATGATGGATGTAACACCTGTTCCAGGGATTGATTAAAGTGACAGTGCTTGGTGTTATGATGTCATAATTTCTGACCTGTGCACACAAGTGATGACTGGAGTCACTTCTCATAAATCTGTATCTCATGTTATGGAACAGATGAATGACTGTTGATGACAAACCATAAATAATAAAAAAAGAAATAAAAAGTTGGCTCTTTTCCTCAGGCTGAAAACCTGTAACTCAGCTGTTGATTTGAAGAATAGTGAGAGAAAACATTTTATGTGCTCTGAAATCCAGTTATTTGTGCAGAAGTAAGGATGCAACCACTTTTGCAGGTTTGACTGCGACTTAGCATAAAGGGCACAGGAGATATAGAAGGTAAGAAGGGAAAGGAGGCACTTTTGAATACAGCTCTGGTGTCCAGGACTCCCTGCTATGCATGGGGTGGATATATATGGAATTTCCCCATATTGTGTTTGTATCATTCAAACCAAAAGACTACTGAGAATTCTGCTGAACCCTCCCTGAATGGAAACACGATTTACCCTTACCTACTAAGTAAAAATCATCACCTGCAGCTGATGTCAGCAGTGTTTTTCACAATATCATTCTCCAGAGAATTTCTAACAACAGACAGGTGAACACAAGAACCAGATGCTGGAAAGCAGAAGATAAGAAAAGTAAATGTCATTTGCCTTGTTTAATATACAGTCACTTAGGTTACCATCACACACAGAGTCTGGCTGTTTAATTAAGAAGTTTGTGCTGATGTCACAAATTCAAGTCAGGTAAATACATTGCCATTTAGCACATACATAAAACTTTTGATTAAACACACATAAATAGAAAATTAAAGCAATGCATATACTGCTACTTCAATCCACACTGAAGAACTACTGCAGCTATTAAGATGTCTTCAGAGTTTTTAATTACTTAAAATGCTAATGAAGGAAAATATTGGCTGAGCTGCTGTTGATGCTGAATCCTAACTGCTGTGGATCTCACAAGGGTCAGAAATCATACAGTAGGGTTACTGGTTAATATCCTGGCTGTCACTAGCACTCAATGCATTGTGTGAGATTTTAGGTTTGGCTGGGATGATACCAGCCCTTATTTCAAGCACACCACCTTCATTTTTTGGTAAGAATTAAATTGTTTTAGGTAATACTCAACCTCTTTCACAAATACTGTCTTCTTTCCCACCTCTGTATGCACAACCTTCTTTAATTGGAGCAAGTTTAGAATGATAATTATAGTGAAGTTTCCTGGGCTCAAATCAATTTGTACTTTAACACATACTGGGATGACTTGGAAAACTCAATTTCTTTCTGTTTCACAGCTTCAGAATAAATAGCATGGTATAATCACCATATATGAATAGAAATTTGATGTAAATAGACACATGGCTTTGTAGAAGAAACATACAGGCATTTTTCTGTACTTAGCATGTTTCTTCCCTCAGACCAGTAGCTTCAGCTAAAAACTGTGATTAAAAGATGTTTGAGGAATCCTAAAAATAGAGACGTTTTCTTTATTTTCCTCTAGTTTTAGAAAGGGTCACTTTGGACACAATTGAATATCTTATGCTTCCATGTTCCTTCCCATTGTTTACTATTATTGTTTTAAAATTTAAAAATATATAAGGACATTTGAATGAATCACACTAAATCTGACAGTTAATGACACTTTGTCAGGTTGATAGTTCATGCCATGTATATTCTGTTATTCTTTATACATTTCCCAGAGCCAGTAGGTCTGGATACATTACAGCCAAACTCCAACACTTTCTAGCTATCAAGCTATTCATATAATACTTCATTATGTTAATTTTATAAAAAATATTTTCATTTTGAAGTTGTACATGGCTTAAGTATTTCACCTTCAGCTATAAAGAAAGCAGTATTACAAAAGGCAAACACAAGGAAAAGACTTTGTAGTAAAGGTGAAGTTATGACTTGCATGTGGAAGGTGTCCCTGCCTGTGGCAGGTGGGATGGAACTACATGATCTTTAAGGTCCCTTCCAACCCAAAATAGTCTATGATTCTGTGTGGAAGCACCTTGGCTGTACCAGGAATTAAGAGACTGGATATTCAGTGGCTTGGTAGGAAAGGAGGAATATTTTCCATCTGAAGCATAAATTGCACATGAGACAAAGAAAAAAAGGAACAGAGATGTATTTGTATAGATGTATTAGGGCTTATCAAAACTTTAAATATAAATATATCTGGTATAATAAGACAAGTAAGTTTTCATTTTCACAGGGCTAAAAATCTTTTTCTTTTATAGCTTCCAGTTTTCTCCTGCTGGCTTGTGATAATCTCAAACCAAACTAATTTGTACCATTTACACTTCATATTTTATTCTTCTACCTCCAGCAACTGGAAGAAAAAAACCCAGGTAGTAAACCCTAACAAAATCCATTAAGAAAGACATTTGAATTACACATATCAGAACAAAACACTATTTCAGACAAAATTAATAAACAGCATGCAATAGGCTATTGCTCCAAACATCTGAAATACATATACAGGCATTCAAAAAGTCAACATTTCCAGTCATTTGTAGAAATACAAACACAATCTAACTTTACTGGTGGAAGTGGAAAGAAATAACAGAAAAGATTGCTGTAAAGCAGATTGCTTAGGAATTCCATCACAGAAATAAAATGCAAAAGAGGAATTTAACCCTTTACATTTTCACAGTAAAATTGCAGAAATTATGAAAATGCATTCGACACAATTCGACAGGATGGAGTTAATAAATATTATGAGGACATTAATATTGTCTAAAGTAATTTGTAGGACTTTTACTCAAAGAACTTTTTATTTCTACTTATACACAACACTAAATTGCAAGTAAGGATGAACACCAAGCACAATATTGCACAATACACAATATACAAGGCAGTGTGTTTGACAGTGAATGCAGGAAGAAACATAACATAACTGCATCTAACCTGAGGTAGCTGGAACTGCTTCCCCATGCCAAGAAAAGACTCAGTTTTGCATCTTCCTCCCATTCCTCCCTGTCATGGTCTGAGGAGAGGAAATAAAAATAGCTGAGACAGATAAGAGCCTCTGCTCACTCCCCTGTGAGCAGGATATTAGAGTGTTTGAAGTTTCAGATGTTTGGGCCCAGGACTAGGCATGCCCATGAATTCACTTGTGCTCCAGATCAGCTTTCAATCAGATAGGTACCTGCCTATCTGATAAGCTTATGAAACACCTGAAATCAGCCCCCCCATACAATATTGCTGCCCTTCAAACTCTGCATTTGCACATTTTGACCCTCCCATGTGCTCCTGTGTTCTAACTGTGATTGCTGTTCCATGCAGTCCTGATTCCTCAACATACCTTTTAAGAAGTTCACTCGTGTTTTGGTAGTCATTTCATCACAACACTGTGGAAATCAGCATGATCTTCATCTCCCACTGAAATATGCAGATATGCCAGTTTAGTGCCACCAAAAAGATTTCATTTGACCACAAGCCACCCCCCAGACTATTTTATTCACTTTGAAGCTAAGGAAAGAAAACTATTCACGCCTGCTAGAAGGTATTTACAGGCAAATAGACCATGGGACATCAGGATTCCTCTTCTGGAGACAACTGTATGAGTGGAGGCAGTGGAGGTAAGAGATCTGTAGTAATAGACCTTTGTCTATACCAAGATACAGAGGAACACTGCAAACCTCCCAAGTTGTAAGCATTAGTAGAGTGCTGTGCCTACCACAACATAAACATGGGTCTTTGTCTTTGATTTCCCTTCTTCTCTCTCCACCAAGGAGATTATGCCTCCTTTCTAAATACAGGAAAACAAATAAATGTTTTCACTGTATTTGTTCTTAACCGTCTCACTTGTAAAAAGTAGTTCTTGCTGTTTTTTCCCCTTTTCTTCTGCAACAATAGTTGCACAGAAGTAAACTGCAAATAAAATGAAATCTAAATGATGTCTGGCAATTGTTTGCTTCTAAAGGCAGAAAATGCATTCATATCACTACATAATTTCTTAAATATGCCCGTTGATTCTCCTCTTCCATTGATTGTATGTCTGCCTAACTAGAAAAGAATTACTGTCTATTAGAAAGGGTTGAGAATGAGATCAGCTGCAGTTTTTGGGAAATCCAGTAAATTAAAATGTAATTAATAATAAACAGTCAAGTACTTTTAAATATGGACCTTTATGGAACTCTTTTCTAAGGCAATATTTTTTTCTTTTTCCTCTATATTTTGTATGACATTCCATACCAATTCCTGAACCTAATAATTAGTGATATATGTTCACTTCAAAGAATACTGTTATCTTTTTTTAATGTGTAGAATAATAGCAGTTTTGAGAGAAGTCATGAATTAGCCTCAGACATACTAAGAATGTGTAGTCAAGTAAAATACTGCCTGAAACCAAGAAGTTCTGTGCCATAAGCACCTTTTTTTGGTAAATATGGAGAACTAAATAAGGGTGAAGTGTGAGCTACAGGAGAAAGGTGATTGATTTAGGGAAAACAGATTTATGCTACAGAACTCTGAGATAATATCTGGTTGCTTATTTATTTATTGGAAATCAGAGTAACAGTGATCCACGTAAATTTATGTCAAGATTTTTGAAAACATCAAGATTTCAACTATCACATCACATAAAAATTCAGTTTCACAAAACTAGATAGAAAGGCTAATTTGAGGTGCTCACTTTATCTGCAAACAAAAAGGGGGAAAGAAAGATTGAGACAGAATTTATCAGTATGCCCATATTTATAAGACATATATTGTTACAAAAATAGCTGATTGTCACTCCCCCAAGCATTACCAATGTCTTTGTCTCTGATGATCCACAGGAAAAGTTGTAGTGAGAACTGTTTAGCCAGTCACACAGAAGAATACAGAGAGAGAAATATGTGCAAAAGAATATTAGGAAATCAAGATACTCAGCAGTCTATCAGGGCTATGTCTTCGTTCCAACGTTTCAAATGAATTCATGGGGATGATGTTTTTTGTCAATGGTCACTATGTACTATATATATACACCAAGTAATCTATTGTTATATCTGCTTTTGTTTGGAGTTTCTTTGGAGTTTCTTTGGATTTTTCTTTGTAGGTTTGATTCGGGGGATGTTGGTTGTTTACTTTTTCCATTTATCAAAGTGTTTTGTGGTTTTCTGACCTGAAGAATGAACAATTTGTGATACAAGAAAGGAAACATTTGACAAGTTAATTTTCCACCCATGTGGAGTTTTTGCTGTCTAACCTACCTAACTCCAAATAGAGAAGAAAAAGAGGTCATATAGAGTAAACAGGAATGACTTTTTACCTGTTGGAAATGGTGGGCATTCCCAGACATGCCAAGTCTCTAAAATGTAGAAGGAAATGACAGCAGTCAAAGATTATTTCAGAACACAAGTATTAATAATATTTTTTCAGTGTGAACTGGAAAATACTTTCTATCTCAGCCTCTTACACACCTAAACAGTTTCCAAATGAAAAACAATCCACAGAATATTTTATATGTAAAATGATTTACTGTAACTGGAAACATGAACTAGAAAATGTTTCCGTCCTCGTGCCTTGGTTTTAGTCAATAAAATGGCATGATTATTATAACATGCCACATTTGTGTATGTCATTCTCTGCAGACAATTTTCTGTAGATTTCATGTAGAATAATTAACATTTGAAAAGCTGGAATTGTATTTTGTATTATAAATTCAAAATATTTAAGCAGTTTATAGAAGATTACCAGTCATCAAGAAACAGAGTATAGATTGGTCAAAATTATATTTCAGTATCTCTTTACAAAAATGTATATCAGTGTACTTATTTTGCATAAACCTTCACAATCCTATTTGAAGTTACTCTGTCTCATAAGTTGAAAGCTTTTTTTGTAATTATATAAATCTAATATAGTAAGAAGATAGCTCGATTGCTCTGTTTTACACAACTACTGTTTGTTTTTTTAATAAGATGCCAGATAATGTTTCAATTTATTTAGTCTAAAATATGAAAATGGACACTTTTCTTTTCGACAATCTATGATGTTGCAAAATTGATGTAATTTAATTTTATATTTAATTAATTAATTTAATTTAATATTTAAAATAAAATACAAAGTAATGGAGATTCCTCTAATGTGAAGTGCAAAACAAAACATACATAGGAATTAGAAGTTGTCGCATGTAGGATAAGTGATAGCTGGCAAACATACTTTTGGTGATCTTTCTAATAGTAAATTGGCAGTAGGAGGTGGAACTCTTCATTGCTAAGAAATCACATTCTACTCACCGTGCTTGAAGGTTCTATTTATCATTTGGTAAAACATGAGATAAGTAGGAAGCTTAAAATGCCCATCACATTCTGAGCTAACTGACATCTTTGTAGATGGCTTGAACAGGTGGATAAAATAAATTAACTTAATCTCTGGGGGAGTGGGGGTATATGTACAGTTAAGATGTAGGGTAAAGGAATGGCAATGGACAGATATGATTTTTTATCAGAACCACTTGTTAGGATAACTGCTTCCACTACTTGCTTATTGTCGTCCCTTTCAAGAAGTTTTAGACCCTGGATTACCAGCAGAGTTGCTCATATGAACAGCCAAAATGAGGCTGTCAAGCTTGCACTATTTATGTTTACAGCCTGCTACTCATCTGCCCCTTTCAGTGTATAGGACCTCTTTTTAGCAGATGACTATGGAAACCTTAATAATTTTCACAGGTACTTATTACAGATGTACCCTGAATACAGTAAATGTTGAAAGTATTTGGGTTGTCATCTCATCTCATCTTATCTCTGGAAGACCAAAACAATAATCAGAAAATAGTTGGTGACTATTGTTATGCTACAGTGTTAAAATACAGGAAAAAAGTGAATAATTTGGACAAAATCTATTGCAATCATCCTTATTGCTCTACCTATACAGTTAGAGTAATAAAAATTTGCAAAGGCTCAGCTATGAAATGTGGAGGTAAACACTGGCAGGAATACAAAAACAAGGCAAGATGTGGCAAAGGAAACATTGCTGTAGTGACTCTCTAGAGTAACACCCTTACTGATACTGAACAAGACTTTCTCAGGTTTATGATACACTATGTTTTTCTACTCAGAGAAGTAAAAAACATTCTAGGATAGGATTCTCTCTGTCCATGTTGAGAAGCACTCAGGTCACCAATATGTGGCCAGATGTGACTGTAAGGATTCCTCTAAGGAAAATATACTGCAGAAGCTTATAAAAATGAACTACATGGCCCTGTAAATGAAACTAGAGGGATAGACTTCTGAAGAAGTGCATTGTGTGAGAATTTCTATTGCCTGGGTCAGCTTCAATGGCTTGTTTTGACCTTGGTTTTAGACACTTTTTCCTAATGGTGCTATATGGCAAAATAATCAGTGCCTGTAAGTTCACAGGGATAGAGTTTTGAACGCGTATTAAGAGGTTGAATAGGAAAAGGACTGTTAAACAATTCTCTATACTTTGAAAATTTACCTCCTAGTGTTCTTGAAAATTATTTCTTCTGTGTGGATAAGACTAGAGAGAAGGAAGTAATTAAGTGAGGTAAGATGTTCCTTAAATAAAAAATAAGAAAACAATACAACTAAGAAACATAAGTTACTTAAATCAGAACACTTATTGGTGATTTGGGGAAGTTCAGAAGCTCTAATCCTTAAAACCCATTTCTTCTATGTTGTTTCAAGATGAATGATTGCCTTATCAGCAACCAGTAAATTGCAAGAAAAGTGTTATTTTACAAATGGAAATCTGTGAGTTTTAACTGTGTGTCATCTTCAAAAAGGAGAATTCTGGTAATTTCTGGTCAGACTGTTCAAAGAAATACAATTTTTTAAAAAGCTTATTATTTTAAATACTATTTCAAAATCTTTTACATCTCTCATGTCCTTGTGAGTTTGTTTGGAGCAATTTTTTGTGTGAGTCTAAAATTTCCAATTTTTCCAACAGTGAGAGAGAAGATAACCACTACTGACCCCAATTGTAGTCAAGATTGTACAGACTTATTCATATATGCTGAATTATTTGGTCTGTAGTAACAATGCATATATTTATAAAATTCTTTTTTTCTGCCTCTCTGAAGCTACACACTGACCAAGATAAAGGAGATGGAAATTTAAAATACATATTAACAGGAGATGGGGCTGGCAGTCTGTTCATTATAGATGAAAATACAGGAGATATCCATGCTGCAAAGAAATTGGACAGAGAAGAAAAGTCCCTGTATGTGCTACGTGCCAAGGCTATAGACAGAAAAACTGGAAGACAAGTGGAGCCAGAGTCTGAATTTATCATTAAAATCCACGATATCAATGACAATGAACCAAAATTCACCAAGGACATGTACACCGCCAGTATTCCGGAGATGTCTGGAGTTGGTACGTAAAAACTTCTCCATATGTAAAATACAAACAGGTTTGTGCTGAATTGGAATTTATAAGTAATTTATTATTTGAGGCACTTGCTACTAGCTGCTCTAAATATCCATGGAACAATTTCTATTGCCAGCAATGTATCAGAAATAATTGGTTTCTACTTTTATTCATTTGTTTCATCTTTATCCACTTTTTAATCGCTTTTCCATGGTATAAGCTACTCTTTACTCTTTAAAGCCCACCATAACCATCAAGGAATGCAGCATGTATGGCTGTCTCATCAGTTACTACATAGTTTTGTCACAGCTGAGAATATCACTTGCATAAAATGCATCGTTTTTGTATTTTAAGGCCTAATTTACCAAAACTTTCTGTACCTTTAGACACGAACAACATTAAGCATGTAAGTATATAAATAAATTAATACATGAAAATGATGCAAAACATGTTCCTAAAAATGTAACTTTTTTCTTTTTGTTATCAGTATTGATAGCTCTTTTTGGTGAGCTGTTTGTTGGGATTTTTTAAGATGAACTTGTTTATTTACTTGTGGATTTTTCATACCAAATATATGAACACTGTCCCTAAATAATTAACTATTATTTTTGTTTAAAAAATATTTGACTTTATGAGTAAAAAGTCACGCCTATTTATAACTGCTGCAATGAAATGTAAAAATGTGGAGTTACAGTAAATATAAGAAATATAGAAAAGCAGGAAAATATTTCTCTGAGTTTCTTTCAAATATATAAAGTGATAGAAAATATTCACCAGCACACATTCGTCAGAACTGATCATGATTACCTAAGTGCTCCAATTCCTTATAACAAAGACAGTTTCTCTCATAAGATAAGTAAGCATAAAATCCTTAGGCTATGGGAAACAACTAACTGATAAATTCTCAAGAGTCATTTACTTCTCATGATTTACTGCAATGGTTTGCAAAAACAGCCCTGGATGATGGCATTGCTCAGAGAGACAATAAAATACCCATTGAACCTTGTGATTAATACACATCTTCACAAAATAATTTCCAGAAGCTAATATCTCTGAGAGAAGTAGGAGAAGTATAACAGAGTAAGAATTTATTCTATAGACATGAGAGTATAAAATATTACTTTTTTACTTATTTTATATAATAAAATATTTTACAATGTACTTATGAAACATTTTACAATAGTAAAATAATATTTTGTAAGCAGGAGAAGGGAACAAATACACTACTATGTGCAATGTGAAAAGTCCAAGGGTACATGGAAAATAGAGTAATCCTTTGCATTCAGAATTTGCTTTGCTGATAATCACTGAAAGAAAAATATTGGCAGTGCACCTGTCATATTCAATTTGAAGTATATTTGTAAGGAAGGAACTCTGTGGGAATAGATACGAACAAAGTATGATGTCCATGTTTAACCTCATCACTTAGTCCAACTTTATTAGAGTCAATGGAGACACATGAATAAAAGAGAAGCGAATAAGATCCAGTGCTTGGGCACTGCCTGAGAAATAGTAAGTATATGAAATGTTTATATTTGATGAGAAGGATGATAGCATAAGTACCATGATGTACATTAAGCTGGGGAAATGTGCATAAAAGACACAAGTAAAGGTGAGTTTTACTTTAAAGAGTTTATATCTTTTCCTTGAGAAAAAGGATATAAATGGTAAAAAATGTCTTTTTGCTTCTAATATGAACACAAAAGAAGGGATCTGAGTTAATCTTTCCTATGTTTAGTTGACATTTAGATGTCATTAGGAATATAAAAAACACTGGAATGGGAATTTTTAACATTTGAATTTGAATGAATAAAAATAGTTTTGCTTTTTTTTTTTTTTTTTAAATGTAATAGAATAAGGACTCCAATCCAGACCAGTCCATTCTAGACACAGATATTCTATATTTCTGAAGTCAGTCATTAGAATGCTAATTCAAGAATCAGGATGAACATATGCATGTAAATAAGATTACTCACATACATGTATTTCTTCTTGGAGTCCTTTTGTACCATTCCTCTAGATAAGGAGCTGGATGTCCTAACTGAAAAAAACCCAACATAAATAGAAGCCCAAGGTCTAAAGTTTCTAAGGCAGTAGGCTCAAACCTTTTAGTTTGTTCTGAACTGTAGAATTTAAAATGCAATTTGAGGCTGGAGTGTTATGTAAAACAAGTCATAGAACCATAGAATCATAGAATATCCTGAGCTGGGAGAGCATCAAAAGGGTCAGTGAAGTTGAACTCCTGGGCCTGCCCAGGACACCCCAAGAATCACACCGTGTCCCTGAGAGCATTGTCCAAACTCTTCTTGAACTCTGCTGGTCTTGATGCTGTGACCACTTCACTGGGGAGCTGTTTCAGTGCCCAACCCCACTCTGGGTGAAGAACCTTTTTCTAAAATCCAGGAAAGCCTTCCCTGACACAACTCCAGGCCACTGCCTCACGTCCTGTCAGTGGTCACTAGAGAAAAGAGATCAGAGTCTGCCCCTCGTCCTCCCCTCACAAGGAAGTTGTGACTGCAATGAGGTCTCCCCTTAGCCTCCTCTTTTCCAGGCTGAACAGAACAAGTGATCTCAGCTGCTCCTCATACAGCTTCCCCTCAAGGTTCTTCTCCTAACAATGTCCAAAGACANTGCTGTGCCTGATGCACCCCAGGACAGGCTTGGCCCTCCTGGCTGCCGTGGATCATGAAGGAAGAAAAAAGTGAAAAAATATTGATTGAGCAATGCATATTAGGGCTATTGCTGCTGTGAAAGTAATTCATCTGAAAGAAAAAGACAGAAAATATTGTGAATACTGAGAGAAAGAAAGAAAGAAAGATCAAAAAAGTGCATTTCAGTAAGCCAGAAGTCTCCAGAGTAAAAAAAAAAAAAAAAGTGCTCTTTAAATCTATATTTTCCTCTAAAAATATGGACGAAAATAAGAATAATATAATTAAATCAATAATCTCTGGGACAGACTAATCATTTTTGTTAAGACTAACTAAAATGAAAAAGTGAGAGTATTCCTGCATAAACTACAGAAACACTTGATATTAGGAGGGATATTTTTTAGGCTGTATATAGAGATTTTTGCATACCTAATCAAAGAATATTTCTGCCTGAAAATTACTGTATGGTTACACTATACACACTAAAAGAAGTAGATATCCTCATGATAAGCAGGTTAAAAATCTGTAGGAAAATCCCACTTTCTCTCAATTCTTTAACTCTTCTCAATCTTCTGTCTCAAAACACAATTTTTTTCTCAACTATGATATTTATTATGTTGGTCAAGTCCAACAAATATGACAGCAGATATTTATGAAAGCTCAGGTAAATGTCACTAAGATTGAGAAATTGAAAACGAATGATCGCTAGCAATGTTTTCAGCTGTGCGTATATCTGTTATTCAAATTGCAAGCATACTATGTACTTCTCAGTGTGCTACTGACTGTTTCTCGGAATAACTATGTCTAGAGCACACAAGGGAAAATGGTAAGTCAACACCTCTGACAGAACGTGTGATTTTCAGTACCAATAAGCAAATCTCCATCATGTTTAACTAGTTTGATAGTAAAAAAAGTGAAAGCATAGCATGGATTTTCAGCAAAACCAGTTCAAGCCCTGGGGAAATGTGAATGCTTATTTGTGCACTAGTTTGTGCAGCCATCAAGCTATATATAAATTAGCCCTGCTACGCCTAAATAGGATCCAATCTAACAGTGTTATGGGTAAACCTAAAATGCTGTGTAGCAAAGTTAGTACTGGGAGTAATCAAAACCACTGAAGTGAGCTGACTGCAGTATCATTTCAGATGAATTTTATGAAAATGATCATGTTAAATGCTCACACTGATATTGACTTAAAAATTTGAATCAGAAAGTTAGTTTAAAACATTCTAAAACTCAATAACATGGAATTTCTTATTAAAAACATTTGCTGTACAGAAGTAGTAGAGGATAACTGCTGTAACTGTATTTTTGAACAATACTAGAGTTGAAAGGAAGAATCCTGAGGTTTTTTGTCAGACAATAAATTGATTCAATAAAATACAATTTTAAAAAATGAGAAAAAGAAGCTTGGAAGACCCATAGAGGTTAATCAAAACATAATATAGGAAGCAAATTTACAAAAGATGTTCAACATTTTAAACTGATGGAATGACAAAAGTTGTGAGATACAATCTTGGTCACAATGAAGAACTGGTGGATTTGAAGCATGACCTAGTCTGAACCACCTATCCAAGTCCCTGAAAACTTCAGAGAAGTTAAATACATATTATGAGTCATGAATAAGCTTTTCATTTCTTCTTCATGTAGAATGAAAAGCACAGCCTTGATCACACTTAAAATCTACTCATTTCATCTCCAAGCCTTACAATAGCTCAGTCCAAGTATTTTTCCAAGTGAAACACTCCTGAAAAATCCCCCCCAAAAAAATCAAATCAAAACTAACACCACACCTCACTGTATAAACTACTTTTCTCAGGTTATAAATAAAGTTGTTAAGAACTTTTTAAAAAGGGATGTTAGCAATGAGACGTCCCGTGTAGTTAATCCCTTTTGTCACCTGGGTCAATATTATTACATCCCTCTGTACCTGCTTTGCTAATTTTAATGAGTAAGGCTTAGAAGTTTTATCTCATTAAGCCTCTTTAGCATGCAGCTGATGAGTATTTCACAACAAATTTTTAATCTTTGCATTGATTCTGTTAAGAGAGGGGACAATGCAGAATTTAATTTGCCAGTCATTTCTTCAAACTGCTACTCTCTAGACTTATGGATCTAACAAAAAACTCCTAACATATTTCAGGGTTTCTATGTGACAGGATTAATCTAAATATAGAGCAGTTTATTTTAAATGGTTAAATTTAGAATATACAATTTTTCTATTATACCACTTTAATTGAAAATAATCAGGATAAAAGAGTTTTTCTTTAGCTGACAAGTGAGGTTTGATAGAATGTTATATACAAAATACAAATATGGCAAATTTACACTCAGGTATACAGGATTATAGCATGACTAAACATGCCTTGTATTGAACAGCTATTCTAACTAAATGATATTAAGAAAAGATATATGTAAAAGACATACACATGAGTAAAAAGCAAAATGAGATTGCAGTAAAACACACTGGGTAATATGCATTAACATTACCATTCTTATTATTGTGCTGTTGGCTTTGAGTGCAGCAGTATATCCTGAAACACCGATTATACAATGATTCTCTTAGAAGTTCCATTACCATTGTTCAATATTTCTATAGTATCTCTTGGGGATCTAAAATCATCAGGACTACTACTACATTTAAGTGAGACTGTGCTCCATTCTGATATTATTTTTGGTTACACCATGTTTTCAGCACCACGTAATCCCAAGCACATATTTCTCAAGAACACTTTGTTATTTTGTATAGGAAGCTCTTACAAGAACAAGTAGGCCTTATGGTAAAGAAAAGAGAAAAAGAAAGAAAGAAATTAACCAAATGCAGTAACCATCACATTTTCTATTTTTGAATTTGCTTATGTCAGTAACCATTAATCTACAGATGTGTATAAACATCTAAAAGGAGGCAGCTCTCATCTTTCATGTTTCAGCAGGAAATAATTATATTTTCTCCTTTGCATATTTTCCCTGGTTTCAGATGTTTATAAAAAGAAGCTTTGAATGACTGTCTTGACTTTGACACAAGCTCACAAAAACTACTGTGCTAACTTGCAAAACTTCAGAATCCTAATTGTTAATGTGCACTCCATTTTGAAATGAATTATTGAGTTAGCTTTAAGAGAAAGATACATTTCAAATAAATATTTTATCCACAAGTCCATATTTTACAAGACAGAATTAGAATTCCTTTTAGTCAAACTAAGCATGAAGGCAGAAATTCTGTAAGTAGAATACTTTCAATATTTCCTTTTGCATTTGACACTATAAAGAATTTAAAAACCTTTGTAAACGTCAGAATCTTTATTAAATGCGTATTTTTTATTTTAAGTTTTTTATTATTTTCATGCAAGTTTTTTATTATGAAAAAAAATCTAAAATAAGTGTTCAAGTTCAATGCCCAGTAATACTTTCTTAAACCATCAAGGTAAAAAAGTCAAAACCCTCTTTTTGTTAAGTAGTTGGAAACATAAATCTTTCCAGGATGTTTTCAAAGAATTTTGGAGTATTTGAGTTTTTTTCTTTCAATTTTGGGCATGTAGTCTGTTAAGGACATGTATAGTATTTTTATTAGGAAAGTATAGATGTATTTATAAGTATTTTGCATTTGGCATGATGCAGAACTCTTTTAGAGTAGTATGAATGGGTGCTTTAAAACTTCATATTTCTAGTGTACAAAAGCAGAACACTGGAACACCAAAGGAATCTTATTCAGATCATTACTATTTTTACCTTAAATTATTCTATCATTTGTCTGCCCTTTTATGTATATATATAATAGAGATATCAGTTTCCCAGCAAAAAGGATACCTGCAAGGAACTCACTTCAGCTCTGGTACTGTTAACAGGTTATTTTGAATTTGTACAGCTCCACTGATTTCAAGTTTGATGTTACAGAAGTGTTAGGATCTCCCTGCATGGTGTTCATTTCATGATCAATGTATATAATTCCTATAAAATTTAAATATTCATTTACAACTACTTTGTTGTAGTTCTTTGTAGCAGAGTGAAGGTAAAATAAACATCTAAAATAAAATAGAATAATCTAAAATATAATATAAGCAATCATAAAACCCAAATATATATGTACTGTGTTTATCATGGAATCATAGAATGGTTTGAGTTGGAAGGGACCTTAAATATATCTAGCTCCCAACCCCTCTGCCATGGACAGGGACATTTTCCACAAGACCAGGTTGCTCAGAGCCACATCCAACCTGGCCTTGTTGGATGGGGCAACTTCTTTGGGCATCCTGTTTTAGTTCCTCATCACCCACGCACTGAAGAATTTCTTCTTAATATGTAATCTGAACCTACTCTTTTACAGTTTAAAATGATTCTCCCTTGTTCTGTCACTACAGGCCCTTGTGAATAGTCTCTCTTTCTTATAGTGTCCCTCCAAGTACTGGAAGGGTGCAATCAGGTATCCCTGAAGCCTTCTCTTATCCAGGCTGAACAATTCCAACTACCTCAGCCTTTTCCCACAAGACAGGTGCTCCATCCCTCTTATCATCTTCATGGCCTCCTCTGGACCCATTCCAACAGGTCTGGTGTTCCCATTCTGGGGACTCCAGAGCTGGTTGCAGCACTCCAGGTGGTCTCTCACCCTGCTGGCCAAGATGCTTTTGATATTATTCCCAGGGCACATTTGGCTTTCTGGACTTTCTTCAAATGCACGTTGCTGGGTCATGTCCAGCTTCTCACCCACCAGCACCCCCAAGTCCTTCTCAGCTGGGCTGCTTTCGATCTGCTCATCCCCAGCCTTTGTTGGGCAACTGGGTTTGCCCGAACCCAGATGCAGCACCAGCACTGAGTCTTGTTAATCTTCATGTTAATCCTCCAGTTCTCAAGATTGTCCAGATCCCTCTGGATGACATCTTGTCCTTCACGTGTGTTAGTCACATTCCTCAGCTTGGTGTATCTACAAATTTACTGAGGCTGCACTGGATCCCTTTGTCTATGTCATTAATTAAGCTATTAAATTACTTTGTTTCAAGTCAGGCTCCCGAAGGACACCACTTGTCACAGATGTCCTTTGGGACACTGAGGCATTGACCACTACCTGCTGGATGTGACTGTCCAACCAATTCCTTATCCACAGCACAGTCCACCCATCAAATTCCCCCTCTGCAATTTAGAGAGGAGGATGTTTTATGGAAACATATCAAAGGCTTTACAAAAGCTAAGACAGAAAACATCTGTAACATCTTTGTGAAGAATTCAAATCATTCACAGATTTAAGATTTTCAGAACATTTTAACAGATAAGATCTCAAGCTACAGAAAAAAGGAGTAGCACTCTTCTTCTCCTTTTGGTCTCTCTGTTCTCTCCCAGGTATGCTGTCTTATGTCTTTCCCACTCTTCTCTGAACCCAAAAGAAGAAGTTGAAGGAGCTAAATCATCATCATAACGATGCATTGTTCAAGGTCAATATTCCTTTTCTACTACTTTTGTTCCCTGGTTCAGATCACATGAGGTTAGATGCTAGAGCTGGTACTAGGGAAGCGACAGGAATATCCAAAGTATAACAGGTAAAAGCAGCTGAGGCTCTTTCATCTAGCAGAGTCTAGCCTTAGCTAAAGAATCACTTGATATATCCATTTTTCTTCAGCTACAAAATCTTTCTAACCTGAACAGGATTCCTCACTTTCTTTCTTATTTTTTCTTTTCTTTTGGGATGGGGGTAAGTTTGGTTTCTTATTAAAACACCACAAGTCTGAGACAGCACAATGAGAAAACTAGAACCATTTATTCACCCTCTGTGAGTAACAGCTGACTCTTGGTGCTACAAGGAATTGGGATTTCGTAGAAGTCTTGTCAGCAAGTAAAAGTAACTAGTGTTTGCTGCTAACAGAGGAAGGTATGAATAATTTTGGTATTTCTGTCCTGTGAGAACCAAGCCACTGTGAACTCACTGTCAGTCTGTGACTTCCTCTGAGCTCTCTTAGACCTTCACCTGCTGACCTTTCATGATGTTCTGATCTAAAATATTTTTCATAGGAAGAAATAAGATACCAGCAGTTCAAATGTAGCAATTAGTCAGCAGGATGGGTGACTTTTATAGCACTATGCGGGACTTTTATATTTGTCAACTAATTGGTTTAAACTTTGGAGATGCAGTTTTAAGCTGGCCACAAACTCATTTAAACTCAATTTCCTACCAATTCATAGAAGACAGGAACAGCTCCTCTCCATAGATATGTCTTAATAAGTTCAGCTACTGCAGCAATGGACATTGAAATTATAGCCTTGGAATCACAGTCGTCTTGCCAAATGGAATTTTCAGACCTGGGCTATGTTAAATGTGCCTCCCCTTTCTATCTCCCTGAAATGACTCAATGCAAAACTCTTTACCTGGCTACATTATTGCAACAGATTTATTCTTTCCCATTATCTGTGCACATTGAAAACAAACAAACAAAAAAATTCAAAAAAGACAAAAACCCCCAAACCACTAAAAACCCCCAGAAAACCAGACACCTGAACATCTCTAAATGAGGGTTTGAAACTCCCATTAAAATTTCCTGTCTCATACCTACATTGAATATTTTTAAATGCATTGATTTTCCTTACTCTTGTTTCCTTAGATTTTCAGCTATAGCATTATAATCTCTGAACAGAAGCATAGTGCTCCTAGATTCTTTACATCATCACTTTTCGTCACACTGCAGTGCAATACAATGGGATATGTTCTGCATTGTTAGAGATGCTGTCCCTCTGACTGGACGTTAAATCCTTTCATCTTTCATGGCTTCACATCCGAAAGCTAAACATATAATTTACATTCTGAAACAGCATGTTGCTTCAGCCAGTGTGTAATCTTCTTGATATGAACACACACCCTTCTACACATCCTTTGATATAAACATGTTACAATTCACAGCCATGTGCAATCTGTATTCAGAGCCACAGTAAATAGTGTTCCTATGCATGATGACAGTTTATAGGCACCTAATTTATTCCCTTATGAGCTTTTGAAAGTTCTAACTACCAAATAAGTTTCCTTCTTTTAAGACATGCTGCAGAATAAGACTTGCAGTGAGACCCGCCTCACATTTATGGGACCATATTGAAGCCTGCAGCAGTTGACTGCTAGCGCTAAGGACTGGAATAGCTGGCACTAATTAACAGTACTAATATTAGGAACACCTGTGTCTTTTTCAGAAGGAACATGTCAAACAGAAGCATACGTGTTATAGCCTTCATTAAAACTAAAATATGCCAGACATTAAATTACTCAGGTTAGTCTTGGAGAGGAGACGATCTGTTGTCTAAGGACAGATTTTACATTAAAAGTGCTAACATTAGTGTCACTATTTATATCATGCTAATGCACAGAGTTCTTTTCTGAAACCATGTAATTATGCTCCTTTTGCAGTATTAGGTGGCTGAAAAAAGTTATTTTCTTCATTGAAGTGATTTTTGAGAATGAGATTTCTCAAAAGTTGGTTTTGTAGCTGGCTGGGAAAGCTGGTTACCCAGATCTAAGAGAGGAATTGCAATTAATTAGATAAAAGGTATATCTGTTTGAGAGTTTTTTATATGTAGCCATAAAAGAGATTTTTCAAATTACAGTTAGAAGTATAATTTTTCTATATTACTATTGTTACGTTAAATTAAAGCCCTCTGGGACACTTACTTGGTCTAATCTACTGAACACAGAATATTTTCAGTTGTTTATAAAAGGAAAGAAATCTTTCTGAATGGATGAGTACACACCTTAGTTGCATGATTTTTTAAAATCATGTTAACACATGCATTCATCTGTTTTGAAAGTAAAACACAAAGGCAGGATTGTTTCTGTTGGTTTGGTTTGGGTTTTTCCTGTACCAGATTTCTGCATAACTTCTAAGAATCTCCAAAATATATTAATAAAACACAATGGATCATATTTGGGTGCAAGATAAAGCACTTTTTTTTCCTAATATAATCCAAATTAAAGTTACTAATCATCACACAGAGAGAATAGAAAGTACAGAAAGATACTTTGACATAATTTCCAATCTTCCAAAGAGATAGCAGTCTCATCAAACACACCAATCTGTCAGAAAACAAAGGACCAATTTCCAAAATCTTTATTTATCCTGTATACCTCTTTTTGTGAGATATCCCCCTCTACCCCAATCCTCAGTTTTAGTAGAGTTACTGAGAAGTGAAAGCTTTATCTCATGTGAATCTGAATGATTAGTATCACTTCTGTTACAAATTATTTAGCTGCAGCACACCAGCAGCACCCCCAGGAAGACATGCAGGTGTGTCTATATATATATGTTTATACATATTTTATAAATATGATGTCTTTTCAATTAGATCATTAAAATAGGTATGATAATTGATTACAAATTTTAGCAACAGAAAAGGTGAATTATAGAAATAGCAGTTACATGTGTGGTTTTCTTAGTTCAGTTAATACTTCAGCTAGAATTCTGTTATACAACAGCATTTTTCCTTCTTGCCAATCACATAGTCATTTTGAAAATTTTTCTGTACCATACACAGCCTTCACAGAATCAGGAAAATGAAGGTGAGAAAAGTCTTATCCTGGACTCTCTTGTCTGACTCCTGCTTATTTGAAAAATACTTGATATTATTCCCATGGATACTCATCTTTTACTAAGCATGTGCAACAAATGGGTTACAGCATTTCTCATGTATTTCTCTCAATATCTGGCAAAATGTACGTCTTCAAGTTTTCACAATGACAGCAATCCTGATGCTCACATTTACTTACTTTTTTAGTATCTCACCAGATGCCTCAGAAAACATTCCAGAATACCTTTTTCCTACAACCTCACAGATGTGTGACACTGTAAAATTAAGATCATGCATTATAAGATCTGTAGAAGTATCAGTTTTATTCCTTATGAAAGTTGTTCATATCTTCATATTTAACGTACAGTGGTCACACCTACTTGGTGATTAAAAATAAACAAAACTCCCCAACAAACCAGAACAATACAACCTTACTTAATGTCCTCTGAAGTATATAAATGTGTGAATATCTTGCATTTAACTGCCAATAAACCCCAAATTCTCATCAAAGCTTCCTGTCAGAGAGCCAGTTTAATAACAGTTAATTCATTCTACTCCAAGGGAAATGATAAGTAGCCTGTGATAAATAAAGCTATGTACAAAGTAAAAAAANCCTCATAAAGCCAAAATATGTGACCGTTGTGAAAAAAACCCCAAAAAACACTCACCTGAAGGGCAGCCACCTCTTTAGTGCACTGAGATGGTTTAAGAGAGAAGAAAGTTAAAAAATAACCTTATATTTCATGATCCGGACAACTAATACTGACTGCCTTCATTACTGCAATTTTATGACCCTTGGCTATCAGGAACGTATATTTACCTAAGAAAGATAAACAAACTATTTAAATGCATATGCCAAATTAACATTCACTGAATCCTAATCACTGCAGTGTCTAAATATTTTGAAATTGGCTCAGGCATTTGAAAGAGTATTTCCCAACTAAGTAATTTGCAGTCAACACCTTTATTTTTTTCAACCAGAAATGTGCCAATCTATGAGATATGTCCAGATGAGATCATCCCCACCATGTGCATCCTTTACTGTGATCAGAGGCTTGCATGAAATAGCCAATGAACTTCTAATTGATTTGCAAACATAGTAACAACTCAGCGGTCTCTAGCAGAACACTTCTGCCAGTGAATCATTTGACACATTATACTCATGATAATGGCACACTTTTGGAGACAAATGAAATAATAAAATGATAAATTATTGTCTAGAAACAATAATAGAAAAGGCTGTTGATTGACTCTACTTGATATTCTCGACATGTACCAACACCCATACACCCACTCACACATTTACTTACATCTATATTTACTTATTTATGTACACATCCACACTCTGGAAGTGTTCTGCTTTTGTGTGAAAATGGTACTTTAATTAATGTAACTTTAAAAAGAAAATGACTGAGATAACCCTGGAATTTGGTTAGTTTGCTCTGTTTTAGACTCCATTTCTCCTCAAAATTACAGGTCTTTATTGTTATTTTAACAGACAACATCCACAGTATCTAAGCACGACAGAAGAAAGAGATTTTCTTGAGTCACATAAATGAATGTAAATTAGAGGCTGACATAATAACTTCATTTACTATATTTTTATGTAAATTACTATTTTCCACAGCTGTACTAATATTTAAAGAGACAAATTTTATCACTACCCAAAAAAGGAGTTCCAACAGATGACAAAAATGATCCCAAGTAAAATACAGATCAGGCCAGCCTGTCAACAGAAAAATAATTTTGTATTTTCTCATGGTCATAATAGAGATTCTCATGTGGTTTTAAAATGCACCTGAGATCCTCATGTGGTTTTAAAACGAACCTGTTTGCAGACCTGGCAAAAGGTATAAACTCTATAAAGGTTTCTATTAATTTGTATTGTAGACTAATTTTGGGGATGCAAATGAGGGTAAGATTCTAGTTCTTATTCATAGATAGACATTCAAAAACTCATAAAGGGATACAAAGGCTGAGGTCAAAAAAGGAGCAAATGAAAAATAAGTGCAGAAAGTTAAATTGTTCCTTCTCAAGAGATTATCATAGCTCTATTGGTGTTGCATTGTAAAATACACAACAGCACAGGCATGTACACCCTAGGCGTGTATACCAGAACTCAAAGTTTGAAAACTGTTTCTTTCAAGCTTTCTTTGTTTCTTTGAAGTGAGAACTTTAGAAAATTGTTTGGAGGACCACAAGTAACTACTTTTGAGAAAAGAAAAGGGCAACCGGAAAGCATCTTAAAGCTGTACGACATGAACAAAGGAAGCTAAGAGTAGTGAAGAAATAACGTTTCTATGATTAATTCATTATTTTGTAAATTAAAAAATTATAAATAAAATTAAAGGCTTCTTTGAAACTCTTGGCTAGGAGTAGGGATTTTTAACCAAGAGGTAACCATGCTGCAGCCTCTGTGAAGTACTGCTCCTCCTAATAGGATCAACAAAGTCAAACTCTTCCTATGTTTAATCATAAAACCATCTGAAAGTTGTTTCTCTCTTTTGGAGTATTACAGAAATTAGGATGGGGCAAAGGGTGAAAATTGCCAGCTCTCATCTTTAAAAAAGAAACAAATGGTGGAGTTTTTGTGATTGAGATGTCATGGAGAGTAACTGCCAGTTCATACAGGTGGCTTATTTCCACATACCCTGTGGGCAGATTAGGAGTAGCCAAGGTAATTAATGGTCATATTACAGCATTATTTGTGTCTCCTTCAACACATCAATTTCATTGACAACTCTTTCTAGCTGGGACAACCCCCCGTACATACAATAGCTTCAGACCCAGAAACTTGGGTGACTTACTGGTGACTTTCATCACTATTTTGAATTTGAATTTTGAGGATAATTCTGTGATTAACTATTTTAATTGGATTTCAGTGTATTTGAAAACATAGACTGTAGACTCTTGTTCTGCCAAAAAAAAGGTGTTTTATAATTGTAAAGATGAACATTGTATTGAACAAAATGAAGAAGACTTCTAAGCTGCAGCTCATTTATGAAGGATGGCAGATCACTTTATACTGTACCACTTTAGTCACTAGAAAATGCAACATAAAAGCTAATCTACATTAACACTTGAAAGAGTCTGACTACTCTCCTCTGTTTCATCTCTGCCATTCAATTGCACCACTATTACTGTTTCAGAAGTGACTTTATGGTAAGAAGGGGAAAAAGGAGCTCCACAAAAGAATAAACTTGCAAGGAGTTGTTCACCCACTAGTCCTTCAAATTATTCGTCATTCTTTTTACTGTTTCCCACTTGTTATTGCATCTATAATACACTTCAAATTCTCATGCAGGGCATCTGATGCACCTCACAGTTACAATTACTGCCAAAGGAAAACTAAAGTCACTGTATCAAGGTATCGAACAGCGGGAGGGTGAGGGCTGGAGGCTTTGTTCCGCTTTTGCCATTCTTTCCTAGTTCAATTTCTGATATTATGTTAGAATGGTGTATGTATTGTATTCACTGGCAAATGTAGCATTTCAAGCAGGTTATAGACAGAGTAGTTTAGCCATATTGGGTCTCTCTGTGTGGTGAGAAAATCATTAGCACATAGTTACTGCTTTAAAGCAAGTTCTGATAACGCAATCTAAAATGAGGCTTCTTTTTGTCATCTTAGAAAAGAAAGCAGTAAACAAAACCCAAAACCAGCCAAATGCAACATGCACAAGAAATTATGAGCATGGTTTCCTCATATTGTTTACAAAATGTAAGGTAATACATTTCCTCATATTGTGTACAAAATGTAAGGCTTTACTCTTTTTGAAGTAAAGCCACGCAAAAATAGCATCTCATATTTCTGAAATTAGTGGTTTGGTCCATCTGTTTTTGCTGATATGGACTAAAATGGAGAGGAAAAAGTAGTTCTGAGGGAAAGTAAGGCTACAGCATTCAGCGTAGCTTGGTTTTCTTCCATCTTTCACAAATTGTTTTTAGTCACGTTAGCGGGGATTGCAGTGACTCTACATACACCACAGTGATGCAAAGTTTGTGATTCCTGGGTGGGAGATCAGTGGATATCAAAAGCAAAGGCACAGTACCCATGTACATTAGCTAGTATATCAGCTGAGTTCTCAATCAAATATTTTGTGAGACAAGATACACAAAAATAACACAGAAGGTTTTCAAGTGAAATTAAGCTTCACCTCATAACTATGCAATAGATTATTAAAAATTGTTACCTTGGTAAAATGTAATTTATGAATCATTACATGTCCTCTTTTACACCACCTTTTTAGCTCAGTTTTGTCTTTCTAAGAAATTTCTTTTCAGTGTGTATAGCTGAACTACATTTTAAGTTCCTTTTCAATTTGCCAATGTAATGTTATTGTTCTTTTGAGTCTGGTTACTCAGGTTCCTTATTTGTTTTAAATTGGCTTTATTTATTTATTTTTTTCTTTCTCGGTCATGCTCATTTACTCCTCTTCTACCTTGGATCTGTTTACCTGTTGACACTTAGTCCTTTTCTGCTTTTACATGTTCTTTTCCCTAGTTCTATGAAATCTTTCATGCTACCAGCCTCCTGGCCTTTTCTGCATCAAAGGAAGAGCAGTCTAAAGAAAGCCCCACTAAACTGTGGTCATGATCAAAAGAGCAAAGTTCACTTTGCAGTTCACTATTCTTTCAGATTTCTGGGTGGATTTGTCTTCCAATCAAAATATAAGAGTTGTATCTCAACCTTATTTAATCCTGTCCTTTTTATACAAGGTAGTCAGAAGTGATGTTTTCCAGCTGATGTGGTAACGAAACAATTAGTGCTGAGTCCAATGCCTCCCTAAACTTTATAGGCTTGGGTAGTGCCACATAGATCCTAGCTCATCATTTGTCCAGTTCATTGCCTAAGCACAGACTACTATCCAGCAAGAACAACTTGCTCCCAAAGGAAAAAGTAGTTTAACACCTCATAACTTTTGTAGCTCACTTAAAATTTCAGTCATGTCTTCAGCAGGGGCATCTCCATGTTACATCTGCATAATCCTTGGAGTGATGTTGTCTGAGAAAACTATGTGTCCATTCTTTAAGCTTACAGGCATACAGAATTCCCAGTTTTGGCTCCAGAGGTTTCCCAAATCTTTTTCTCTTGTGAAAGTAACCCTCCTCTAAAATATTCCCTCTCTAAATAAACTTGACGAACAGCAGATTGCCATTGTGCTTGAAAACAGGAAGCAAGCATAAGAGCTTCTCCTTTAGGGAGCTAAAGTCCTTCCTGCCTCTCCACTTTCCCCAGCTGGTCTTCTATTTCTGAAAATAAAACAGACTTTTTGCACATACACAGACAAAACTTCTCTGTAAAAGTCAGAACTTTTCAATAATTGCCAATTTTGACAGAAATTGCCTTGAAAAAAAATAGAAAGTAAACTCTCATAATGTATAAAACATCCTGGTTCAGCATTTTCAGATTGTTTCATTCAAACTACTTTTTGAATATTTTATACTAGAAGGCCAAAGCCTAAACTTCTTATTTTTTCTTAAAATCAAAAGATTGAATTGTTCTGAAATCCTACTTTTATAAAAAATGTCAGAATCAAAATGCATTTTGAATTTACGGAATTCCCTTTTGTAAAAAAAAAAAAAAAAAGACATGGTTCTGAATGATATTTAAATCACTGTAATTTTTTGATCCAACGTTCATGGCAGAATCTTGAAGCACACATTATTAACAATATAATCTGCTCATTTACTTCACCCAAGATGGAAAATAGTGTTTAAAATGAAGGTTACAGAACAAGTTATCAGTAAAAAAAAAAAAATCCCATAGATGCAGATATATATTCCTGACTGGCAGAAGCTGTTGTAATTCATGTCAGCTAAAGGAGTCAAGTAAGAACAAGAGCTGCACGCTGAACAGCATGACTTCACATGAAAAGGTAGCAAAATGTGTGCCTGTCTTATCTAGTGGAAGACCTCTTTTGCACTGCAACAATTCTCTTCGAGTTATTTACTTCACTTGTGCAATGCACTCTGGTATCATGCTGGGAGACCTAATTATACCAGAGGGACTCTTTCAAACATTAAATAGCACAAAGGATTAGAAAGCATTTTAAACATCATTCATAAAAGCATTATCATTTCAAATATTGTGGGGGTTTTTTTCAAATTTATATCTCACTCTTTATGGGTTCTAGTAATCTGTGTTAGTGACACTCAATTCTGACACTTCCTAGATATGAATTGATGGTCTCTCTAACTCTAAAAGTTTTCCTTTTTGGGCTCGACATTCTTACATGCACTTACATGAACACATATGCATACGTAAACACTCAGATAAGCACTACTTACACAGGTTTAGTAGAGATTGGTCTTCTCTCACAGGTTTAGTAGAGATTGGTCTTCTCTCAGGTTACCTTCACAATTTAGATTCTGCATTTTGCTGCCCTTATGTTAAGACCCCATGTATCATACAACAGATATGTTATTAAAGTGCTTAAGCTTCCAGACTCAAGGAAAAGAAAAAGGGAAAGAGAAAAAGAAAGATGGAAAAGGAAAAGGAAAAGAAAAAGAGAACGAGAAAGAGAAAAAGAAAAAGAGAAAAAAAAAGAAAAATAAAAAGAAGAAAAAGAAAAAGAAAAAGAAAAAGAAAAAGAAAAAGAAAAAGAAAAAGAAAAAGAAAAAGAAAAAGAAAAAGAAAAAGAAAAAGAAAAAGAAAGAAGAAAAAGAAAAAGAAAAAGAAAAAGAAAAAGAAAAAGAAAAAGAAAAAGAAAAAGAAAAAGAAAAAGAAAAAGAAAAAGAAAAAAGAAAAAGAAAAAGAAAAAGAAGAAAAAGAAAAAAAATAAAAATAAAAAGAAATAAAAAGACGTGCCTCTTGACAGCTCTGATATTTAGTTACCATCCTGAAATGGGCTAGACTTGCTGGGTTGGATTGGGTTGAAGTGGACTTAGTTTAGTAGAAGAGTGATGTTATCACTGCTTAGACTGCTATTTTACTTATTCTCACATTTTCTCTGTCATCTTTCACACCAATTTGCTCTGTGGTACATTTGATCATGGCTGGCTGCCAGAAGCCTGCCCAGCTGCTCTCTCACTCCCTCCCTCCTCAACAAAACAGGAAGAGAAAAGAAAATGGAAAAGCTCATGGGTTGAAATAAAGACTGAGTGATTACTTATTGATTACCATACGGTAATAAACAAACTTCACTTGAGAAATTAGTTTAATATTTGCACATTAAAAATAGACTTGGATGGTGAGAAACAAAGGTAAACACTAGAATACCTTCTCCCACCCCCAATTCTTCCCAGGCTCCACTTCCTTCCTTCATTCCTGCTGTATTCATCCATACAGCCTATTTGTATCTTAAATCATGCTGATTTCTGCTGACAAATGTGGTGAGAGACTTCTTGTGAGATAATCTACACTAGAAATAAACATACACATAAATAGATCATTCTGGAGGTACCATTGAAGTGAGGTAAGGCATATTTTTCTTTAAATTGAAAGTTCCAAACTGGTTTTGCCTCATTACCAATTAATCCATAATTAATGTTGAGTTCCTTTATTTCATCACCTTTATTTCACTGTCATTTCAGACCAAAAAAGCTAAGAGAAGTTTCTTTCCTTTTGAAGGAAATTTGAACAAGTATTTTCTATCCTTTTTCAGCATCCTTCTTTATGGTACAGCAGACTGTTGGCAAAGAAGAGAGTTAGCTGCCTGCTGACATTGAATTTTTTGAGAATGTACTCTTGTTAGTCATTTTTCACAGTTGTACTATTATTTTAACAGAAAGAAGGACCTTTGTAACACAATTTTTTCACCACCTCAAAAGTTTCTGTGGGGTTACTGTACTCTGTACTCTGTACTCTGCTCAGCAACCATAAATATATGGCACTTGATCCTCAGGAAACTAAAATAGAAATTCCAGTCAGACAAACACAGAAGTCTCCCAAAGACTGCCCTAAGCCCTGTAATAACTGTCTTAAAAAAATGAAAAAAAGCTCAAAACAAATTCAGCATTGTTTTTCTTCATCAGAACAGTACACTAGGAAAAGAAAGAAAGAACATTAATGTGCATTCAGTTGTTATAACCATACTCAGACTTCTGTGTCAATCACATGACAGTGCCTAGAAAAGGAGGTGACAGCAACAACTTTTCCTGATAAAGTTATTTTGGGTTGTTTTTATGGGATGGACATCTAAATTTTTCTTGATTCTTAACTTCTAGATGCTACAATGTCACACAGTACAAGCATATGATTCTACTGATTACTTTTTTTTAATAGGCAAGCAAGGGCTAATGACTCTTCTTTCTCTATTAGTCTTGAGGAGACCTGGGATATAATTTATTTGCTTTTCTGAAAGCAGATAGGTGAATGGAACTTTACCATTCTCAAAGAACTGTCTTCATTTTTTGTCCAGATGAGCACTTCTGATGGACACTGTTGGTAATAAAAGTGTACTTAAATATTCACTTATTTGTGATAATCTTTACAGCTCAGCTTGGGCACACAGATGACATCTAACTTTTTTACCAGGCAAAAGGCAATCCAGAGAGCTGATGGCAAAAGTCCTTTTTAGAGTTTGATGATTTTTGGCAAAGCATTTTTACAACTTCTTTTCTGCTGGTTTGTTGCAGAGAAAAAAGTATTCCTCCTCTCTTGACATGCTCTTCACATAAACTGAAATATTAGGAATTGTTATGTAGGTAAAACTATTATTTGTAAAGCTGTATTATGTATAATGTATTATGAAAAAATAGTTGTATCTAACAGGACCTAATAATAATGTGCTCTCAAAAATCTGTTTTGATTACTCTGGATTTCTACTTTTCCCCAAACCCTGGAATATGCTGAAAAGTGACAGTAGAAATTATTTACTTCAATTCCATTAATCACAGGTAAATGAGGGTCTTCTAAATTTATAGTCAAGACAGACATTTGACTGCAAGTTATCTGGGTGACCTTCAATCTAGAGAGATTGAAGATATAGCAAAAGAGGAATAAGGAATGATATCAATTAAGTGGACAGTGCTCACTAGACCTTTTTCTTTCAAAGATAGTGAGATACAAAAAAAAAAAAACCAGCCAAAAAGAGGGTAAAGAGCTTCTTCTCAGTCAGCCTTCTTCCCCTGGGAAGGAGTTAAGGACCTTTACACCATCACTATTAGACTGCCTGCATTTACCTAGACATTTGTCAGCTCTAGATTGTGTTAGCAAAATGCATTCTGACATCTTGAAATGTGGTGAGGAATAAAAGCTTGTGAAGGACAGCTTTTTCCTTTTATGTCTTATAAGAAAGGCTTTAGAGAAGCTTTCATTTGCTTCTAACCCATAAACTACACCAAAAGTATTGGCTGAAAGTGTTCATAATCCTATATAATCTATATTGGTTTTTTATGATCACAGGACATGGGTAAACTATTGTCACACAAAAGAAGTGAATGATGAAAAATGTCAGTAGCATTTAATGTTATTTATTTGCCAAATAGGTGGGTAACTTTCACCAAGAGAAAAAAAACAAGCATATAAACAAACAAATCCCCACAAACAGAATTTCTTATTGCAAAACCAGTCTATTTTTTAATAGAATCTCAAAAATAAATTTATGATGAGGCAAAAATTTTTATTCATTCAGAATTCAGGTATTTGGAGTTTGCCATCAAAGCAGAAAATGGGTACAGGGAAATTTGCTTTAGGTTTATTTATTGATTAAGCCAAACCTTTAAGTGAACAGTTTCACCTGAGGTCATGTTATTATCAGAGAAAAATCTTCAAATCTGTTTGATCACAAAAGAAACCAAACAACTAAGGCTGTGTTGTGTTTCAAAGATGTGCCAGTCCCGATGCATTTACTCATGTTAAACTGAAGCATGAATCTTAAGTGATAATGGTTTTAGGTCTATTCATGAGGAAGATGAGATTTTCTTTTACTGTCTCTTGGGTAGGATAACTCTGGATTCATCCACTGGATGCTGTTTGATTTCTTACTGAATTCAATACTGCAAAAATTGTATGTGGTTTACAAAAAATAGATGCCTTCCTAAAGCCTGCTGATTCTTTGCTTGGTACCCATTTAGGTACATCTGTTATCCAGGTGACAGCCACAGACGCTGATGATGCCAACTATGGAAACAGTGCCAAAGTGGTGTACAGCATCCTCCAGGGACAGCCGTATTTCTCAGTGGATCCAGAAACAGGTTAGCAATTCATTCAGTCTCACTTTTTGCAGAAAGAGACAGGATGCAGGGATCAAGACACTTTTCACTTCCATCTCAACACTGGAACAGGCATAGGACCTGGCATAAATCTGATACCCTTTCATCGAATGAAAACTGGAATAAAAATAAAAGTATGCTTTTTTTGTTAATATAATATTATTGCAGAAGATCTGCTTTAATTGGTATGAATAAGATTTCCAGATGATGACTGTTAACTATAAAGATCAACAGTTCAAAAAAAAGTGTAAAATACTGTAAAGGTCAAAAGAATCATCAAAATTAATCCCAAATTTATTTTACACCAGCTTCTGGAAATTTCATCAGTTTGTCTTTAAGTAAATAGGAGCTGGACAGTTTCACACTGTAAGTTTAAAGAACTTGGGCACGCAAGCACTCTTACAAGCAATGCAATATTCCTTAAGGTCTGAGCTAAATTCCTAACCACTAACAATTTTTAAATGAAGATGCTTTCTGAAATTGTATCCTGATTCCAAGACTTACTAGAACCGAAGTAAGAATCATTAATGCTTTCAAGTTGTAAAGTATGAATTGATGCCTTTTTCACTGTTATGCAGGAAATCCAATAAGAGACAACACAAACTAAAAAAAAAAAAAAAAGAAAAACAACAACAACAACAACAAAACATTAATCCTAATCCCAAAGCACTCAAGACTCAGCAGACATTGCATTAGCTTTTCCTGCATGTCATCGAAATTCTTCTGGTTTGTGAATTGAGAATTCAAGTGCAAGTTTGCCCAGAATACCTGAAGTTCCTAATCCATTGAGAATGCTGAGATGTCTTACTTTCTTTTGAAACAATTTATTTTTTTCTAAATAAGGCAAAAGCATAGTATATAAAAGATAATGAATCACAAGGCTACAGTTTTAAAAGGGAAAATAACGATTTTACCCTGGATAAAAATGTTTGGTTTTTTCCCCACGTTTTTCAATCTCTCTTTTTTCTCTTTTCTCCAGTCACCTACTGAACCACCTTTAGCAGGCATGATCAGGGAAACAGCACCATCACCACATGGAAAATAACTGATGGCAACAAGTGTTTAGGCAGGCAGACAGTTTGGGAAAGACCTGGGCTCTCATCTTTGGTTCAGGGATTATCTTTCGTTTTAATCCAATTTGCTGTTTCATGTTGCATGTATTAACAAACCTAGGTATGGTAATCAGAACTGGTAATCCTGGATCAGACGTAAATGTCATAACCACTAAGCTACAAAGGTTTTTCTCTCTATTTCTCTCTCTTGCTAGAAGTAGAAATTTTCCAGGGTTGCGCTTTTTTTTTTTTTTGCATAATATCAAACTGATCCTATAATCAGAGCCTTCTTCTGAGAAAGAAAGAGCAGGAGTGTGAATCCTCCAAGCAGAAAAGGACACTATGTTTATATTTTCCCACTTCACAAGAGAAAACTCTTGTCACTCCAGCTTTAAAAAGCCACAGCCTTTCTAAATAAAAATAAAAACTCTCTCTGCTTGGTTTTCTAAAAGAAAATATGTGCATGCCCACTTTAATGAAAAGGTCTTTTGGTTTTCTCACCTGAGACCCCTATTCTTTTTTTGTGCTGTAGAAGTGTCTGAGACATTTAAATTACAGTTATGAAATTCTTGAAATCTGACACCCCAAACATTTTTTTCAAAACTAATTTTAGAGTCTTGTCCAATTCTTTCATGAGGTATAGTCCTAGCTGATTTACAGTGTCCATCACCGAGCATTGCAATCAATGATCTATTACAGTCCAGAATAATGAGTCCAGGGCATGTAAAAGTTCAGCCTTGTGCTATAATATTAAAATGTCATCAGGGCTGGAGATTACACAATATATTAAAATAATAACTTGGGATAGTAACTGAAAAATGTCATTAGTTCACTGAACATATTGATATTTTTGTCATTAAAAGAATAATGAAATTGATTTAGCACAACAAAAACGATAAATAATGTCTCTCTTACATTTTTTTTCTCTTTTTTCTTAAAATCATGTTAAAGCAGCCATAGATTGAAAGGCTTCTTGCAGTATACCTTGTTGTGATTGCTATGGATTATCATCTGCACATATGATCTGACATGATTCTATTTAACAGCTCTGAGATTAAAATGTATGGTGCTTCTCCTTCACCTCTCTGTCTCTTCTTTTTCTTACTCCTTCAAGGCATCATCAAGACTGCTTTACCAGACATGAGCAGAGAAAACAGGGAGCAGTATCAAGTGGTCATCCAGGCCAAAGACATGGGTGGCCAGATGGGAGGATTATCAGGAACCACCACCGTGAACATCACACTGACTGACGTAAATGACAACCCACCTCGCTTCCCCCAGAGTATGGAGCATCTAATAATTTGGTTTTCCAAGGAACATCTCAAAAATCAGCTGGTTTGCTTTGGCCATTTGGAAGCTTCTTTTTAATCACTATTTTTATAGTACTGGCCCACTGCTGTGTCTGTTTATGTTACAGCATTTTTAAGGAAAATGGGAATCACTGTCTACATTTTTGTAATAGCAAATTATTTATTGGAATTACAAACTTGCTTCTCATTCTTACTCTGCTTACAGAAATATAAACTGTAACAATAATTTAGGCCAACTGCAGGGACTTTAGAGGAGTCTAACTACAAAATATAAGGATCTGTTCTTGGAAACTCTTTTAGTTCAACATGTTTAGGCAAGCAAATATGTCACAAGTTTCCTAATGTACTGCCTTGCACAGGCAGAGTTGATCAGGTGGTATATTCTGCTGGCAGTTTAACCTTTTGCTTTAGTTACTTGCAATCTCTGTTCAGTTCTTCAACGATTTTGATAATCTAGAACAGTTTGACAGAATAGTGTGTTTTTTTTAAAATACTTCTGCAGTAGAAAAAAAAATGGCACATAGCAGAAAGCTGCACAATACAGAAAGCTTCACAGTAGGACTCTACAGATCTTTTTATCCTAGGCCAGTGTTTAAATTCAGTCTCACATTGTTACAGTCAGTGTCTGATAACTGTTTGATAGGCTGCAGATAGGAAAAATTTACAGCCTCAGTTCAGCGCCTGCCAGAAAAATGTCCACATAATAAAATTTGAATCGCTTGTTCACACTGATGAGAGACCTGGCTCTCTTTATAGATCCACTGAGGACTGGACAAACAGAGCTGATTTAGAAAATGCTCTACAAGACTTGAAAAGCACGTCAGTACCATGACAATAAGTACACCCAGAACAGAACAAACTGTTCAACCTAGTACAGATTAAAAAAAGAAAAAAATTGGAAAACTCTACAGTACAGAAGAAGGTATCCTTGAAAGTACAAATTAATGTTTTAACCTCTATCCATAATATGACATTGCTTTAAAAGAAAGGAGGGGAGGGGAAGTACTGCAGCCCTCATAAAGAAAAGATAATTCGAATTCACATTCAGAGTTCACTTGATGTTCACATGGCAAACTCAACAACTTTTAACTGGGCTTCCTGTTTGACATTATGACGGGATACTTTTTAAACATATATATCATGATGTAGCTATAATATTTTGGCAAATAGGAATTCTTGAAACTAAATTATAATTTAGTGTAGCACATTGCTTTGTAAGCCTCACTGCTGAATAAAGCAAAATAAGATAAAATACAGAATGAAGAATGTATAGAACTTCTAAATAATCCCGTTTCCTTAGCCCGTGTTCCTTCTGATGCTCTTCTGACAAAATTAGCTTAAGGCTCGAGCCTATGAAAGTTCTGATTATTTCGAAAAGCTTTAAGGTTTGTACTTTATAGAGTAATTTTTACAATTTGATGCCTCATACAATATTCTCTGTAGCGTTCTACTTTAAACATCACTGGAACTCATTGCATGGCCTATAGAAGGCCTGCCATGGGGTCTGTCCAATGGTGCAATTCCGATTTTGCTGGTGACCCTTCCCTATCATTTTCTTTCCCCTCAGCAGGATGGTTTTCAGCACTTTCTAGGAAATCAAGGGTAGAGAAACATCTGGAGGATTTGATTTCTTCTTAGATAGTTATGATGTAAGGCACACCTTCAGAGAACTATCTGTTCTGGAAGTCTGCTTTTTATTAGAACATTTGTCTTCAATTTTCTCTAATGTGAGGCAACCATAAGTGAAAACATTGCCCAAAGTGGAGGAAGAACGGCAGTTGCAAGGAAAACCAGTTAATATCAAGGTATTTCAGAGCCAAAAATTAATTTCTTAGATGGACAGGAGAAAGTAAAATGTCACTGTGAAGTACTGGATGTTCAGACTGCATTAAGAAGAAGCATTTTCTCTTTTGTTTTTGTCCTGAAAGGAATCGTGGACAATTAGAAGACATAGGCCTAAATGGAATTTAAATGGCACCATAATGAAAACCTTACACGTTTTGAATTCTATTGTACTCTAAACCAAATAGCCTTCTCACATGCCAGAAATGATTAGCATTCGCACAGCATCACAAAAGGAGGAATGCTTTCAAACAGAAAAACACTAAAGGGAGGTATTTATCTGGAAGGAGTAATAAGTACCATGATTAAATCTGTTCTTATGGTATTTCTGGCTCAGCTGACAAACCCATGAATTTGTCAAGAGTTCAAGGCTTCAAACTTACAGTTTAGCTGCCAGGAGTCCTACCTTTCATCCCATTTGCAGACTGGTTTGAGGGGAAAAATATGCATTTTTGTCTGTGTGGATCACAGTCAAACAGGCTACTGCTGAATTTTCCCTTACAACCTTGAATTTGTAACAGCAATCACAATTTAGCATCAAGCATTAGCTTCCATTTTGCTACACATCCAAATAAATATAAGGTATTTTCAGAGACTCTCTTTTGTACTTAGTCTTTGCAACTGGGGACAGAAACTTATTTTGCACTCAGTGGTCTGATATATTCCTTCTATTAGATGGAACATTGAGGACCCTTTAGGTGTCTTAAAAAGCAAAATACATGTAAATATAGGGAAGAGGGTTGTTGCAAGAAAGAGAGTTGACTGTATTCCACTACAAGTCAATACAATTTATATATGTTCTTACTGGATCCTTTGAAAACGGATTATACATTTTATCTGGTGCTAATTTTGTCAGACTCTTTAGGTATTTCTCCAATGCTAGTACATCACTCAGTAAAGTAATATGAATTTACATGAAAAAGCAGATCAAACGAAACATCAAATCCTGGCATGTGATGTGCAAAATCTGAACATATCAGATTTTGGATTTTTTTTTTTTTTTTTTTTTTTATGTTTTCTTGGTAGCAAAAATCAGAAAATACTGATTTAGAATAAGTTTTGTCTTGTTAGTGATGAAAGGTCCTCAATGTCTACTTCTCACTGGTCAAGAAATCCATCTGATTAATATCTTTGCTGCTACAGTATAACTTTATAATTAGATTTTTATTGCAAATGTTTTCAGAAAATATATGTGTAAATTAACTTTTCATACACACAAGAAAGAATAAAATGTAATCAGATTTATTTCTAGAAAACCCTGATCATAAAAAACCCAATAAAAATTAACATGAACATGTATCCAAATGCTCTTTACCATGACTCTTTAGTATGTGTTATCAATAACAGATGAATGAATTATTTTCAAACAGAACACTTACTTGAACATATTTTTAAAAAATTAAAATAAAAGGCTATACTATTTTAATCTCTTTCTGAAATACTTACAGATTTCTACAACTGTTATACCTTGAGAAAACAAAACAAAATCATCTCCTAGTTCTAAATATATCTAGGAATATTTCTAGAGAATATATGCATATATATAGTGTTAGATATTCAAGGCAAAAACTGATGCCTTACTGTTCAGCTCCTTTGTCCCTTGGAACTGAAAAAATTAAATAATGGAGAAAAAAGCACAGTAATAAATGGCTTTGAAGAATAACTTGAAATTTTTGTGACAGTTTGTCAATCAACTCTGAATAATGTTTTAAAGTTTAGTGTGGTTAAAGTTTAAAGACTAGCAGCATTTTTCTTAAATTGTTTGGCACTTCAAGTTACTTTAAAATCCAGGTGAAATTGAAGATGGTTTTTATTCAGAAAAAAAACGTTTCTCAAAACAGTAAGCACTTGATTTTCCTCTTCCAGGCACCTACCAGTTCAGCTCTCCTGAATCTGCACCACCCGGGACTTCTCTTGGCAGAATTAAAGCCAATGACCCCGATGTGGGAGAAAATGCGGAGATTGAGTATAGCATCTCCAATGGGGATGGATCAGACATGTTTGATATCATCACTGACAAGGACACACAGGAAGGGATTATAACTGTCAAAAAGGTTTATTTTTTCTCCCTCTCTTTTATATGTACTTAGCTCTTCAGGTGTTATGGTTATTTTTCTTTTTCCATGGGAAGGGAGGGTAGATCTCACAAGGGGTCAGGCTGCCAAAGAGCTGTTGTATTAGTTTTGTTCTTCTCTTTCTTCAGTGGGTATCTGTTATTTTCAAGTCCCAAGGGAAATTTACTGGCATGTCACTTCACATAAAGCAATATTTCAGTGGCTGCTGTCTGTTCAATATATAGAGTCTCACACACAGTACTTTCAAATTAGGGTTGTGAAAACCTGGAGGGGTGCAGTTCACAGTGGGGTTTATCAGCTGATTGCTTTGGTAAGACTTACAAGGGTGGGAGGCTTACCTGGAATTTGATGAATTTACACGTCCGAGGATAAACTCTCTCTCTCTAATCTGTCCAACAGCCAGTTATCTCCAGCACCTAAAATCTGTCTTGGTGTAAGTTCAGTCTTGGTGATACTTTAGTTGTTACACATCATTTCTATGAAAGTCCAGAGAGCAAAGAAAGAAATTTAATTCAATATACCATCTCTTACAGATTTATTGGTTGCTTTTCAGAATTCAGACAGTTAAAATCTGAACACTCTTTTTTATTCTAGTGTGATTAAATCTATCAGTAACAATTAACTGATATCTGTGCATTTATATAAAATATAGATCTATGTGGTTGGAAACACATATACGTATTTATGTATATATGTGAATGCATGAATGCCTATATACATATGCATATATGGATATATATGGATATGCGTGATGTAAATGTCACATAGATTGAAAACCAAGATTCACAGTTTTTCTTTTCACTGCTGAACATGGTGGCCAGGGACAAATCTGAGTTGCTTCTAATGCCAAACAGACAAGGGTAGATGGTATTGGGGAAGAGTTAAGAAAAGGTAAATAGGACAGAGTGTATTTAAGAACTGGAATAATTGCTCTTTTTACTACCAGTGAGATTGAAAAAATAGGCTTTACACAACTCTTTCTTATGGACTGAGTAAAACTTCCCCATTTCTTTCTTTCTACTTTTATACAGGTTTTTTTTCTATTTTTTTCAGGAACCTGAATAATTAATGGCAGAGGCATCATAATTGCCTTTCTGTCCTACAATAATCCTTATTTTTTTGAAATCTAGAATAAGACCTAATGTACTCCATCTTCCCCAAGACTGATTAACATTTAAAGCTTTTGCTCCCAAAAAATGTTTCCACCTTTGATTCAGCATTGTAAAATTTGCACTTTTTGTAAAGTGACATAATTTTCTTTGTTATTACTATTTGCTCCTCAGCCTCTGGATTTTGAAAACAAGGTCTTATATACCCTAAGAATAGAAGCAACCAACACTCATCCTGATCCTCGTTTTCTTCAGCTGGGGCCATTCAAAGACACGGCTTTGGTCAAAATTTCTGTTGAAGACATTGATGAACCTCCAGTGTTCAGCAAACCCTGGTATTTAATGGAGGTAGATGAAGATGCCAAGGAAGGAAGTATTATTGGGCATGTTGTAGCCCAAGATCCAGATATAGCAAAGAATGCAATAAAGTAAGTCACTACACAACATGGAATTCTTTAGGTGTGGGTCAAGTCTCATGCACAGAGAGTGGTGAGAATCAAAGGTATTAAGAGGTCATTTGAGCAATTGAGCACATGGGGGCTGTTGGAAAACATTGAACAGAGAAAGATCTAGGGGAGCTTAGGACGGCAAATACAATTAGTACAATGAGCAGTGTAGGCAATGCTTTTGAAGAACGGCCTAGAGGCACCAGGTAAAAAGAAAGGAGGCATCAACATTTCATTGCCAGCATCTTCTAGTAGCTTCCCCAAACTGTTCATAAAATTATGCTTTTATACCACCTAAAACCCTCAAACTGGTACATTTCTATGTTCGCTGGTGCTTGATGGTAGTCAGCGCTCTGTACATAACATCCACGTTCAGTAGCTTAACTATTTAGTGATGACAGTATACTGAATAAGAAATGATTGCGAGAAAGTCATAATAATTAGAGGTAAGAGGTCAGCACTGTGAAATTGCTATAATTGTTACCAATCTGCTGTTATTATCTGCAGTAACAAACACGGCACTTAAATTTGTGTATTTACCATGCAAGTAATTATGAAAACTGATCTCTGCATTCCTGAACAAGACTTCTATTTCCTGCAGCAGTATGCTTTGAGGTAGGAGGTGTGAGAGGAGGAAGAGAATAAAATATTTTTGAGTAAAATATGTATAAAATCTCAATTTAACCTGATAATGACTGCCAACTACTAGGCTAATTAAAAAACAACTGTAAAGCAAGTTTTTCCTTGCTGGGTAAGAACAAAGCAAAAGCAAGTATCATAAAACAAGATTTAAAGAACTTTCATCTAAAAGAAAAACTAATTGAAAGATCTGTCTATTGAGTTTGGTGGTCCTTGTGACACCTCAAAAATATTTTTTTATAGATAGATACTTCCTTATATCTGCAATATGTGTCCTTTGGTGACAGAGTTCATTAAGAAACAATCAATTTGAAAAAAATCTTATCTAAGAATGTTCACTTTTAGTTGTTATTCCAGAATTCACTTTATGAGCTAAAATGTAGTTTCAAATATCAATCTACAAACTGCCTACATAACAATTTGCTCTTCATCCTGCTCAGTAGTCTTAAAATTGATTCGCTGTATTTGTAGCATACAGGCAGGTACTGGAAAGCATAGGTTAATTGTAAAGAAAACATTCTTGATTACGTACAGTTAAAATTAGAAAAGTTTTAGAGGTGGCTATGAGCTAAACTGGAGAGTGCCACAGGAGATAGTGATGCTCAATTATACTGTATCTTGACAGATATTCTGTAGATCGACACACTGACCTTGACAGAATATTCAACATCTATTCAGGAAATGGATCCTTATTCATCTCAAAGCCACTTGACCGAGAAGAAACTCCCTGGCACAACATCACTGTCATAGCAACTGAAATCAGTAAGTTGAAGATAAAATTTATTTCAGAATATTTGAACTGAGAAAATAATTAAATTCTGCAGTATCTATGACTTCTCTTGTTTCATTAGTTTTGCCCTTATCCAGATATTATCAATAGACAAAACACCATTAGATGCACATCTGAAAGTTCAATTTATTATTTTAAGATATGATTTGTCCATTTTTCAAAAGATACAAAATTGTGTACAATATATGTTAGACAAGTTAACTGGTTTCCTGAGAATTCACATCAAATAATTTGGTGCAGGTGTGATGTACTGGCTCCATCCCAAGCTAAGTCTTCAGGAAAATCCTTGGGGTGGTGGGGCAGGGAAAAATGTACATGACATACAAATACATTGTCAGAACAACCTCTGTAAATGGGAACAAATTATGCTTTACCTCAACTGATTTAACTTATCTCAGAAAATGTCTTTTTTTGAAGCCAAGACTAGAGGAAATTCTTTGTTCTCCATGTCTGAAGCAAAACGTGGGTCTTAATCTTTCATCTGGATTCTTTACTATCCTTTTGGATGCTTTAGATATGGATGTCTCTTGCCTAGCTCTTTTCCAGGCAACAGTCATCAAAAGGGAAAACAGACACTGATATTAGTGAAAAATTTTTCTCCCTTCCTTCATTCTCCTTATAGATTTCCCAGAAGCCATTCTGCTTAACAACTTGGGAGTTGGCTAATGTGGAGAGATTAATCATATCCCCATTTTCAGAAAGATTTATATATTTTGTCTTTTCCTCTTAAATGCTTTTCATTGTTTGGTCTAACATGTTCTGCATTTTCAACATGTATAGAGCGAGAATCCTCTCTGGCAATAACTTGAGTTTGGAGGTTTGTGAAGAGTGACTGATGATCATAACTTGCATATCTCCATTTATTGTTTTGTTTTTTTACACTGTGGGGAGAAAGGACAACTTTGACTTGGGTTTTTTGTGCATTTGTGTGTGTTTGTGCTGTTGTTTTTGATTGACACCATTTTACTGCTTAACTGATTTGAAAAGGTAAATGTTCTTAACAGTTCAACATCATGGACCAAATTTTGCAATGAATCATTTGCTGTACTGATATATATAATATAACTCCAAAACAACATATGGACTTATTTTTAATGCAAATCAATTTAGACNAAGGAAATATAATTGTTTTAGTATAATCAAGAAAATTAAACATTTCTAATATCTATTGGAAAAAAAATGTACTGGATTATTTTCATACATGTATCTTTGTATTGTAATATACATAATTTTCTTTTTTCAGATAATCCTAAGCAAAGTAGCCAGATACCTGTCTTCATACGGATTTTAGACATAAATGATCATGCACCAGAGTTTGCCAACTACTATGAAACATTTGTTTGTGAAAATGCAAAAGCAGGACAGGTAAACCAATACTTATATTGCCAAAGAACTTGTAAGGAAACTACCCTGTGGTGCCATAAGGAAGGCTTCAAGATATCTTAGTTTGAACAGCAGCAAACTAACCAAGCCTCTTCATTTCCTATCTTCTACAGCAAATATATGTTGATTCAAAAAAGGAGGAGATAATAGATGAAGGATAATATCTTAGTACATTAACATAGGATATAATACAAAATGATACTCTAAGGTTGTTTTCGATTTCTAATATCAGAAAATATTTTTCAGAAATAGTCGTGTGCAATGCTACAAAATCCTTTCCATTGTTCAATAATTCCATTTCTTTCTGGACTTTCATCAGAGGCTTAGTTTGTATAGCCACACCTTCTGATGCCTAAAATGCTGGTAAAAATTGAGATGCAGACACTGCAGTATAGGAAAAAGGGTATTACTTTGGTTTAATAGGATCCCAGGTGCACCACGACAAAAAAGAAAGAGATGTTACTGTGAGTATACAATTTATGGACTTCATCGATTAGCATAACTATTTAAAATTCCCCATAAGAAACCTAACAAATGAAGTAATTGCCCCCTTATTCAAATTACCTCCCGCCAAAAAGGTTACAACTTAGTTTACAAAAACATGTCCCAGGGATGGGGCTTTGTTCAAGGTTGGTGCCTCATGATCTTGAGATTGTGGAGATTGCTTCGTCTTCACCAAAGAATTCTGAACAAGGCTAGAGTACAAGGGTTATAAACATGTGGGGCTAAGATACAGGGAGTAAAATTACGGGAATAGGAAAGGATATAAGGTATTTTTAAAAAGAGTATAAAAGTATAATGAAAAAGGACAAAAAGCCCATCAGGCATCACTTCAAGTACACAAAGAAGGAAAATATTTATTATGTCTCAGTAAACAAGGCATGAATAACAAACATTTTCAAAAATATAGGGCAATGCAACTGCTTTCATTGTAAGTTAAAACTCAATTTGGTATTAAGTGGAGTCTGGTCAAAGGTCATGCATATCCCTTTCTAAACTATTCTAGCAATTCTGTAAAAATATAAAAAGACAAGAAAAAAATTTGAAAATAAAACAAAATGGTTATTTGGATTTAAGTAGGCAAACCAACAGAACTCAGAGCCAGCATATTAGAGAAATGCCCTAACAGTGCTGCCATTAGAACGTAATCTATTTATGCTAATGCCACTCAGTCTTTCAGTTTTAAATCCTGTGAAGAAAGACATATGGAATTCTGATTTTTTAACTCTGAAAGTATTTACCAAAGAAATGGATTTAGTAGCAGATAGGGTGCTTTGAGATTCTCTCTCCAGACTGGACCTGAGACCATGCAAGAGTCTCTTCTCTAGAGTGATTAATTTTTGACTGGAAGGAAAAACTTGAGCTCAACATTTTTGCGAGCACAAAACCTGAGCGGATTCCTACTCTGGGAGAGACAGGGCAGGATGAATCCCTAAATTCACCTTAGGTCTCTCCTCAAGTCTCATTAGCTTTAGGCTGTCATCACCCAGCCAAAGCTGGCTGACTTCATGGAGACTATATAGACAGGGTCAGAATGTGTAACATTTTGCTTTTCTTTAGGCCACAGTGACTATACAACATTCAAAGGCTTTACAAAGATGGATGATATGGATACACATTGGGAACCATACTAATGTTTTACCTGAGTTGCTGCCCTGTGATTTATAAGTCACAGAGGCTGCACTGAAAGTAGCATAGACGATACCTGAGATGAGTTTAGCATTTCAGGTACTGCAAAACACTGTGCAGAGCAATAACCTGTAATAATATATCAGTTGCAATTCAAGTGATGTTTTATGAATTGTTTAACAGATTTAAAAAAAAGAGAGAGAGAGAAAAAGAGGCTGCAATAGATTGTTGGGAGACTGCATTCAATTTTCTTTATTTTTCTTTCACAACCCTTAATATCAGAATTCAGGCAAAATTGGTTAGAATGATAGAGGATACTTTGAGTAAAATCTCTTGCCTTTGAAGACATATTTGACAATTTTTAAAACTATTTTTCAAGAAAGTTTTACTGCTTTTCATGTCAATTATATAAATAGATGAATATACATATCAAAGGCAGCAATGAATTAAATTAAAACTATGGAAGGAATTATAATATCAAAAAAATGAAAAAAGAGCACTTTTCACAACAACTGAGGTTTATGATCATATCCTAACCAGTGACATAAATTGTCACTTAAGAATACAATTCAAGCCTTATAGGAGGTGCAAAAATTCTCTAAACTTTTGGCTATTATACCCATATAGCTTTAGTTTATGACTTACAAGCTGGGTTTTTTTTGGGTTGAATACATTCAGATAATTATATTTATTAATTTCAAACAGCTGCCATAGAACCTAAATTCTGTGTGTGTAACAATATTTCATTGCACAAGATGAAATTGAGGCAAATAAATCTTAAAATCTCACTATAATGACTGGTAAAAAAGTAAGTCAGGTACTTTAATTCCATAATACAAAGAAAGGTTCTAAATCTTACAAATGAAGATCTAATTGAAATTAATATTGTGCAATTTTGTCAACCAGCAAACACAAGTTTTGTCATATATTTGAAAAAGTTCAATCTGGGCATACTGGCTGTCAGTTTCCTTTACCCAATTTCCATCTAGTCTAGCATACTTGAAGAAATATCACTAATGTATGAAATGTCATTTACCTTTCTGGTAAATTCCCTGCTTTCCTAAAAACAGAGATGACAGAGACCCATTAGATAGGCATGCTGTTTTTCAGACCACCCATACATTCAGTTTACCAATGTAATTTCAGCAATTATTTTTCCGCATTGGAAAACCTGACAAAAATACTAGGAAGACAGTGTGCATCAAGTGTAGCTACAGAAAAATGAGAGATCCATACTGTTTTTCTATTTGTTAACAGTTGGGACCCTCAAGAGAGGCACCTGAGTTATTATCTGGACATTTACACATAGGTGACTTAGTATCTCAGAAAGCAGAGTACATTCAGTACATGAGAGAACTTTTATTTTGGTGTTTAAAAATAGCAATGAATGTAAAGATATGATCTTGGATGTTTTGGCCAAGGATTCTGAGCTCCAGAGAGGCGGTATTGGTCATGTCTCGCAGTCCCTGTATAACATAAGAAAGATAGAATCATGTGTTCATTTAGTACTACTCCAACTTATTTTAGAGATCACCTAAAGCAACATTTTTATTAGAACCATTATTGCTTCTTGACACACAGCACTGCTTCTACACCTGGTACCCATAGCAAAAGAGTCAGACTTAGAAGATAAATATATTTAGTTAATTTATTTTTTTTTAACCTGGACAGTTATTAGTCACACTGCTCTCTAAGTCTCAGGTGCATTGGGAAGCAGTCAGAATGATCAAATATTGTTCTCTGCCACCAAGCAACATTGCTCATTCTCAGCATCACCAGATATTAGAGGCTTCAGTCACAGTGTTTTTCAGATAGCCTTAGGAGGGTCAGAGGAAAGAAAATCCAACAGAATGTCTCCTCCTTTTTTGTCTCCAAACAACAATGGTATGACTGGGGAGAAAACTTATCACTAAAGGTTAATAACAAACAAGGTTCATAAGGCTGAAACCCATTTGTCATCATGCAAATCTTGTTCCATTGGCTAGGACATAGGCTAAAGAAAAGTAGGAAGCAGTCTTTCTCTTGTGCAATTTAGAAAACTGTAATCCTAGAGCCCCAGGGACTGTTGTGGGGAAGGCTTTGGTACAAGTTTTCTCATGCCCTTGTCACGGGAATTAATTGGGTCTTTTTCAGATGGATTAGAGGAAGAGTCCTCTCCATGGAAACCAGGAAGATTTACTTAAGGAGACTCATTTAACTGAACAATTTGTTGGTAAAAAATTAACTCCATAGTTTATTGCATAGTTTATTATTGGCAAAAAATTAGCTGCTTTCAACACCCATCAAGAAAACAACCTGAGTCCCTTTTTTTTCTGCTGATGCTGTATTCTTTCCTGCCATTCAGGGGCTCTCAGACATCAGAATGTAGAAAGTTTGTTTCCTTCTTCAAAGACCAAGCTGATTTTTATTTTCATTTCTCTCCATAGCCTCCCTTACTTTTTAAATAGAGCAGAGAGAAATCACTTTTTCTCAAGTGGACATCTCAACATCAGTCATGACTTTATATACATTGTAGCTACTTCACTAGGTATACACCTATTGCCTTATTTTAGTGAGAGACCCACGCTAACAGTCTGCCTTTTGAAGTAAGAATTGAAGTGAGAGTTTTCCAACTTTTGATAAGCATTCAGTCCTGCTTTAAAACCGCCAAAACATTTGTGGAACAGGGCCAAGATTTGGAGACCAAACTGCTTTGCTTTACTGAACATGAAGTTTTGTCAAGTGGCAGGCGTCTATGGAGACTTGCTCATGCACGATGGAGGCTCTTTTCTGCAGCTAGCACCTTACAGGTGGATATCCTAGAATTGTGTCTGTAAATGTGTGATCACTCAAGCCACGTAATGAGAAGATGGAGATCCACTGACAGCTTTTACATAATACTTTTACATCATACTTTTACATCTTTTACATAACCATCATCCCACATATTTGCTCTGTGCTGTTAGCAATACATTCAAGATTAGTCAGTGACTGGCTCTACCAGATTGTACTGGCAGGAAAAGGGGCAAGAAGAAGAAAGGACAGGAGAAACAAAGCTGTTCTTCCATCATTTCCCCATGATATTTGCACATTATATTCTCACGATTGTCAAAAATACAGTTTCTCTCACAGTATTTTTTCCACATAATTTATTGCAGACAAAGCGGTGAGATCTTTCCAGATTCCTAGAGAAATACTTGCAGTACCAAAAAAGTTCAATACTTTCAAGAAAGCCAGTACTTCGAGATACAGAATTTGTTCTGTTCTCTCCTATACTATTTATAAAATGTGTTAGACAAAAACAAAGATTTCCCAAACATTCCTTTCTCAAGTGCTTAGTGATGTTTTTGTCATCTCAGAAGCAGCTGAAAGTGATTAAGTGATGTTTGAGACATTTCTCTGTTGTAAAATAACCAGGTTTAACTAAGAGCAAGAATGAAAGCCAAAATGATTCAAGTGGATTGAAGGCCTAATTCTCTCTTATGTGGCATACAGAAACAAAAAAATTCAGCACTTGTCATTGTATCTCTACCTTAACAGTGTCTGTCTCCAGTGGTCTTTGTGTCTGGAAGTACAGTTTTTATACTATATGATAATCACATTATATTAAAACTTGAGAAGGGCAGTCTACAACACTGACCATGTTTAAATTCCTGTGAAAGTGACAATACTTTTCACCATTTATAGTGAAACTTGAAAGAAGGAATTTTGGAAAAAAAATTAGAAATAAAATAGCAACCACCAATATGTTACTGTTTTGAAAACAAGCAGCAGCAGAATTCTTTGCAGACATTCTATTTGTCTCAGGTTTAGTTTTATTAGTAGAAATGTTTTACCTGAAAACACCTTGTATCTATCAACCCATGGACTTCATCTTGTTCATCTTTCTCCAAGGAACTTTTCAAGAATCTGTCTGAACCATGTGGCTGTACTTTAAAAGAGTATACCGTGGAGCCAAGGTGTGATTGCTGTTTATTTGCATGGCATGTCAAGCCAGCATACGCTGAAAATTTCATCTTAAAAGCAGCCAGATGGTGCTGACCTCTGTGCTGGTAAAGCTTAACATTTGCTTTAATGGTTCCTATACTCCTTTTAAAGGCATTCCCAAGGCTGAACCTGTGACCAAAGCCTTCTACTTGTGCAGCTCTCTGTGTATACAAATGCAGCCTCAGGAACACTGACAGCATGCTCTGAAGTGCAGAGGGACCCTTCCTATTTCAGAATTCCCCCACCTAGATTTTACTTGCTTGCTGTCTTTAAAACAACTTGAAGAACATTGAAGGGCAGTCTTTGCCTAAGGATGTATGAGTTACATCTGAGGAATCTGTTTCTAGGCAGTCCATTCACCCCCAACCACTATTTCAGACATGAGTATGAATAACTATAAAATAGCCTGCAATCACAATTTTGACTGTGGTGTAAGTCTTGGCCCTAAAATCACAGCATCCAGGAGAAAAAACCCAAACAACACAGAACAGGATTATAATCAAACCATTTCCATGCTTGGAAAATATTTCAGTGGGAAATAGGTCCAAAGCCTTTAACAGAATATCTGTCTTTATCATGAAAGAAATAAATAGAACCATGGGATCACACAATGATTTGGATTGAAAAGGGCCTTAAAGATCATCTAGTTCCAACCCCTTTGGCCATGGCCAGGAATGTGACCCACTAGACTAGTTGGGCTGCTCAGGCCTCCATCCAACCTGGCTTGGAACACTTTCAGGGATGGACCATTCACAGTGTCTCTGGGCAACCTAAGTGTCTCACTGTCCTTTAAGTGAAGAATTCCTCTCTAACATCTAATCTAAACCACTTTTAATTAAAAACCATTCCCCCTTGTCTTGTCTGTGTAAGAAGTCAATCTCCCTTTCTTGCATAAGTCCTCTTAAAGCACTGGAGGATGACAATTAGGTCTCTTTTGAGCATTCTCTTCTCCATGCTGAACAACCCCAACTCTCTCAGCTTGTCTTTATAGGAGAGGTGCTCCAGACCCCTAATCACCAAAAGGTGATTTCCCTACTCTCGACTTGCTGCAATAGACTCACATCTCTGTTGTGCTGAGGAAGCCAGACCTGACTGCAGTACTCCAGGTGGGATCTCACAAAGGACGAGTAGATCAGTAGAATCATCTCCCTTGAGCTGCTGGCCACTCCTCATTTGATGCAGCCCAGGATACAGCTGGCCTTCTGGGCTCTGAGTGCACATTGCTGACTCATGGCCAGCTTCTTGTCCACCTGAGCCCCCAGGTTCCTCTCTGCAAGGCTGCTCTCAATGAGTTCTTCTCCCAGTCTGCACTCATATCTGCAATTGCCCTGACCTAGGTGCAGCACCTTGCAATTGGTGAGATTCTCACAGGCCTGGTCTCAAGCTTTCCCAGGTCTCTCTGGATGGGATCTCTTCTTTCTGTTGTGTCAACCGCCCTGCTCAGCTTTGTGTCATCTACAAACTTGCTGAAGGTGCATTTGATTTCCCTGTCTATGTCATTGATAAAGGTATTGAAGAACATCTCTCCCAAGACACCAGTCATTGTCAGAGCACTGGTAAACAGCATGGTCCCAAGTGCTTCAAGAAATATTTCCATTGGGAATAATTCTTCATTTCATACTCATTTAACATTGTCAAACTGCTACAAACACCTAGTCCTGAATGTGAAAGAGAAAATATCATGTCAATGCTTATGTTTAAATTTTCATTACCTTCAAAGAAAAGTGACTACTAAAAACTTGAATTCACCAATTAATATCCACTCAAGAGTATGACACTGTTTTTTTTCAAACACACAGAAGTGTACATGCACAGGCAGCCCTCAAAACAGTGATGATGATGCTATACTTTCTAAACTGTGCTCATTCACTAGTTTCATGGGAAATTATTAAAGAAAGAAAATAATAGGAATGATTTTATCTTCTCTAATCCTGATATGCTTGAAACATATTAGAATAAAAGTAATTGTTTTGAAATGGCTCTCCTGTCATAAATCTTTACAGCATCAGAGATATTTATTTGAAGTTCTGGTGAAGAGTGATCGTAACTCAATATCCATAAGTTCATCAAAATGGATCAATATATTTCCAAAATGAAATTACAAAATGTACACAAAGGAGTACTATATTTTTCATATAAATTTGATCCTTAAAAATAGCTAGATAGCTTTCATTTCTGTGGTGATTATCATTGACATCATTGACTTTTATTTACAGTTGTATAACTGAAAAAAAAATCTTTAATTAGATAAGATTTCTAATTTCTTTCACCTGTTTGTCATTTGGAGCAATTCACCTGCAATCATGGTTTCTCATTGTTCTTTTAATCTCCTTTTTTTTCTGGTAGGCGAACAGCTGGTTCTCAATTTATGCTGCCAACAGTTAGATCAGGTAATAGGGTTGGAGTTTTTTCTTCTTCTTCAGCCTTATCCTCAAAAACAATTTTCATTGTAATTAGGCTCCTCTATGCCTGGTACAATTGTGCTTCTCCATGTGATTTGCACATGAAGAGACTCAAATCTAACAAACACCCCACAGATTACATCTCAAAAAGACCCAAGATACTCAACTACAATTTCTGGTAGTTATTACATCAGGATATTTTCTCCTTGAGTTTTTCATCAACTAACTGTAAACTGCACAAATATTGTCACTTACTCTAGCTCTCTCTTCTCCTGGGTACTTTTGCTTTACTTTTTCGTCCGTATTTTCAAACTTGTGTTAATGTGAAAGGAAAATTTCTAATTTAAATTTGGTATCTTAGCCCTCTCAGAATATTTTTTGTGGGTTTTTTTAGCAATATTTTTATACTCTGGAAAACTAAATTAAACCCCATCCTGGTCTTACTTTCTGTCCTAACACTCTCAGAGGTAGATCACAGGAAAGACAAAAGCAATTGGACACTGGAAAATTGTTGACATAAAGAGAGATTTAGAAACACACTAAACAAGATACTTCACCATAAATGGGGATTTGACTAATCTTGTGAAAGAGCTAAAAATTTAAAAAAAAAAAAAAATTAAAGACCAATGATCATTAAGTGTTTTAAAAGTGATTTCAATATGTAGTTATTATTTTAATTATAGTTAGAAAAAAACTTTATAATCCTGCTTTCAGCAGAGTCACATCCTTTTGTGCAAGGCTGATGTTCACAAATTACCTTTCAAGTTCCTTAATATGCCTCGAAAATAAAAAGAAATTGTAACAAATATTTTGTGCTTGTTTTAGAAGGAGCTGCTAGAAACTGAATGAGCTAAACTCAGACCTCTCAACTGTGTCTGTGTTATGGTTTGGTTTGTTTTCTTATTTTTTTACTTACAATTCAATATTATTAACCATAATTAAAGTACCCCAAAGTTAACTAGAAAAAATTGGTCAAATAGTCACGGTGGAGTACAGCACTAGCAGTAGAAGGTTTCTGAATAATACAGTAAAAAAAATACTTCAGTATATTTTGTAGCCCTATAATTATGTTTGCCTAATACTGTGTTCCATTCTGTGAGATATTAAATATTCTCCAAAATTCAACTCTATCCTCAAGTCTCATTCAAGCTGATGTTCAGAGAAAGTACATAAGGAAAAAGAATTCCTTATTTGATTAGTGCAAAGCTTAAAGATCTTGTTAGTGCTACTTGTCAGTTACTGCATTTCTTGAAGAAGTCAAGCTGCTCTTTCTTTGGAAATAAGAGAAAAACAAGCCACAAAGTCTTTGATAACAAGTGGCTTTGATATCTATGAAATTTTAAGACACCCTGAACACTGGAACACCTGAAAACTCAAGACACTCATTGGCTCCCTCTTGGCTTTGAAAGTGTCTGACTTCTGAACACGTTCTGCCTTTAAGCTTAGGTGCCACAGAAATGCACCTGTACTGACACACAGCATCCTCAGTTGAGATTTAGCTCTATTCTGCCACCAACTTTTGACATCTTGTGATTGAATGCAAACCTGTCCTCACAAGCCAAGGTGGACTGTGGGTTACTCTCTGGTATGACAACCACCAGGAAGGACAATAGACAGAATAGCCATTCATGCAGTTTTCTGCAGTTACTGTGACTCACACAATGTGGTTTGGTGTTAAATGTTGTAAGTCAATTCGTAAAACACAGCTGTTCCCTGGTACCTTTTACTTCCTCAGTTCTGCAGCTGTTTCCCTTAGCCTCTCTCTGTCAGTGCAGCAACAGATAGAAAAAGAGTCAAATTTTTAGCATTTATGTGTGTCTACATAAACATGAGTACACACATTGCACCTTTTGATGCAACAGAAAAGTTTGTGCAATCAGAGGTACTACTGAAACCTCTCCTTTTTCAGTCCACTCCACTCTGACCCCATTCTGGCACTATTATCATTCCTTCCCAGCTGGGCTTGAGTGGCCTTGTTAGGGCAGCTATTAAGCTCCACAGCCAGAGGTTTCAATTTAGGAGAGAGTAAAGCTTCTGTTTTTATTACCTCAGGAGAATTGAGCATCCTGCCAGTGCAGTACTTCAATTTATCGCCAGGAGCAGATGAGGTGGATTGAGAATTAAACCCACTTAACAACTGGTTTACACAGTACTCTCTCATTGCTACATGGGGCCACAGGAGGTTTATGGCTTATTCAGAAGGGCAAATGTTACTGTATCACTGCAAGATACTGAGAACAAATCAAAGCACATGGCTGTTTTGCAGTGAGGACTAGACCTTTTTCATCCTTTGTTATGTGTTTAAATGATAAAACAATTTGTTTACTCTAAGCTCTACTGTGTTTATGTGGGAAACATTTGGCTTAGAACATCAGTTTGTGTCTTCAGACAAAGATTCATTGGATTTTACTGGACAGGAAAATCAGAGAGTTGGAACACAAGATTTCTAAAATAGCATGAAATTCTTTTCTTTATAGCTCATACAGACTGTGAGTGCAATTGACAAAGACCAGCCTCCTCGAGGACACAAATTTTTCTTTGAGTTGGTGCCAGAATTTGCCGTTCATCCAAACTTCTCTGTTGTAGATAACAAAGGTAACTGCTGACCCTATCACCCCTCTCCCCAATATCACATAAAACTTAATTCAGAAATATTTATTGATTCTACATTTCCATTCTAGATAACACAGCAGGAATTATGACTAGAAGAAATGGATACAGCCGTAGTAAGACAAGTACTTACCTTCTGCCCATCATAATATTTGACAATGACTACCCGATCCAGAGCAGCACGGGCACGCTGACCATCCGGGTGTGCGCCTGCGACAGCCGGGGAAACATGCAGTCCTGCAGCGCCGAGGCTCTGCTCCTCCCTGCCGGCCTCAGCACAGGGGCACTCGTTGCCATTCTCCTCTGCATCGTCATCCTGCTAGGTATGTACCTGTGATGAGGTGTTTATTTCACACTTTGAGAACCCTGATATTCTTAAAACCATTATTCACATGTCCCTGCAGAAAAATATCATTACTATTTAGAAGATTGGGTGAAAAGAATGAAACTGTTAAAATTTAAATTAAAAGCTATTTAAATTAAATACTTTAGAAAATATAGGGTCAGTTTTAGTTACCATGCTCCTTTGAGTAATACTCATACTATAAAATCAGATCTTCATTTAGGTCCAGGACTTCAAAGTCATATATCTGAAGATGAGTGCTAACTTTTGAAATGATTAAATGTTATGAATTATATTAGGTTTTTAATGATGAAAGATTTGTGGGTTTTTTTTGTTCGCTCAAAAGCATAGGATAGAAATGTTCAATTTCTTGCAAGTAATAGTGAAAACACATGATTGAATAAGCGTGAGCACAAAAGTTAGACGGATGTTTAGAGGGTAGAAGAATTAGAAAGATGTGGTGACATATGAAGAAACTAGAATAAATGATAGCTCATAATCTGGTGTTAAGAACAAAAAAATTGCAACTTGCATATTTTGGTTACTAAAGAAGTGTCATCTTCTCTAATTTCCAATAAATCTCTTCAGAAAACCTCTCCTTTCCCACCTATCCTAGCAAACACACCTTACCAATGGGTCATCGAGAAGTGACAGGTTTATATAAGGGGATAACTTTTTTTTTCTTTTCAGTTTTTACACTAGACCCAAGATAACCTCTGTGATCCCCTTAATACTGGCTCTAGGTTTTAGAAGAAGGACAGTATATAGGAAATATATCTGCACTGGATTTAAGGAAGGGAGAATACTTGAGCTCTGACAAACTGATTGTCCATACTGCTTCAGTTCAGGCATGGCTGCTGGCTTGGTTTCAGCATTAGCCACCTTGGATTCCCCAGGATGTTGCCCAGGCATAGTCTGAGCAGCAGAATTTGCAGGGCACCACTTCCAGGAGAAAAGTATGGTTCCAACTCTACCAGACCTAGCTCTTCCCCTTGCATATTTCTTAACAGCATGACAACAAGCTCTGCATCTCTTAAGCCATCCTTCATGCCCCAATATCCAGAGTGAAAACATGGAGCATGAAACACATGCCCTTAACTCGCTCCCAATGAAAACATTGCTCTGATTGGCTGGAATGCTTTAGCAGAAATTGAACAAATCTGTACTAAACTTCGAACTCATCAAAATACAAAATGTCCCCTAAGGCCACAGCAATAGCACATGAGACTCAGAAGACGATCAGTGACCATTGCTGTGCAGAAAAAGTATGACCACCTCGTGTCTCTCAGCCCCAGGGTTGGGGGCCCTGCTCTACTTAGCACTGCAGACCAACATGAAGTCAAAGAAACATGTGGCTGTAGAGCACCTAAAAAGAATTTGTAGCCTACAGCTAGTGATACTCAGCATCTTATTTAATTTTCAGCAAGGTCTAGTGTGTTTTAATAGTAGGCTGGTGTCAACATGCCCAACCTAGGTGATGCATATTAAGTACCAGGTTGTGAAAGATGCTTCTTCATAATAACCTTTCAGTGATCCTCCCTTGTCTCGTGTATGGAGTTCTTAAACTTACTAAAATGTGTAGTTTCTCATCTAGCATTATGAAAACTTGAAAAGAAGGGCTTCTATACAGATACAAAGAAGAAAACCGAAATAAAGCAGAACAGAACACCATTTATATTCACATTATAACATGGCATGTGGAAGATCTGTGTTCCCCTCACTCTACCTGCAGCATGTCCAATCTTATCTTTTATTCACCAGTATTCATGTCATTCAGAGTAAAAACTGAAATCCTAAGGCTGAGCAAAACCCTTCAGCATTGTTGTAATTCATGGTTCAACAACCACTGTTATGTCTCATGGACACTGTTATGTCTCAGGTCTTTCTGGCCTCTCCCATTTTCTCCAGCTAGTGGAGAGAGAGTCAGATTTTTAAATGCACTTAAGCATTGAATTGCTACTGAAATCAATAGCATCTAGACACCAGAATGTACTTATAAATCTTAACTTCATTTTTTTATCTTCTCTTGTAGAGGTTCCTTTTTGTTCCTTTTGTTTCCTTTCCTCCTTACCTCTTCAGAAGAAAGAGTTATTCAACTAATACTTCATAAACTAAGGGGATCATGTTTTTTCAAAAGAAACATTCAGTAACAAAGACTGGATTTCATTCTCACAGACATTGAAGCAAAAGTTGTTCTGTCAATAATATTGATAGCTTAAGGTCTTCAGGTTCTTATTTTCCGAAGGACCTCTAGATCCCATATTCAGAAGTGAATTAGACACTTAGGAATACCTAAATCACTAACTTTCAAGAGTGTGAATAACTTTTGCTAAGGAAATTCAACTGCATTTGATGAAAGGACCTTTAGTGACTGCCAGAAACATGGTACTTCACAAAATTAAAGTCAAACCCATGATATTTTATGATATTGTTTACTTTTCAACTTCAGCTTAATTGTAAATCTGTTCAAAATATTTAATATTATGATAATTTCTCCCATAGTTTTAAAAAAGCATAAGTTTCTGACTACTATAAAATCATTAATACTTTTCCTTATTGACTTCAACTTGGAGATAGATTTATCACTATATTCCTACTAAAAATCCCATTCCAGCCTTAAAACTTTTCCAGGTCAAGAGATGATGTAAAATTTTGGCACATTTATTTACTTTCTAACTACCCATTTCTTCATTCTTCCTTTGTTTCCTTTCAGTTTTAGTTGTCTTGTTTACGGCTCTCAAGAGACAGAGGAAGAAAGAGCCCTTGATCATCTCAAAGGATGATGTTCGGGACAATATTGTGACCTACAATGATGAAGGAGGTGGGGAAGAAGACACCCAGGCTTTTGACATTGGCACACTGAGAAATCCAGAAGCAAGAGAGGAAAGTAAGTTTAGAAGAGATGTTATCCCAGAAACAATTTTTCAAATAAGGCGGACTGCACCTCTTTGGGAAAACATCGATGTCCAAGATTTTATTCATAGAAGGTTAAAGGAAAATGATTTAGACCCAGCTGCCCCTCCTTATGATTCATTAGCAACATATGCCTATGAAGGAAATGATTCCATAGCAAATTCACTCAGCTCCCTGGAATCACTTACCACAGAAGGCAACCAAGACTATGATTACCTCAGTGACTGGGGACCTCGGTTTAAAAAACTAGCAGACATGTATGGTGGAGAGGACAGTGATCGAGACTGACTGAGAAAGTAGTCTGTGATCTGGTCAGTGTTAGTGGAATTCATGTTTATGTTCCTAGATAAAGTGGCCTACTCTCTCTTGCTTGGGAATAAACAATTTACAAAAAATAGGTGTTGTCTTAGTAAGGGTTTGCTTAATCAATAAGTCAACGTGGATGAACATGAATGATTGAGATTTTAAAAAAATCTATAACTCACCCTCTCTGCCTAGAAACCTCCCATGAAAGGGTTTTATTGGGAATGAAAAGAAAATAAAAGGCTTTTTGTGCCTTTAATAATGACATGGAAACTCCATATTTTTAAATTGCTTTGCATTACCTTTCCTACTATCTTGGACAGTGTGTATCTGCATTGTAACATAATCTCAAAAATATACTTTAAAAAGATTAATGTTACTGCCATATTTATTGAGTTAAAGAATGTCTGTGTGTTGATTCATCCTGATATTTTTATATATGTATATTTATATTTTTGTATTTTTATTAAATAAATTGGTATTTATAAAAACACTATTTACTCACGTACTTTGTTAATCATAAAGAAATGTCCAATCCTTCTGAACAAAGGAAACTGCGTATTGTGCAATACTTCATTTTTGAATGCATCTTCTTATATTGGAGTAGTGGTTGCAATGTACTGTGCAAGAACGATATGGAGAGAGTGCTCTGTAATGGGAATGCAGTGTAGAAACAAGAAAAACAATTTTGAAGAGGTGATTATAAATAAACACACTCTGACTTGCAACGTGTATTGCTATATGGCATAATAATACAGTTTCATGGTGAAGCTCACTTCCACATACCCTTCTTATGTGAACAGATGACCACGGAAAGGGTTTAACAGATATGTTCCTGGGGATCGAAGGAACGATTCAAAGTTGTTCTGGTAAATGTGAAAATAATTTTTAATATCGCTTCAAAGAAATTGAATAATTAAGCCTACATCAATAATGAAAGGAAGGCTATTATACACTAATCTTATTTTGGAATTTTGAGACAATTAGAAAAATCAGACATGTTACTAATAGTTTATTTTAAATAAAAGGGAACAAAGCAAAAAAAATAAAGTCTAGCTAGTATTTTATTATAGATGTTAATGTTCGAAGAATTGTGTAAATTAGTATATTTCCTAAAGCCCTAATGGCAGTCATCAAGTATATATTTTTGTTTAAAACATATTTGCTGGATAAGCTTTTATGCAATTCACATTTTTTTTCATAACACGGAATAAAGGAATATAAATAGATCATGTGATCTAACAAATTTGAAGAATTTATCCATACTTGTTAAAAAAAAAAGAAAAATGTAAAACCTCAAATTTATGGAAAAGAAACAACAATGTCAACAATGTAGGAAGTACATCATCCAGAGCATTTCCATTTTTAACATCGACTTTAAGGAAAACCAACACATACTAATGTCCAAAATAATACTGTTTCAAGTTTTTCTCTATGTTACTTAGCCATTTTTCAGGTCTCTTCAGAAAGAAACTTAAGATACACGTGGACAACATAATGCGCACTACTGAGGCACTCATCTCTTAGCATAAAAGTAATAAAGAGGCTGCAGCCAAAGACCCCTCTACCAGACCTAAGAACACACTCCTGCCTACTAACTTCTTCTCTACTGTGTTGACTTTCAGATTATATATCAAAAATATTTCTTTATTATTCCTTATTTAGTCCTTCTTCCATAATATTCTGCCAGCCCCAAGGATGTATCTCAAGTTTCTTCACACTGAACTCCTGTTTTTTTATGGAAAGGAATGTCTATGTTTATGATTGTGGTTCCAAACAAGCACCTGAACAGCTTGATGTGAGCTGCATATCAGGTCTGTGACACCATGTTACAAACAAAAAGCCTTAGTGTCTCAGAAATGTCAAAATAACCTGCAAACATGTGGCAGCTGTAAACACGGATGTGATGCAGTTACAGGGCATGAGTATTTAACTTGATGGTATAAGAATACATATTGCTGTTTTGTGCCTTTTGGAGGTGAAAGCAAAAGAGTTATGGAGTGTATGTTCTCAGCCTATTGCTGGCAAAGTGAAAGTACACAGGAATCTATTAGTCTTTGAATTCAATTTCCATATATTTAGGGCACTGCCTTAAGATACGATAGAAGAAAAAAGAGCAAGAAAAACTTATATCCCTGAAGAGAAATGACTTGGGGGGGAGGGGAGGAGTGAAACCCAAACGAAACCAAACTAGAAAGAAAATACAGGATAAACTTCCTTGACTTATAGAAATTGTACTCCAAATTTCATCTTACACAGTAAAGGAGATCTTACAGTGATCTTGTAAATTGTCATCAGAGGTCTACACAGGGGAGTAAAATAACAGCTGAGAGGAAAACGAAAATCTGTCCTCAAGCAAGAACTGATACACGCAAGGTATATGTCCATGGAGTTGACTAAGTATTTAAAATGTCAAGACTTGGTGCAGGAAACATCAAAGGGTACCAGTGAGACTTCAAAGAGGCCACTAGTGAAGGCAGGATGAAAGGAACAGGGAAATTCTTCTTCCTTGAAGACACGAAAATACTTTAGAAATAATATTTTCTACATAGAAATAATCTTTTTTCTGTATTTTGGGAGCTTGATTTGTTTTTCTTCAGTGACAGAAAGCAGAAAGAAGTATAGTAGAAATCCCCTCACAGACTGTTCTGGTACAGATATGTGCTCAGTATCATTATGTCATGGTACCACTGTGGTACTTTGGAAAGAGCAGAAAGCCAAAAAAATTCAACAAAAAATGTACATCCCTGCCCTACTCTCACCCTAGGTTTCCTCATCCTGTGAGTCATTGCCACTAAAGAGAGGAAACTATAGCCTTTAGTTTCAGAGAGAGAATAAGACTTTCTCATGCTTTCCTGTTAGTTCACTAGTGAATCTAAGAACTGCGTATTTCTCAAAGCAATATCTGTGTAAAAGATGACCTACATGGATTTACAGATCACAGAAATTCATGTAGTTGACACAGCAAAACAAGTAATTTCTCAAAATTTCTGGGAATTTCAAGCATTCTTATAATGAATAAAAGTAGTTGACAAAAAGTATATTGATTCCCAAAGATACGCAAGAGGAAAAGAAGTGGCCTCTCAGAGCTTGAGGAATATTGCTGGTTTTATAGGTCCGCATTTGGAAAACCTAGATCCAGCATGGATACTCCTACCCTAGTGTGGAGGAAGGAGCTAACTGACACAGAAAATGTCTTTGAGTTGTCCCATATAAAATGATACTGATTAAGTTCTTAGCTTCCTTTGGCATTTCAAGATGGTGACACTGATGGGTACTATTTACAGAAGATCCAACAAAAAAAGACCAGGAGAGACCAGGATTCAGCTGGATAGGCAAGTAAGTTCAATAATGGGCAGAAGTGGTAATTGAGAGGGGGATATACCATAAAAGTTAAACAGCAAAATGCAAAGAGAGAGACGAGACATCAGAATTCCTTCTAGTGATGCTTCCGCAGATTTTCCTCCCTCTGTGAGAGAACTGTGAGAGAACTGAGGCACAGAAGTGCTGGGCATTTCATATTTATGCACATCTTCATCTTCTGTGAAGTCAACTGTGATTAGCAACGTTCTGGATCCATGGGACTGCCTAATATGTCAGACATGTCTCACTAAGGAGTTAAAGGCCTTGGGACTTTAGAAGACGCCCCAGAGAAAGGAGAAAAGTAATTTTTATGGTGCTAATCTCACCAAGGATCTCTTTTCTGCCACTCAGATCTGTTGTGGTTCACTGCAAAAAAGAAGAAGCAGTTGGGAAAACTTAGAATTTACAGGACTAACTCGTAATCTCTAGCAGAAAACCTACTTGTGACTGCTAAGGACCAAGATAAATTTAGTAACTCCCAAGGAAATACTGTTAGATTCAGTGATCATTCTGAACAGACTTAAATCGATTTTGAATGGGCACTCTCCAGGGTTAAGAACAAATAAGCTGAGAAAAAGGAGAAAAAATGAACACAGAAAAAAAGTCAAGTGAATGTTCCAAGGTAAAAAAGAAAGACAAGCATAAAACCATTCCAGCTTGATGGAGGCCGTGTTTTGTAATGTCTACATATTTTCTTTCTTTTCACTTAAACTGAATTTTGTACCATTTCCATAGACTTACAAGCTTACTCTGATAAGTAGTCTTATCAGTAAAAAATGATGCTGGAGACAAACTCCCACAGGTTACATTTTTCAGTGAAATACTGAAAGAGACTCCTCATTATGTCAGATCAAGCAACCTAAATTCAACCACTATCATGCATAAAAATGCCTCAAATTTTTATTCCTTTCATTAAATTTCTTTTTCAGAAGAGATTAGTCACATACAGAAAAAAAAAAAAACCAAAAACTTTCCCTTAGTATTTTTCTTATGCATTGATGACAACAGACATTAACAATTTTTGTTCTACCAAAAGCATTTCAACTGCTAGTGGTCTAATTTACAATGAATGTTGTATTTTAAAGTTACATTTACACTTCACTTCTCCCTTTTGTTAAGCAGACAGACAGTGCACATAAGTGTTTGGGGCATTGCATATTGGAGCATTGTTACAGTTCATGTTTTACAATTGAATTTATAGACAAGCAAGCAGTCCCAGAAAGAAAAAAAAAGCAGAATGGGGATATCAGATTTTTTTGCTTCTGGGAAAGAGGAATTCTAGAAGAATTTTTCAGGAACATAACATGGATATTATTTTATAGGCACCTGTGCTATATGCTTGGGCAAGTGTATATATATATACACAAATTAAAAAAAATCCCCACTTTATTATTTAAAAGGTTAACTGACAGTGACCTTTAGGTACCATATCTCACCAAACACAGATGTCCATCTAAAAGGAAAAAAATCCATGGCAGAACTCAAGACACATTCAACTAAGTGCAAACCAGAGGATATAAAACAATCACAGGTTGTTTTATGCTGTTCTAGAATTTTTTTGTTAGAAGGTATATTTTACACTTCAGTTCAGTTTCAGTTCATTAATCATAATTCAAACACAGAGAGATCTGGCCTAAACTCTACTTAAAAATCAATTCCAAATTTGGGGGTTACATCTTCATTAAAATCTCACAGAAACAAAAATGCAGAAAAGAATGTTGTGAATATCAATGTTCTTGTGTTTCAAAGAAATCATGCTGACGTTATTTCTGCAGGCGAAGTGAGTGCCTTTGCTTGGAATCAGCCCACTGGCTGTCACAGGGCACCATGCAGCACAGGAAATCCAGGAATATATACTTCTTTCTTTTACTTCCTGCCCCCCATCATCCCCATTCAAAGCAAAGCACCTTTCTCCCACTCCAGCAAAATTCATTAGAATACATTTTTAGAAAAATTTTAGATCACCAATAAAAGCCAAAGAAGTGACAGTGTCTTGTCACAACTCCAATGTCTTTCTCTTGTACACTGTTTTAGCAGGAAATACATTTTCATTGCAGTCCTGAAACATAAAATGTGAGCACATTCCTGTTTTTTTCATTTTGTCATGGAATTTGACACAGCTCCTGTCATAACACATATTAATATACCTTTATCAAGCTTGGAATGAACTCTGTAATTTTAAAAGCATTTGCTTTTAGAGTCAGTGTGGCAAACATTTCTCCCATCACTTCTCACAGGGAAATGACAGGCTGTACAAAGTATGACTGCACAAACACTGATCTTGAGTTTTGGTGGGAGTAAAATGATAACACTGTTCATTGCTTATAGTTCTGTCCTTCAATTTGCCTTTTGAGTTACTGGTAGACATTTAGACCAGACTAGAAACAGTTTATGATCTATTTGACTAGTGCAAGAATATCTTCAGAGCAACACAGGATCCAAAAACCTGTCCGGGATCCTTACAGACTTCCATTCCCTCCAGCAGCTGGAGACAGAATGGCCCTCCCAGAGACTAAATCATGTAAGAACATATCTGACACATGCTAGTGGAAGAAGGGGTGAAAGATAGAAAGAGTTTCACGAGTAAAAATGGTGACAAGAAAATTTGGGCTGGGATTTTCGTCACTTGAGACTTGCTCTTGCAGCTGTCAGGAAGCAGGCTGCTAGTTGCTAGGGGCAACGATAATAATACTTACTCCTTACGTAATGCTTTTTATCCCTAGTTTTTAAAGCTTTTTAACAAAGAAGGTCAGTGTCATTATCACTGTTTTACAGGTAGGAAATGCTCTTATCTGTGCACCAGTTCCCCTAAGGACACTCAGCATGACGGTAGTGAAGACAGAAGCAGAAAACTGCTCTTCTCTCCACAGGCCATAATACCTTGAAAAGAGCTAATGATTTAGGAGACATTAATTTATGTACCTTTGCTGCTTAAAATAAGCAGAAATTTTGCTTTTAATTAGATTTTGCTGTCCCACAAATTTCAGATATCTTAAAAGAAGAAAAACTTCCATGTGACTGTGAGTCAAAGATTATTTCCAAACCAAGATTTCTTTGGACGAGTATGTGTTTTGGAGACAAATCCAAGACAGTTTCAAGAGGATGAGTTCAGCTGCTTTCCTGGGCTTGCCTCCTTCAGGAAAGTGAATGAAAGAGGCTTTTAATTCCAGGTACAAAGGATAAAGGATAGAAAAAGAAATGTGCAGTAAGTCCTACAGACTGTAGGAATATGCTCAGATTTGAAAAAGAAGTAGCTTTAGCCTAAAAGTTAATCATTCACTTAAAGCAGATTAGAGTGGTACAGAAGGGGTGGACAGTAGAAGAGTACCAGGTTGTAGTACCCAACACCAGCTGGTCTCCACTCCTTCAGAACTAATCGGGTTTTATTTCTAAGGACTCCTTCCATGCCTTTCCATTTGATTTCCTGATGAGACATTATCTTTTGATTGCTGAAAAAAGATTAATTTTTCTCCAGCAATTCCAGATTTGTAATTTAATGACAAGTCTTTAGGAGCAAGCTTGAACAGCACTTGGCAGGGATGCAGAGAGAAAGCAAGACATGAAGAGGCTTTTCAACCCTATCCACCGTGTAAAGGAAGGGCTTTGTTTCAGCTAACACTCAAATTAGGATACAGAATGGGCACCAGGCAGCACAGCAACATCCAACGGGATCCAGAATGAGAGCCAAAGAGAGTAAACAGCTTCCCCACCTGCTAACACATATGCTGCCATCTGCAACTTACTGACCAAGGGGGAAGTTTGATCTTTTCCAAAGCAATGCCAGTATGTTTTCTTCTGTGCCTTCAACCATCCTGCACAATAGTGCCAGAATATTTGTTGTCACTGATGTTCAGCCAACCCTGCATTGCTTTACAGCCAGCTTTTGCACCGCAATAGCAGTGAGGGCCAGATTTCACCCACCGCATGTTCCTTCCCAGTCAGTGACGTGCTGAGGTACTTACCAACACCAAACTCATAGCAAAGTGTTATAAACACCGTAATTTTTAGAGGTAAAAACCCCCACGTGTTAAAGGTCTTTCTCTTGATTTTATGAAAAGCCTTTAAAATAAAATTAAAATGAGATTTGCATTACATCATTGACACAAACACATTCTTGTACTAGTGATGCAATCTGATATTAATACACACATTTATACACTTGCAATAAAGTGAAAGCCTGAGGAAAGAGGTAGTATCTTTTGTCCAACTATATTAGCTGCTTCAGTAAAGCCAGACATGCTTTTAGGCTTGTGAATCCTTTCTCATAAGAGGCATATTCCTGCAGTCTTTAGGGCTTACTACTTGTTTCTTTGTCTATCCTTTTTTCTTTTTTACCTGAAAATGATTTTTTTTTACTTTCATACATTAATCATGTTTGGAGAAAGAGCCTGACAACAAAGGACTATTTATATACAAGTTTTCTATTATTTTTTGTGGATCACAGATTTCAAGTTATTTTTTGGGAAACCTCAGAATATATCATAAAATTAAGACATATATGTATATCAGAATGATAGCATGAAAAACGATAAATGTGTGGGAAGATGAATGATAATGGCAATTTGGGAGCAAAAACCAAATCAAACATTTTGATCACATTTTTAAGACAAGAGTCACAGAATGCAACCAGAGTGATCAAGAGACAGAGAATGGACTGTCAGAAATATGGTCAATGACAAAGAATAAAAATTGGCTAACCAGAAAAGTGCTTATGTGTGAGCATTACGCTACTGGTTTTAGCAATAGGAAGAACCACACAACTAGAAAAGGTTAAATTTGTGAATTGGTATTGTTGATCATTGGATCAACAGTGATTGCTTTCAAGCCTCTTTCAGCCAAAAATCATAAAAAATATTATTTGTATTCAAAAGATTAATAAGTCCAAAACCACCTTTTTTTTTTTTT